>CM076607.1:133443129-133780638 GCA_038502775.1 Hippodamia convergens | reverse complement strand
TATCCGTCAATGGGCTCAGATACACAGATTCTTCCCAAAACGACTCGTAATTCTTAATCTGAAATGAAAAAAGACAAAAGCAAAAAAGAAACCGATTATTCAGAGTAAATCGAATGCATTTTGGAAATGCATTTGCTACTTTAAAAAACATCAACATTAAGATTTCTTGGCCAAATAATGTTCGGAGGTTTATAAATATTTATGACAGAAATGTCAGAAAATTTGAAAGAAATGAAAAAAATGAAAAAAAACTCCATCAATTTCCCCTTTCCGAATCTGTTGAATGTTATGAAACTGATAATTTTTCAACATAACATGCTTAACTTGTGAAAAATCAATTAATACATAACCTTTCAACTGTCCTCTTTCACACGAGGATTTTTTTTCTGTTGCCGTGTGGGTTTCTTGCAGAAGAATCTCTTTGATACCATGTTCATCAGCTAATTTGGAGACGTAATCACACTTTCCTTTCGAAATTCCTTCGATATTCAAATTCAAAATCCACAAATTGTTGCTCTCTGGTCGTGAGGGATATATATCATTCAAGTTCTTTTCGTGCTTACAACAGTGTGATTAGTCTACTTATTCACGTCATGGTAACCATTGAGATAATTTATGACATATTTGTGTCATTTTAAGCCGTTTACATTAGTGATAATCAACTGAGATCCGTTTGCACCAAAATCCCTTAAAATTAAGGATCTCTCAAATTGATTGACAGTTGCACAACTGTCACTCAAACAGAATTTTTCAAAAGGGACCCTCAAATCGTCTCTCTAGTAAAATAAAGCCATTTTCATTGACTTATTGATAATTCAAAGTTTTTGCTATAATTTTCATAGAAAACCACAAATATTCTGCAGTTAGTTTATGAGTTTGACTAATTATTTTAGGTCTTAATAGGAGGGCTTGAATTTGAGGTTAGGTTTAAGCATCGAAACGTCACTTAAATATTTCAGGGAGGTTGGTGCAAATGGCCCTCACTCAATTTTCAACAACCAGCCAGGCTCAGATAATGGTGAGGTCATTGTTCTAACCATGGAGGTAGAAGAAGGGGAGGTAGCATATCCTATGTTTCCCTTGCTATGAAAGTGTCACCAAAAATCCGCCATATTGCTGAGCCAAATTTGTGGCGGGAATTTTGTATATTTGAATTTTACAATTCGAAGTTTGTTCGATTCTCTTTTAATGACCTAAAGATGAATAAATAATGATCGAAACAAATCACGGAGTCAAAATATCATAAACAATTGCTTTTAATGAATTGGTGAGTTGAATTACGTACGGAATGTTCCTATAACTAATTATACATCCTATTTTTTCAATCAAGGTACATACAAATTCAGATAATATGCAATGAAACAAGTAGGTAAATTGTCTCGTGTACCCTTATCAATTAAAGTTGTATGCAACAATAATTAAACCATGTATTTACAAACGTCAAAAAATTCAGCTTTTCAACCATTAATTTTCGAGTAAGATCAGCATATGCTGTACAAGAAACCATTTCTTATATGTTTTTTCACTACATACAACTGCCAAAACCAACGAACGAATAATAAATAAGGCCAAAATTGCAGAACCTACAGTTTAAAATACCTCGAAGTCGGCCATCTTGGTTTTGACAATCCGGATTTGTTTTTGGTGACACTTTTCAAACGTTATGCCCCCTCCACTTTCTTTACCTCCATGGTTCTAACCAACGGTGAAGAAATTTGATTAAAGTTGGCTATGGTCTACTTTGGTTAGGTGTGATAAGCTCAAGGAAAAATCCCTATAATATCATATTACTCGAAAATGGCATATTACCAAAAAGTATGAAAAATACTTCCATTTTCCATAATGACAAAAAAACCCTTGTAGGGCTCCATTGAATTTCTGGTATATTCATCATGAAAAATGTTTTATGATCATTATGAAGAATATGAAAGATTTTGATGTTTTGGGGAGATTCATCCCATTGAAACAAAATTCCGAAAAAATCGTTTGCGAGACAAGTGTTTATGAGAGTTTCATGAAGTCTCTGATGAAGTTCAGAATCTTTTCAGACAGCACGATCCTAATTGATTGTTTCCCCCCTTTTCAGTAGTAAGCCAAATGCAGCTGCCATGAATAATAATAAAGGAGTAGTTAACGGAAGCAGTAATGGAGGAACAGATTTAACGTCATCTTTAGGAGGGAAAGCCTGTGAATCTTGTAACGGTGAGTATTCCCCAATATTGAATTTTCTTCTTTCCCATATTCACTTTCCCCTACATCATTAAAATCGAAAATCTTTTCCAGTAACTGTATCCAGTCAGTGGTATGCCTGGGGACCTTCTCATATGCACTGTAGGTTATGTCAGAATTGTTGGAGTTACTGGAAAAAATATGGTGGTCTGAAAATACCAACACATTTTGGAGACAGTAGTGATTACGACGGCAATGGTAAAAAAAGATCGGGTGAGTTAACATATTGTTGTTTCATTGCTCTATTTCTTAACTTCTTCGCATTCTTCTATACTATATCTAATGCTGTTAGTATAATAAAATAAGTAAGTAAATATTTATTTCAATAATTAAAGCCACCAAATACAAAAATGAAACAGGTCAAACTTATACTCTATTTATAAACTACAGAAGCTTCCATATTCTTTAAAATTATAAGGTTCACAATCTATCATAAATTTATGAATCTCTTTTTTGACACTATTGAATTCTTTGATAATTTGAAACTTTCTCTGGTAAAATGTTGAACACTTTATTGCCATATGAAGAGGATGTATTTCATAAATTGTTTCAACATTCAATGAACTATCCGAAAACATAATAATGTTAAAGATTGGAAATTTGCATGATCAATAGTCATTAATATATCAACATCTACTTGTTTTTTCATTATTCACACTGTAGATTACAGAGTTTCATTTTCTTTCTTAATTGTTCGAAATAAAATTAGTAGCTTCTATTAAATGAATATATTGTTCATGCTGATGTTCAATTACATTTCAATCATGCATGTTTTCATGTTCTGTTAAGTCTCAAACTAATTTCATCCTTCTCTTAGTTTTCATCAAATATGGATATCCTAATGTTTTCTGTTTTGTACAGTTCATTATTATGGAAAACAAAAAAAAACAGCAGAGACAAAACTAAACAATGAATTTTACCATCAAAATCAGTAGAATTGTCAAGATATTTTGTAGTACGTACAACCTTGTAGAGTTAAGCTTTCAGAAAATGGCACAGAAATCTAGTGTTCCTATTCGAAAAAACATAACTTTGGGTCATAGCTCCGTAATTAAAAATTCTACAAAAAAGACGAGCATGCCACTGGATTCTACGAAAAAAATTGCCTGTAAAATGTTGATTTCAGAGCTCTATCCTTAGTATTAGCGGAGATATAAATTTTTTTCGATATCGTTATTTTTCCAATTTTTGCTTATAACTCGAAAACAAGAGAGGGTAGCCAAAAATGAATACTACTCTTGTTAGTTTCTTCGAAAAAGAGATCGAGAATGGGATATCAGATTTTGTCTATCCCCCCTGGTTCCAAAGTTGTAGTGCTAAAACATCGAAATATGCCCACCCTGTACAGGGTGTTTTACTTATCTTGGTAACCCCAATTTTTTTCGAAAACGTCCGAATATTTTTTCATTCTGTGAATGGCGTTTTGAAACAAGTCAACGTCGACTTGAGATGCGCATTAAAATCTGCGGAATAAATAAAGACGTCAGGCGTCGCGGCGCTATTAAAAATTTTTTTTTTATCATGTCATTCGAAAGATAATTTCATTCTGAATTTTTTTTCCGAATACAATTTTCATCCATTTCTAACATTCAGCGATCTGCAGCGTGTTTATGTTAATTCTATTCCATTTATTTTTCTGTATTGTATTACCATGCCTTTATTTGGAGAAATAGATATGATTTTGTGTCTTGAATTCAAGAAGGCTAGTTTTCTAAACAATCTGCCTCGTTAAATGAGATTAAATATGTGGATACAGCAAGATGGGGATCCATGTCACAGTGCTGCCATTGTGAAGAGATATTGAGATAAAAAATTCTAAAATAAATATACCCTTATATTTTGACCAAAGTAACTTATAATGATAGAGGGAAATGATATAACTTATGTATTGATCATAATGGCTAGATGACCTAGACATGATTTTGTTTTCGTAAAATGAAGGAGGTTCTGTAACAAACTATTTCCCTTTTATTTTATTTATTAAATATTATATCTTATAACATAAATTTTTTTTCCAATAACAAACGAAACTTTTCGAATCATATGTTCTATTTACCGGCCATAATGATCCATACATAAGTTATATCATTCCTCTTTTTCATTATAAGTTACTTTGGTCAAAAAATAAGGGTCTAATTGGGCGTTTCTTATCTTCATTTTCAAATTGTCCAAGTTTATTAGAATCAGTTTGGTATACTATATTTTTGATGGTACCCCTCAGAAAGTAATCTATGATGAGCTTTAGGTCTGTCGATACCTGATGGGTCCATTGGTTCCTATCCATTTATTTTCGAATTCTTGATCTAAATATCTCTTCACAATGGCAGCGTTGTGACATGGAGCCCCAACTTGCTGTAGCCACATATTTCATCTTATTTGAAGAGGCACATTGACTAGAAAACTAGCCTTCTTGATTTCAAGGCACAAAATCATAAATATGTCTCCAAATAAAGGCATACTACCTACCCCAATAATTGAAATTTGGGCGATTTCAACTCTGGTCATTATCTCCGTTCCTGTTTGTGCTAGGATGTTGAAATAAAAACATTATACAGGCACTTTTTTCATAGCAATCCAGTAGCGTACTTTGTTTTTTCCCAAGAGGTTTCCTTGCTGAGCTATAACATAAAGTTGTGTTTTTTTCTTATGAAACAATAGTTTCAAATGGCTTAGGAAGAATCACCATTTTTTCCCGTTTCAGAAATATATCATACATCATACATCTCCCTCAGATTCATTCAGATATCATGAATAATATAGTTTGTATGTGAAATTTGAATCATTGAGTATTAAGTAGGCTTAATCACAGAATAATATGTCTCTACGCATGGTGTCATTATTATTTTGCCATGAATACTTGATTAAATTCTCCATTTTTCTATCTCTGTTCAGAATAATTGCAAATTACTTGAATTTGAAGTAATTATTGCCGGCAATGAGGAAATGTTCGCAAACTACGAGAAATAAGATATGTTGATTTTTTTTATTTTAGCGGCAATAATGACTTCGTATTGGCAGTTGTTCTGAGCATCAAACCACAGAGAATTGAATCAAGTATTCAATCACAAAATAATTATGACACCATGTGTAGAGACATATTATTCTGTGATTAAACCTACTTAAAACTCGATAATTCAAATTTCACATACAAACTATATTTTTCATGATATCTGAATGAATCTGGGGGCGATGTATGATATATTTCTGAAACGGGAAAAAAAATGGCGATTCTTCCTAAGCCATTTGAAACCATTGTTTCCATAAGAAAAAAACACAACTTTATGTTATAGCTCAGCAAGGAACCTCTTGGAAAAAAACAAAGTACGCTACTGGATTGCTATGAAAAAAGTGCCTGTATAATGTTTTTATTTCAACATCCTAGCACAAACAGGAACTGACCAGAGTTGAAATCGCCCAAATTTCAATTTTGGCCCATAACTCGAAAACAAAAGAAGATAGAGGTATGCAGTTGATGGCAGTATCAGTTTCTCTAAAAAAGACCACCGTAACGTGCCATTCATTTTTCTCTATCTCGTTGGGTTAAAAAGTTGTAGTTCATGTATCACCAATTTTGCGCACCCTGTACAAGAGGAACAGAATAAAATGAATCGAAATTATTGTTTTGGTTTTTATGCACAGTCTTCGTCTACTTTTCCTGTTCATTCCGAGGTCTTGTTAATGCTTCATGGTACCCATTTTTTTTTTTCCAGGTAGCGACTTAGAAGACGATCGGATATCACTCATGGGCCACCGTCCTCATAGGTGCAACATAGGCGGCTGCGGAAAAGAATTCAAGCTGAAAACTCACCTGGCCCGACACTACGCCACATCCCACGGTATAATGGTTCGTTCTGGGTCGCCAAGGCCCATAATGAAGACCCGTACGGCATTCTACCTGCACACCACTCATCTGACCAGGATCTCTCGTAGGCTGTGCAGGCACATAATGCGACCGAGACACTCTGCCCGATCCCCATTCTCCCCTATCAACATACAAGCCGTGAAAATGGAGTGTGGTGCCAGGATGAATGGGAAAAGTACGGAGGAGCTGAGGAGGCTTTTGATGTATAGGAAAAGGTAAGGAGCCGTGCTTGAGGAATTTTCTCCTCTGTAGACAACACTGAATGTAATGGATTGATGTCCCATTTTTTCTTGCGAATGCTATTTAGCTTTTCGTCGAATTTTTCCGAGAATTAACACTGTTATCAAGAGAAAATTTGATTGATCGATAGAAAGTTATCGAAACGCAAATAGAAGCCAGCAACCCAACACCAAATAAGTTCACAATGTGACGACTGAAATGGACTAAAGGAGGTATTCTTCTTTCATCTGTAACGTTTCATAAGTTTACAGGATAATTACGATTCTCGACGCTTTCTATGAATCTGTAGCTTACAGAAAACATATAAGGTATATTGTGAGGTTACGTTGAATGGTTTGTTTTTATCACAGAATATTAATTACTTTCTCTATCCAACTACTTTTGTGTTTCATTTTTGCACTTCGGTTGTAAATTTTTTTTTCTAGTTAAAACGAACACAAATTGAACGTAAACATATCCAATAATCAATACTCACGGTCAAATTTTACAGAGAAATAAATTAATGGCGGTATTCTGCTTTTTCTCTGTAAGCTACAAATCTGTAGCGTACGATTGAATCGTATCTATGTGGCTGACTTACAGATTCGTAAATAATGAAATTCTGGAAGTTTTTCTGTTACTCTCGTATTAGAAGTGTCAATTTTGAACTACTTCTTAATAGGATCACAGAATAGATTTTATTTCTCTGTATAATTGAACCGTAAGTATTAATTATTGGATATATTTATGTTCAATTTGTGTTCGTTTCAACATGAAAGAGAAATTTACAACCGTTGTGCGAAAATGAAACACAAAAGTAGTTGGGTACAGAAAGTATTGTATATTCTGTGATAAAAACAAACTATTCAACATAACCTCACAATATACCTTTCGATATGTTTCCTGTAAGCTACAGATTCATAGAAAGCGTCGATAATCATAATTTTCCTGTAATCTTATGAAAAGTTACAGATTTGCTTACAGTTGAAACAGAATACCGCCATATATTTCATGATCTTATTACAAAGTAGTTCAAAATTGACGCTTTTAATACGACAGTTACAGAAAAACTTCCAGAATTTCATAATTTACGAATCTGTAAGTCGGCCACATAGATACAGATCAATCATACGCTACAGATTTGTAGTTTACAGAGAAAAAGCAGAATTGTTTTTATGACAGAATATAAAATACTCTCTTCACCCATCTACTTTTGTGTTTCATTTTCGCACTTCGGTTGTAAATTTCTCTTTCTTGTTGAAGCGAACAGAAATTGAACATAAACATACCCATTAATCAATTCTTACGGTCCAATTTTACAGAAAAATAAATTATATTTCATGATCTTATTACGAAGTAGTTCAAAATTGACGCTTTTAATACGACAGTTACAGAAAAACTTCCAGAATTTCATTATTTACGAATCTGTAAGTCGGTCACATAGATACAGATCAATCATACGCTACAGATTTGTAGTTTACAGAGAAAAAGCAGAATTGTTTTTATCACAGAATATAAAATACTCTCTTCACCCATCTACTTTTGTGTTTCATTTTCGCACTTCGATTGTAAATTTCTCTTTCTTGTTACAGCGAACACAAATTGAACATAAACATATCCAATAATCAATACTTACGGTCCAATTTTACAGAGAAATAAATTATATTTTATGATCTTATTACGAAGTAGTTCAAAATTGACACTTCTAATACGACAGTTACAGAAAAACCTCCAGAATTTCATAATTTACGAATCTGTAAGTCGGCTACATAGATACAGATCAATCCTACGCTACAGATCTGTAGCTTATAGAGAAAAAGCAGAATTGATTTTATCACAGAATATAAAATACTTTCTTTACTCAACTACTTTTGTGTTTCATATTCGCACTTCGGTTGTAAATTTCTCTTTCTTGTTAAAACAAACACAAATTGAACATAAATATATCCAATAATCAATACTTACGGTCCAATTTTACAGAGAAATAAATTATATTCTATGATCTTATTACGAAGTAGTGCAGAGTCGACACTTCCAGAATGTCATTATTCACGAATCTGTAAGTTTACTACATAGATACAGATCAATCGTATGCTACAGATTTGTAGCTTACAGAGAAAAAGCAGAATACCGCCAATAATTTGATAGTCACCTCAATTAACATATTTCAAAATCAGAAATGTGTTTTTTTTTTGTTTTAAATTATTTCTATCTTCTATTATTCACTTTTGTTGACTGACGAATTGATTAATTCCTGAACGTCTTTATACTTAGTAGAACTAAACAAATTTACCTGACAAAATTTCAGGGAAGAAATTCCCCTCTTTGATGTTGGAATTTCATATCACTAAGAATATCACATTTTTAATGAAAATATTTTTTTTTACAATGAAGAAATAGGGGTAGCGTGACGCATATAGCAAACAGGCTCGGTAACCCTGGCCCAGTGACTGCCCCATGGCTGATACTAACGGACAAAGAATGCCTTCCAAAGCCTGAACGGGTCGCTTTTCCGAAGCCCCCTAAGGCTCCAGATGGAAGCTTACTGTATGATAGAATTCCAAACAAACCAGAAGCGGACAAAATTCCATTGAATAACGTACCGGCATCTCTCAAAAAGAAGAGCTACGACGAGATGAATGGAGGACCAGACAGTAAGTGTTATTTTAGATAGCTTCCTTCGTGAATAATTAATGATGCAGAAAATAGAACTGAGTTTTTTTAATGTTTTTTATTTTTGAGTGAAGTTAACTTCTAACCTAAAATTTTCTTAATTAATTCAAAGCGCAATAAGCGATTTTGAATGGATTTTTTGGTTTGTTAACTCTCAACTAGTATGGTGCTTTAAATTTACTTTCAGGGTATGGTAGGGTCAATTTTGACCCTGTGTGTTTTTCTATCAAATTGAGAGAAATATAGTCTTTTCTACATGAAGAATTTATCTATGGTAATCAAACTACACAGTGGAAATGAATTGATTGTATTCCAAACATGTAAATTGAATAAATAATAAATTTTTCAGAAAATTTAAAAAAATACCATAATATACCTCTGAGAAAAAAACAACTACAAAAATAATGAATTTTTACTCGAATCACGCTTTGGCATGAGTTTCTCCCAAAGTATATGACGGTATAATGTGAACAAACGAACCCAGGAAAATTCTAACAATAGTATATTCTAAAACAAGTTGCAGATTGAGCTCGTATTCCAACACGAATGCGAAGTTCGAAAACGAGCGACGAAGGAGGGAGTTTTCGATAGCATGAGTGTTGGAATTGCCTTCTGCAACGAGTATTAGATGGTATCTTCTCTATTTCAGTCAATTCTTGTGAAATACTCTCGAAATTCAAATGAAAATTCAGATTAGTGACTTTTGTTTTGTATCTTGGCAGTTGGTGTGACATACGAAATTTGACAGATCACGGAATTTGAATTGATTTGATTCGAAACTTGATTCGATCGGAGGTCAGTACTGACAACCATTAAACGAACAATATAACTGAAAACAATGCTGTTATGAGTTTCATTACAGCTTTACTTTTAGTACTGTAATGAACTCATTACGATACTGAAATAGAGAAAGATCTTTTCTCTATTTCAGTATTCGATACTGAATGGATTCATGACAGTACTAAAAGTAGTGTTGTAATGAAACCCATTACAGCATTGTTTTCAGTTATATTTTTCGTTTTATGGTTGTCAGTACTGACCTCCGATCGAATTAAGTTTCGAATCAAAACAATTCAAATACCGTGATCTGTCAAATTTAGTATGTCACACCAACTGCCAAGATACAAAACAAAAGTCACTGATCTGAATTCGACCCTAAGCCCGCTGTCTTAGTTTTATGCCAGACGCTAACAAGAAAATATCAATACACCAGGAGAATAGCTGGAACACGATCATCAATTCGAGGTGGTTGATTTAAAAATGATGAACGAACCAATCTGTGAACCTAAAGTCAACATCAATCTAACGCCTCATACTATTCGTATTTCGAATAGTTAAAACATGTCAGAAACTTTAATTTCCCTAGGGTAATTTTCAAACACCTTGAATCCAATGTAACTTTTTAAAAGGGGGATGTATAAAAAAATTGATAGAGGTATATGGCCACTAGACTACTGGATAATTGCAATTTCAAAACTTTTAAATTGAGCAATTTATTGATGCAGGGGTTATTATGAGAGGTAAGCTAACCCTGAGTTAATTTCGAAGTTCATCTAAGCAATGGAAGAGATTGCAAGAGCCATGCTGGAGAAAACGTAACTTATTATTTACCATTGTTGCCTCCTTGTGTTTACAAATGAATAGATGGTAATTCAGGAATAGTTATTCGTGAGAAGAAAGAATTCAAATATTTTGTCTAACTTACTGTATGATGCAGAACTATGTCTAAGGACAACATTTACTGTGTACAAGAAAAAAACAATAAATTTGGATATGCAAAGGCTAATACTCTCGACCCTTTTTCGTTTGTAAAAATATGGCATGTCTTGGAGAATATTAAAAATTTTTCATATTTTTCGTAACTAATGATGATTCGAAAAAAAAACAGAAGTTATAAGTTGGTAAGATTTTACATAAGAGATAAAATAAAATGACGTCAACAATACAAAATAAACAAATAATAAATGAAAACAAATTCTCAGAATCAAAATAATCCCCCGAAAAATATGGTTTCAATTGAATTCACGCATTCATCGTCAATTTCTTCAATCTAAACAAATCACAATTTTTCAAATGAAAAAGCAGCAACTAATTATAAAAATTGATACTCGTATAGTGTGGACCCTTTTTTCATCATTGCTAATCTATCTTGAGGAAATATCTTATCTAGGGTTCTTGTGGATTAATTATACATTGACAATAATTTTTTTTTTATTTTTAAAAAACTAATATCAAACATTCATCATTGTATTAACCATAAACAGTTGAAAATACAATTTTCAAATTTTCCCCTACAAGAATACCTAAACTTAATTCTACAAATGGACCCGATTATCCTATTTTATGAAATTAATATAGATTTTATTCTAGAATCATACTTTTTATACCTCATTACACTTAACAGTCTAGACAGTTTCTTCATTCATATAACAAGATACAGTTCTTATTATGTAATTTATGTTACTCAATTTCATTCAAATATAATTATAATTCAAGAATTCTTCAATGAGAAGTCCCAAAAACTTTGAACCAGGCATATTATAATAAACCTATTCTTCTGCCAAATACAATTTTTCTGGACGACATATGGATTGTTCAGTTGTGAACATTATCAGGTTCGTTTTTGAATGATTCGTAGGTAATTTATTCATAAAAAACCAATTTATCGATTTCACAAATGGTGGTTTTAGTTCTTCCAATTGTTTCTGATGGATTTTTACCTGTGATTAAAACGTTTATATTATCCACATAGTGATGGAGAATTTATCTGACGAGAAAGGCATTACTTCTGGATAGAATAGTCATCAGGATATCCCATTTCTGTATTTTTCTTTATCTTTTTATAGTTATGATTTATATACACTTTGGTGAGTGGAAAACATCATTGAATATCCCTTTATAGTCAGAAATGTGAAATTCAAGGTTTTGAGTGGCTAGTGTCTAATCATCAACCTGAGCTGCCTCAGAAAAATGATTGAGAAGAGCTGAAGATCTAATCTTAACCTCATTATCGTTTTTCAGGTCAATATTGAAATCACCTGCAATGAAGATGAATTCTATTAGGGTCTATTTTCTCTAACAAGTTACACTCAATTTTGTCAAGAAACAAATCAAAATTTTGTTCACTTCACTAACTAAGGGAGTTGAGCTCCTTAGCTTGTAATCCAACCTCAATATAAATCCATCATGTTTTCCATAAGACTTCCTACATTTTTCAATCAATGCCACAAGTCAAAAGACTCGAAAATGTATACACCATTTGCATCAAAAACTCATTATTAAATATTTAATTGAAAATTATAGCGGCCTAATTTCGTCAGACAACCCTTAAGTAATCAATTTTATTTGTTATTAATAAAATTAGATTCCAAAAACATAACTAGAGGTTCACATGATTAAATCTCATACTATTCGGAAAATCAACCCAATCCTGCATTTATAAAGCGAGCCTAATGGGGATTTCAGAAGGTTTTTACATCCAGATCTTAAGTTACTAGATAATCCTTCTGAGCTTTTCTTCAGAAGAAGTATCTGATATACCATGGCTGAGGGAACTCAGAATTTAATGATAAATCTAAAGTAAAAGTTTTGAAATTTTTCAATATCTTAATTTTTTTTACTGGCTTCTACTCTGATTTGGATTGGGACGATGGTAAGTAAGTTTGAAATTTCAAATATCGATAAAAAAATCATTTTGCTTCTGAGTGGAACGATTCTTGTGAGAGATATGTATTGTGTTAACTTAATCTCGCAGTTCTGCTTGAATTTTATGCACTACAAGAGTGAAAATGAAAATCATAGGTTGAAAATGTTTACTGTGAGTTACTTCCAGAAATTACACATTAGGCTTACTGAGAAAACTACTACATGTTTATTCTCAACTAGATCAAACCCGCGGCTTCGCTCTCGTAATATTTCATTGTAAAACGCTAGTGTACACGTGGTAATGTATTATTTCCACACAAAACCAATTGCAATAAATTCTCTGCACTAAAGTGAAATTAACATCGAAATCAGACATCTGGTTCCAAACAAACCACACAAACTGTCAAGTTAATAATATTAGTAATACCCATAGTAAAAGTAAGGATTAGTGTTGATGCAATTAAAACCCTCATGATGAAGAACTAAAAACGAATTCCATTCATCGAAAGATCAGCCCAATTTTTCTGAAAAAAAAAAACACTTCCCTTATTGCTACAGCCTATGAATTTATCACGATCATAGTCCAAATCGAAATGATCTTATGTGAATCTTGTCTTCGTGTCCCTACTTTTATCTTTTACCACCACAGCTTGGTGTAGAAGCAAGAGAGAATATAATAAAGGTAGATGTTAATTCTTACCTCAATTCGTATTTCTTTAACCTGTCAACCAGCGAAGTTAGGATGTATTAGTTGAATATACATAACACCAGAGTCTGGACTTAATTGAGGGTCCCATATTTTGCTCAATTTCCACAATTTTTCAATCCATTTCTTCTTGATGATAACAAAACAATTTCCGTCCAGAGTATTTTTTATGCAGATATCGTTTTTCCTACAAAACATTGTTTTATCGGTTAGAATACCATGCTACAGATCAAGTTCACATTCATTTTAATTCTTCAGTATATCGCAGGAATCTGGACAGAAAATAATTGGCCAATTATTTTGCTGAGGTTTCGGATCCACTTGTTTTATTCCTAGAAAAAAAATTATTAACCACAAAATACCGCATATCATTTATAAAGCGTAAACTTCATATAGCTGTAAAAACGAAGAGAAAATTACTTCTGATGCGTGACAGTCAAAGGAATAAAAATCAAAAAACACAATTGAAGGGAATCATCTGAATTACATGTGTTTTGGTAAAAACGAAGTTCCATTGACACATGTTTTCCTATCTGATGTGGGCCTTCCTGATTTATCTCAACCAGTAAACATATACAGTACGAACACATATACAGGCGACCATTAATTCTGTCACAAACGTGGAGAATTGTTATCTGTTGAGATCTTATATTCTGGAATCATACTAAGATGCATGTAATTTAGAAAATATTCCCCCATTTATTATGTTATTCTTATTTCTTTGAGCGCCACGCATCAATACTCATTCATTCTATATTTTCCCAAATACACGCAAAAAAATTAACGCACATTATGGAAATCTCAAATTTATTCTTCAACTGAAGATGTTCTCAATGATAATTATTTTTATCAGAATTATGCTTGCATATGTTATCCACTTTCAACGTTTTTCTTCAATACAGATGTTTTTTCCCAGCAGGAATAAAAAATGATGATATAATCCGATTTCGGATTCTAAAATCAGTTGTTCGCGATCAATTTTAGTGATCAATAGTTTTTCTTTCGTTTGATTTTCTACACTCGATCGCTATGCAACGCGAAACACGCAATTTGACCCAAGCGGAATGTGCCCAAGCGGTAGTTTTGCGAGAAGAAGGGTAGGCACAAGAATTGCAGAAAGGTTTGGAGTATCCCATACAAGTGTTCCCAGAATGTTGCAGCGATTCAGGGAGACAGGTATGAATGTCCGAAGACCAGGAAAGGGTAGACCACGGGTATCAACTGCCATTCAAGAACGTTACTTGAGAGTTTCTTAGTTGAGACAATGGTTTGCAACAGCTCGCCTCCTTCAAAATCAGCTTGAGCAAACTCATGGGGTGTAAATTAGCACTCAGGCAATAAGAAATCGCCTCAGAGAATATGATTTAAGGCCTTGTGTCGCGGCAAGAGGCCCAGATCTTACCCCAGCCCATCGAAGGGCGCGTTTGGATTTTGCCAGAGAGTATATCCATTGGGAAGAGGCCGATTGAGAAACAGTTCTCTTCACAGATGAGTCTAGATTCTGCCTCTACCATTGTGATTGACGTTCCCTTGTATACAGACGTCCACATGAAAGATATGCTTAGTGCAATTTCCTGAATACTACTGGTTTCGGGGGAGGATCGATTATGATATGGGGTGGAACATCTTTGACTGTTCGCACAGACCTAATAGTCGTCGATATAAGGAACATTCTTGAAGAGCATGTAGTGCCATTTGCGCCATACATTGGGGAAAATTTCATTTTTATGGAGATAATGCCAGACCCCATCGTGCGCGCATCGTTCAGGAGTACCTTTCGAATGGAATGGCCAGCAAGAAGTCCAGATCTCAATCCGATTGAGCAGGTTTGGGACAATCTCATTAGAAGGCTGAGAAGTTCTGAAAATCATCCAGCTTCTCTTAATGACTTAGGAATCCAACTCGGATAAATTTGGGAAGGATTAGATCAGAACATTTCAAGATCACTCATTTTGAGTGTGAACCGTCGTTGCCGAGCTGTAATTAACGCAAGGGGTGGAAATACGAAGTATTAAATCACTTATCAGCATTTCAGTATCTTGAAAATTGTTCATTTCCCTTCGTTCACATAAGATTCCGTGAAATCCTGAATTCTTCTTCCATTTAATATGTCTTGTTTCGTTCAAAACCTTCCCGAGAGAACATAAAAAATAAGTTATAAAGTCAATATAGAGTAAACTTTCATTAAAATTGAGATTTTCAGAATGTGCGTTGATTTTTTTGCGCAGTGTATTTCAAGTTTATGTTTTATTGCTCAATTCATATGCTCAATTATATGATTTTTTCTAGCCTTGAGAAAGGAACAATTAGTTCCGAAACGTCGGCAAAATCATGATAGTCACATTTATAATTTTGGTGAAGGTATCTCCCATATATTTAGTCAGAATTTACCATCATCATTTTTTCTTATCGCTTTATTATCAAAGGATAATAATCTTTTCGAAGGAATACCCAAAATTTTTTGATATTTGAAGTTGAACGACGTGTAATCGATGGAAGTTGGGATCATCTAGGATGGTGATTCAATTTCCTTTCCGGTTGACAGAAATCCTAAGAATGTTGATGCTATTTCGATTTAGTACATTCGTTTTCCTGTGAAGGTATTTCTTGCTTTCCGAAGCTCACATGAATGGCATTTTTAAGTACACTAATATTTCATTCATATATTTCTGTTCAGGTACTACGATGAACATACTATCTGCTATGCCGAAACGGATGACCAAGGAACCGATGCAAGTGCAACGGCAAGAACAGTTTCAAGGCATAATGCAGCAACCTCAACTGATGCCCGGACACGTATTATCGCGTCACATCGCACAAATCAACGGAAAACCGAAGATCGCTCACATGACAAGAACGGGTTCTGGCAGGAAGCAAGTCATCAGCTGGATGGACGCCCCTGATGATGTTTATTTTAGGGCGACAGAAGGGAGCAAGTGAGTGACTTTGTAATTACTACAACTTATTCGAAAATGTAGTTTAGGTTTGAAGAACAGCGGAATTTTTGTTAGTCATGTATACTGCCGTGTTAATTGAAAAGGGCGTATCTGCAAAAAAGCACTTTTGAGATTTTAATTCAATTAAAATTGTCTTCAAAGTCAAATATCTAAAAAGTCCGTTTTTGCAGATACGCCCTTTTCAATTAACACGGCAGTATAGGTATAGAGCAAAAAACAACTCTATGCGACACCGCCGGCGTTAGCTGGAACTAAGCCCGAAACGAGTATCGTTTTGACAGTTAGTACGGAAAATTGGGTTCATTTGTTCATTTTTACGTTTTTATTGCGATAAAAACATATGCCTAAGGAAAAAAACCGTGAAAAACACTAATTGTTGTGTTCATGGATGTAATTCTAAAAAATCTAGGAATTCTGAAGCCCATTTTCGTGGTCAAAATCACCAACAAACTAGAAATCGTAGAGGAAATTAATAGACGTAAATCCTGGGAGCATGTTTTGATAATGAAAAAACCTGTATCTAAACTCATAAGAGTATGCTCACACCATTTCCGACCAGAAGATTATAGAATGAAAACAGGCAAGGGTGGAAACTTATGTCAATTGAAAACAATGCTTCATATGTTTTGAATTAATTCAGAAACTCTCACTATGAAAACATTTCTGCTACTGAAGAAGAAAGCTGTACCTTCACAAAACCTACCAAAAAAATCAGTTCAAGTCAAGATAGTTCTTGTACGATAATTTTCATTCTTATCGAAATGAATTACTTTGAGTCTACTTGATATTTTTGAATATATAGAAGTCTCAACAATAAAACTAGGGACCTTGTGAGTTTGACTGATTCTCTTGATTGTTGCAAAATTGAACTTATGTTCAGCAATAATCAAATCTATATGTGGAATTTCAAATAAATTCCAAGAATTGGCAATTTTAAACAATATATTATACATATATGTATCAATTTAATATTAAAAATAGCTTGATAGTAATGAAGTTCATTTAGCTACGGAAAAGGGGCAATCAATCGATAGATAAGTTGAATAATTTTATTTTATTATAACTGCAGCCTAAGACACGAGTGAGATGCAATAAATGAATAATACATTAGAATCTAGCGTAATGAATTCTTCAACATGATTAATCGATTATCACGTCATGTTCTGCATACATACAGTTCTCTGAAGAATATTCATTTTTATTCAAAATTCATCACCCATTTTCATTTCATAGATTTTTTTCCTTTCTAAACAGAAAAAAAATAGTAGTTGCTATTAAATGAATCTATTGTTCTTGCTGATGTTAAATTACATTACAATCATGTATGTTTTCATGTTCTGTTAGGACTCAAACTAATTTCATCCTTCTCCTAGTTTTCATCAAATATGGATAATCCTAATGTTTTCTGTTTTGTACATTTCATTGTTATGGAAAACAAAAAGAAAAACACCAGAGACAAAACTAAACAATGAATTTTACCATCAAAATGAGTAGAATTGTCAAGATATTTTTTAGTACGTACAACCTTGTAGAGTAGCAGGGCTAAAATATGCTTGCAAATTCCAGATAATCATGTTTGGTATCTGTATATAATCTTGTCAACCTTCACACCATAATTTTCATACGAAATCAATTCCTCAATATGATGGGGTTGAGCTTGTAGAATTCCAATGTTTTGAAATAATTTTTTCCCACATAGAATCAAATGATTGCATTGCAACACTTGCTCACCTTCTATACAGCATCTGTGAGCATGTAAATATTGGAAAATTTCCTATAATTAGAGGAACCTTCGGTAAACATCTTGCCAGATGATCATAAAGGTATTCAAACTTGAAATGTGCTCACCTCGATATTTTACATAAAATATAACAAAAAGCACAATATTATCTATACTTGCTCTTACAATATAATCCAAAGGATCCGCAATTAAGGAAACAACTTCGATTATTGATAGTCAATACACATTTAGACTAAAATCCCATAAATACAAATAGAAATCTAATGTAAACACCAAACAATACTCGTTTCGGTAAAAAGCTGATCGGCAAATGCAGCGACACCATCAGTAATTATTTTGTCAAATATAGATTTAAGAAGGGTTTCACAAAACTTTAATTGCCTGCTTTGGTGTAATTTCAAATTTGATTTAATTGTTGCGAATTTGTTTTCTGATCAGGTAATCGAAAGATTGTGAAACCAACCTTCAGTATTTCAAATAACATATGATTACAACTTAGAAGTTTTCTGCAGGAGAATGAGGAGACAAGTGACATTGACAGATTTAAGACGTGCCGCACGAAAGCCCTGGAGGCAGCTCAAAGTGAAAATGGACGATTTACAAGTGGTGGTTCTTGATTAAGTGTTCCAGCAAGTGCTCAATGCGTGCTTCGCAAAAACAAACTTTCTCAGATGAGGTTGAGGGTCTTTTCAGAGATGGCCACTGAATTTAAAATACTGAAGAATTTTCATTACATAAAACAGATTATTTGGATTAATTTAAAAGAAATTATTTTTCTTAATTATATGAGTAGAATTTTAAAATATGCTATTTTATCAATTTGAGTTCCATTAGTTTGTTTGTCATGTCCATACCTTCACATGTCTGTGAAATAATATTTATTAATTTTATAAACAGTATTCCAGAACATGTATTATACATGTTATCATCAAAAATGTTATTACTTTGTACCTGACCTCAGAATTTCAATAAAATATCTTCGGTGTTTTTCTGTCTGCCATCTCAGAAAATGCCAATTTTCTAGAGCAATAAACAATTGTTGACCCCTTACTGTAAAACAGAGACTGAGAGAGTGTTGATCATACAAGGTGATGATTTCTCTGCACAAATCTTCCGTTATTTGGGAGGTTCATTTTACTAGTTTTACATTTGTATAAATATTTATTAGTCTATTTGTTATTATTTATTATTGTACATAGTTCTTCTTGCATTCTTAATGATCCCTTCAAAACAGAAAATTGTATCAATGTAATTTTCTCATGTGTAAAATAAATATGTTTACCACATTACAAAATTGACTTTTAAAAATGCTTTTTTATGTTATAACAAGAGAATTCTGACAAACCAGCCACCTTTGATATACATTTATGCTCTTATGCTCAGAGAGTACATCAACAATTATGCCTTGTTTCATAGTACCTTCAATGAGATTTTTTCCTGATTATCTTGGAAATGATTGAACATGCAGGTAATTACCCAAAACCTCATGATGATAAAAAAGCAAGCACCATCCAATTAGGAAAACTATTATCAAAATATTCCTGAGCAGATATTGATATAAGATACTCTACTGATATAATTTTGAGTAAATAATTGGCTCATCTTCAATTTTATTTCATGTGATTCAACACAGGTAAGTAGCAAAAACTTCAACCCTGACATTTCGAATTATCTTTTATTACATCATAATTAATTTTCCGCAGAAATATGATTGAGGAAAAAATAAGGCTTGGATTTCATACCCTTACGGTTTCATGTTTTTTGATAGCATCTGTGTGGGCTATATTCTTCTGCGATTTTGAGAGTGTAACAGATGAAAGGGTTTTAGATATGCAAAAATATGGCGGTAGATACTTCACAACTTGGAATTTTGTGAGTGTAACGAAGAAAATACCTTCAACCTAATTATTAACTTTTCGTTTTTTCAGCTATTTCAATTGGCCTATTTTGCAATCTCACTATTTGGTGATTTTCTTTCAATTTATACTCCATGCGAATCGTGTCTGAAAACTTTATACAAATCTAAAGGATTCATATTTACTACTTTTGTGGTACCATACACCAGTTATATGTTCCTACTGTTTTGGTCATTGTTTAAATATGACAGAGAATTGGTGTTTCCATTAGCTACTGATGAAGTTGTACCTTTTTGGTTCAATCAGATGGTTCATTCAGTGACATTCATCTTCATGATATTGGAATTTTATTTCACTGAAAAAAACGTTTTACCTGATTGGCAGGGAACTCTATTGGGGTATACGTTTACAACATTGGCTTACTTCTCTTTGTAAGTATTAAATTTATACATAGACTTTTTTTCTAGAAAATGGTTTGAGTATTCTATTTAACCTATTCCCTGTAAAATATAAAATATTTTTGATAGTATGGCTATATTTTATCGTGTATCTAACTATTATAAAGTTTTTTCATTCGTACTTCTGTTATTCTTCTCGATATAAAATTAAAATTCATCCACACATTTAGTATTTGATGTCGGCCATTAGCAGTTTATCAGACACTTATTCTTTTGTGTAGCAAACTGCTCTGTCCAATTTATTTATGTGCATGCTCAAACTGCATAAACCAAATTTAGCGTAATGCGGCTCTGAATACACAATTTATATTTTATTACGATGAAACAAGTAAGACTGGCAAAATGATATTTCTAGAAAACATTTCAAATTGATAAAAGCATTTCAATATACACACATCCAAAATATGACTACATATGGTACACAGGCAAATCAAATTTGTTCCTATGTGACTTTCCATAAAACCATTTTATTCAATGAACATAAAAAAATTCAAATTGTCAATAATTATTTGTATTGAACTTTTTGGTTTGAAGCATCAATAACTACAACTTTTTTTTGATTTCAGATTATTTTACACCAAATCAAAAACAGGACGATATTTTTATGGCATATTTCACTTACTTGCATCTTGGCAGATTGTTTTATTTGTCATTGCGAGTTATTTCTCGGGTTTAATATTCATAAAAGGTGGAATTTATGTTCAACAACTCGTCCAGATGACTAAGAATCCATCGAATTTAAAAATAAAGAAAAAATTGTGAACGAAGGAATCCTATTAACGTATCTTGAAAGTGATGAAAACTAATAACGCCAACACTTATAGATCTCATGAATGCTTCAAGGTTATACCTATTCTGAACTTTCATGCACATGAGATTTTAATTTATTGATTTCATTGATCAACTACAAACATAATTTTTGTTAATGAAAAGTAAAGATTGACTTAATTTATGGAAAATATACAAGAGAAACCCCTTGGAGACTCAATAACTTATAAAATATTATAACTTATAAAACAAAAAACGAATTGAACCTCAATCCAAGGTGTATCTGATGCATTATACAGGGTGTACCAAGTTCGAAGGCTATTAGATGTTTCAGGAGAACTGGACCTATTTCTTATCTGAAAATTGGGATTATGATATTGTTCAAGCGAATAACCTGGTTCTCATTGGTAATTACCAACTAGGACCAACTGCATTCAAGCGACTTCGGTCATTGTAGGTTATAATCATTTTACAAGGAATATCCCTGAAGACTATAACCGTAGATAACCGCAGGCAGGACCGTAGATAACCGCGGTCATTACTGGTTATTCGCTTGAAATCGGTTATTATCTATTCCGAGCTAAAATATTCTTAAAGTTTAACCACTTTCACTTATACAGGGTACGAAAAGAAATTTTTCAAATTTTTTTTTCGTTTCGAATTTTCATAATATGAATAGAATAAGAGTATTCAATATTATGATTGTTCTTTCTATGCTAAATATATTATGCACAAATCGTTTTCACATTTTTGAAGTCGAAGACAATGGAAACATTGAAAAGAGTGTTCCAAATGTTGAGTCAAGAATTGGAATATGGTTGGCTCCTTTCGTTTTTCGAAGAACACTATTTTTTGAAATTCCAGAAATTTAAAATATTTCCACAGTCTTTACGTCTTCAAAAATGTGAAAACGGTTTGTGCATTAGATATTTAGAATAATAATAAGAATAACAAATATAAAACAAAATACTCTTATCTCTCTTTTTTCTTCATACATATTTTGAAAAGTATTTCGATGAATGCACATCCATTTCTTATTCAAATTTGTAATGATATTACCTCATTGGGAAAATATGAAGATTTTATTGAAAACTCCTTTATTGAAAAATTAACATCTTGATTCACTCTCCTTGAAATTCTTTTCACCTACAAGTATTCACTCAAACCTGAGTAGAAAATAATAAATAATAAGTGTACTCAATATACACATAAGCTTTCAGAATTTATGAACAATTAAAATATAAATTCTGAAAAGCTCTATTCAGAAAGCTTCTTCCCTTGAGAATTACCCTCCATTGAAAAAATAAATCATAACTAAATATGGCAAATCAATAACAGTTTTAAATGAATTTCTTTCAAGAATTTAGAGATTTTAATTAACAGAATTCTACATCAGTGAATGGAGTCCTAAATCGGCTGAGGACAAATGATCTCAGTGTTGATTCATTACAGAAATCCAATAAAAATTGGCAGCAATGTTCTCTTAATAATTGTGCAGGTAATTACAATTGCTACAAACTGAGTACCTCAACTCCTTCTGAAGGATATATCCAAAACAATAATTAAAATAAATATTCATCACTTATAGACTTTTCAGTTTATGAAAGTAGCGAACATCAAGCTTGAAATATATTAACAGAAAAATATTCTCTCATATAAAAGTAAAAAAGATATGGCATATTAAATCTTACTCTATCAACTAGATCACAATCAATTCAAGTATGTAAAAAAGTTTGGTGTTTCGAAGTATTTGGTAGCAAAAAGTTTTCCATCAGGAGTAGGAGCACTAAGTGCAATTTCGTTTTTATCTATTGTACGATCTGGTAGGAAACACTTCCGTAGAACTTCCATTAGTTTTGTTGCAACTCCCTTCTTTCTATATCCTGGCGCAATCCAAAGCCTGGAAATTCCACATACGACTGGGTATTCCTCCAGAGAACATAGATCTACATCAACATTAGCTGTCAGTATTTTGTTTGCTGAAGCTCTGCCCTCCGCTATCAAACAACCAATGATGGACTTGTTGAAGATGTAGAAAAAAATCTAGAATATACAAAAACACATCAAGAAAATAAATAATATCACATCATAAAATAGCTTAGACTGTAAGAAATTGTGTTTTTCTATTTTATTTGAACTGTGGGTCATGGAAGACACTGACGTAGCTAACAGGGACTATTTGAAGGACATACATAAGTAGTTGATCATCAAAAAGTAAAAGAAATTAAAAGTAAATGTCTGAATATGAAAATGGAATGAAACAATTATAGAATTGCAATACAAAATTCTGTTATGAAAGCAATGCTTAACCAAAAACCTGTAACACACACCCTACAAGTGTAACAAGTCTATAAGTAAAACAAGTCTACAAGTATAACAAGTCTACAAGTTACAAGTGATCTGGGTTCAATATCCTGAAGGAGATTTTCAAATTCGTCTTGGTTCAGACGAAAGCATTCATTGAGTTTGTAATCTGCGAGAAAAGGAAGTGAATTCCTAAAATACAATGCGCGAAAAAATAAACGGACCTTCTGAAAACCTTAATTTTAATGAAAGTTAACTCAACATTGACGTTATAACTTATTTTTAATGTTCTCTCGGGAAGGTTTTAAACAAAACAAGACACATTAAATGAAAGAGAAATTCAGGATTTCACTGAATCTCATGTGAAAATAGAGAAATGAACGATTTTCAAAACACTGAAATGCTGATGAGTGATTTAATACTTGGTGTATCTACCCCTTGAGTTAATTACAGCTCGGCAACGATGGTTCATACTCAAAATAAGTGATTTTGAAATGTTCTGATGTAATCCTTCCCAGATTTCTCCGAGTTAGATTCCTAAGTCATTAAGAGTAGCTGGATGATTTTCTGAACTTCTCAGCATTCTATCGAGGTTGTCCCAAACCTGCTCAATCGGATTGAGATCTGGACTTCTTGCTGGCCATTCCATTCCAGAGACTTCAACCTCTGAACCTCTTCTAAGTACTCCTGAGCGATGCGCGCACGATGGGGTCTGGCATTATTGTCCATAAAAATGAAATTTTCTCCAATGTATGAGGCAAATGGCACTACATGCCCTTTAAAAATGTTCCTTATATACTTATCAGCATTCATAGCTCCATTATCAACGACCACTAGGTCTGTGCAAGCAGTCAAAGATATTCCTCCGAAACCAGTAGTATTCAGGAAATTGCACTGAGCAAATCTTTCATGTGGACGTCTGTATACAAGAGAACGTCGATCACAATGTAGAGGCAGAATATAGACTCATCTGTGAAGAGAACTTTTTCCCAATCGGCCTCTTCCCAATGGATATACTCTCTCGCAAAATCCAACACGACCTTCGATGGGCTGGGGTAAGATCTGGGCCTCTTGCCGCGACACGAGGCCTCAAATCATATTCTCTGAGGCGATTTCTTATTGTCTGAGTGCTAATTTGCACCCCATCAGTTTGCTCAAGCTGATTTTGAAGGAGGCCAGCGGTTGCAAACCATCTCCCTGAATCGCTGCAACATTCTGGACACACTTATATGGGAAACTTCAAACCTTTCTGCAATTCTTGTGTATGTCCACCCTTCTTCTCGCAAAATTACCGTTTACGAAAAAAAAAACTATTGATCACTAGAATTGATCGAGAACAACTGATTTTAGAATGGAGCCAATATATTCAAAATCTGATATTATCATCTTTTTTATACCTGATGGGAAAAAACATCTGTATTGAAGAAAAAAGTTGAAAGTGGATAACATATGCATGCATAATTCTGATAAAAATAATTATCATTGAGAACACCTTCAGTTGTACAATAAATTTGAGATTTCCATAATGTGCCAAAATTTTTTTACGCAGTGTATTAGGAATAAAAATATGAGCGATATTCTTCAGATATTTGATAGTCACTAGAGCTAGTTACCTACATACTACAAGTATCCATAATAAAACAACACCTCCAGAATATAAGAGGCAGTTGATGGAAAAGTTAATATCCTCTGTATGTTAAGATTGCTGAAATTTAGTGTAGGATAACTCAGAAAATTAAGAAATTATTTTATTATAATATTAATTGATTTATTGAGAAAATAACATGTGGTATTCATGGCATGTAATTCCAATATAAATTTTTACTTGTAATTTCAGTGTATTTATGTACAGGGTGATTCACTTGATAAACCAAATTTTCTCCAAAACGTCTGAATATTTTTTCATTCTGCGAATAGCGTTTTGAACAATTCATTGTTGACTTGAGATACGTATGAAAATTGGAAACTTCAAATAAAAATTTTATTGCTATATGATTTCTTGTTTGACGATTGTTCATCATATTTCCGCAAAGTATTCGACAGTGTGCTTTCAACGATTCTATTTTTCCTATTTGTACTGATGTTAATTTCAACACGTACCTTACATCTAATTAATTATAATAGATATCTGATTTTTCTTACTTATAACTGCAAATTGTGAGGTGATTAACCAAGCAATTCCAGTAGTTGACTCACACAAGAGATGAACAGAGTCGATAATAACATAGCCAGACATGATACTTGATTTTTATCGAAAACTAACATTGATATTAAGTGATAACATCTACGTTTTGTGAAGAAATTATTAAATTCAAGAAATATATGTAACGATGGTTCAAATAATGCAAAATCGATTTCGAGACATCGATGTTTTATTGTCTAACATCAGTGATCATCGAAAATCAATTCCTATTCATAAGGAAATAAACTTTCACAAATAAATCAAAATCAAAAATAGCCAAATTGGTTCAGCCATTCCCGAGTTTTAGCAAGACTTACGAACAGCAATTCATTTATGAATATATATAGAAGATAGATAATATTTATTTCCTAAATACCAACTTACCATTGATCTACTGGTATCAATATCCATGTTGAAGTATCCCATTTCTCTGTTTATGAATTCAGAAACCCTTTTAACTTTGTCTATCCACTGTTTTGAATCACTCGGAAGTATTTGAATTATTCTTCCTTCCTCTGAAGATACAATTCTTTCATTTTTCCAACCCTGAAAAATCAAAATATTAAATGAAAATCTTCAAAAGGATGAAGGATATGAATTTTATTCTGAAAATAGAGGGGCTTATAAGAATACGTACATTAAACTGTAAAACATTTGTGGCACTATGATGTTTGTCATGTAAATTTTCGTCTTTTGGATCTCCAGCACTATATACATAATTACATTCAGCACATTCGACGAGTCCGAATTTTTTTTGTCCAGCATCCAACAGCATTTGGTCAGGGGTCACTTTCATTTTTTTTCTTTTAACAATGTTTTCTTTCTCAAGTACCTTGTTATTTGTTCTTTTTTGGGGATAAAAAACAGGGTAGAATTGTGATTCTTTATTTTCTGATGAATCTTGACTATCAACATCTTCCATTTTCTGAAAAATAGCAGTCAAATTTCTAGCTTTTCTTGGTGAATCCAATTTCAACCCTAAAGTCATGTTACTCAATTCTGATGTAGGGGATAGTATTCCTTCCTTATCCCTAGACTTGTTTTCCTTATCTTCCCCAACAGACTCATTCAAAGTATTCAGGATATTTTCAATTGGCACACTGATTTCGTCTTCTAAGATTTCATTTTCAAAAAAACTTTCATTATTCAGAATTTTCAAATCTGTTTCAGATCTCTTGAATTTTTTTGAGGGAATTTCCTCTGAATCATCATTTGATCTTTTCAGACCAGTATTCTCAATGTTCATTGATGAATTTGTTTGTACCTTTTCTGGTACGTGTTGAATGAGTTTAACTTTTTTGTTTGCATTTATTTCTTCCAGGTCCTTTAAGTATTCATCAAATTTAGACTCGACAGCCAGATCACTTTTATATGTTTTTATTAGAGATACTGAAGCTTTAGAAACCTTAGGAGATTTATCAATCTTCTTTCTTATTTTATGCCTCACACCTGCATTTATTTGACCAAAATATTTTTTTTTTGGTTTATTCTTTCTTGACCTTGAATTATCTAATTTTTTAACTTGTGGTATGGTTATTGATACCTTTTTCTTTGTTGAGCTGATGCCAGTCGTAGGGTAAAATTGCTTTGTAGAGAGTGCAACTTCCATATCTCGAAACAGAGTAGTTCTGACTTTTGAAGTTTTGATACAGGACGAACTAGGCTCTTCATTATTAGATGTCCCAGCTAAACTTTTTCTTGATAATTTAGGGGCCTCCTCTGTGTGGGTATTAGAGTCATTTGGGGTTTTAAGGATTTCAGTCAGGGGTAAAGAAGAAATAGAGTCATTATGTCCTCTTTTTCTACATGGGCTAGTATCTATATCTGCAGATACCATTTCCCTTTCAGGACTCTCTAATATTCTTCTAATAAATTCGGTACTGGGGATTTTGGATATATTCTGATATTCGAAATTCCCTGGGATAGAGTTCAAAGGATTAGCGTCCGCCTCCATATTCGTTGACTCGCAATGTGGAAAAAGAGCCCTACGCCTTTCACTAATTTTATCAGAATAAATACGGCCACCTGGAGAAATCGTTTTAATATTACCCTCGCTCATTTCTTAATCAGCACAGATTGAACTGCGAATTATAAATTACCGAAGAACGGTTAAGAGCAATGGGAGTTTTAGCACTGGTCTAGCAAGTAATATACCTAGATCATAATAATGAATATCAGAATTGTTCTCAGATTAACCTTTGTTGAAAAAAAAAAGGGTTCACACACTGTTTCAAATAAACACAACGAAAATGAGTTTTTATTGTTTATAGCGCGTAAATCATAATAAACCATGGCGCGAATTTGAATTGACACGACAGATGACAACAAACATCTGATACTGACAACTTCATAGAGAAATATCTTCTTCTTCTTCTTTCTCAAGTAGACTGATCTGCAACCAGTAAAGTCCCCGGTTGGTGGAGTAGTGGAGTCCGAACATGACGCATGACGTTTTTGTTCTTATGGAACATGAGCATGAGCTCAGCCAGTTTTGACCTTGACCATGAATCTCGGGGCATCAGGACTTGGAGCCGAAAGCCGAAAAAGACATCTACAATGACCAAACTCTCTGCAGTATCACATTGCTGTGCCACTAAGTCCTTTCTTATAAAGATAGGATGGCGTCAAACAATGGCAAAATATAAGGCGCTGTACGACAGTGAAGAACCTTCGAGGTCGATTGTTGTAGTATTTGTATGGCAGTCCCATAGATATAGATATGTTTCCTATATCTATGGGCAGTCCTGAAACCAACCCTGATTTGAAAGTAAATCAGCAATATCATTTATCATTATCAAATGTGATAGGAATGGCACTAGACGATGAGTTAGAAGGTTCTCATCTTTATACAGTCCGTGATTGAGTCGAAGTTCCTCATAGATATAAATAATATATATATCTATGAAGTTCCTCAAATCAAGAGTTTCCAGAACCCTGAGTGAATTGGACATAATACTCTTGAGAGCTTACATGGAAGAGCGACCTCAACAGCACTGTCTATGGCACAGTTTAGAAATATTATATTTTATTTCTAAACTGTGCCTACGGCGTAGATTTATGTGGTGAAAATGGTGCAGTGACCTGGAAGTCGTGCAGAGAACTTCACAAGTGGGGAAGATCTACTTTTGTATCACATCATCAGAGTTCATGATACAAGGAATGTATTCCTTGTATCATGTATCATGATCAGAGTTCATCAATGAACTTCTGACTTAACAATATCTTACATCTCATTCCTAAAATAGATCTTTCTTTTTATCTCAGACTGAGTAATCTAAAGTTAAATGTTTATCAGTGTCGAATCCACAGATATTTGATCAGTGAACGAATAACACATTAATATACGTTATTGTTTCACTGTATTTGATCCAATTTGATCATTAGAGGTTGATTTGGGCGTGGTCCGTGCCTGTATCTCCACAGAACATCAAAATAAACATTAACATAAACTTAGACAAAGGTTATAATATTTTTCTCTATGTCTCTTTGCATAACGTAACTCAGACAAAATTATAAATCTTTTGCTGTTTGCTGGAAGAATATTAATATTTGATGTTTTCAACTTCGTTGAAAGTATGGATCACAATTCTTACGTTTCTGGATACAAACTTAACTATACGACAGATACAGACAATAGTTCTAATTCCATGAAATCTAACAATTCATTGTTCACTTCGATACAACAAATTGATTCAAAATTGTCTCCGAATCTAGATCAGAATGTTTGTGAAGAAAACGGGCATACTAATAATGGTTATTTCAAGAGGTTGAAATTTTCTACTTCATCATTTCTCAAACGATTGAAATATACAAAAGATTCAGGAGAACCTATTATATGTTTGAAAGAAAAAAATAACAATAACACTGGAATCAATTGTAACATATTTGAAATACCACCTTCGAAGAGGGAATACAATCAATTGAGTATTACCAAGCCATTTGACTCACTAGGTATATCGTTCCGTAGAAAGAAAAAAGAGGTGAATTTTCGAGAAGACACTAATAATGTGAAGAGCTTTATAGTTAGAAACGATTATACCTTTTTGGATAGGATGAGTGTATCTGAAAGATGTAGTATAGGCCTAGAATGTAAAAATAATATCATATCTATTGAAGGACATAAAAAACATTCAAAGTAAATTCAAATTTGTTTAAGCTACAGGAAATGTTTTTGAATTATCAATTGCTGGTTTCCATTTTCTCAATGTTTTAGTTTTTGTTACTTTTTCTTCACATGATTATCCGATTATTCTGCATCTATAAAGTGTATTTCTTGAAAAACAACAAATTAATAGAAAATACATAATCAATCTATAGTATTTTTCAAATAAAATTGTCATGTTTATTGGACAGTCTTTTCATTATAATTTATTTATTGTTTTGGATTCCCTGAATTCATTTTGAATGGTGTTACTTGATTTCATTGGGTTGAGTGCAAAATTAAGGTTTGGAATATCGTAGAAAAATTTTTCAGTTTCAAAAATGATCAAAATAAAACACAATTTATGAAAAAATGGCACATATTATATTATGTACGAATTATAATACATTACATATAGTTTGATAATCATTTAAATGTCACCTAATTATATATTCTAACTTACTCTTTCTTTTTTCATCACGCAATATCTTATTAATAATTTCTCATTTACAACAACTTGCAGTAATTGGATATTTCATTTTTTTTTCAAACATCAGTCATTCACTTCCATTCCAAACAGATTATTATATTCGAAATCATCCTATTGGAATCCATATTTCTGCATAAATTTCACACAAAGCAGAAATATCCAAAAAATCACTGCAAAAATTTTTTACAACCAGAAATTTTATTCTGCATTGTTGAATCATCCATTCTCAGAATGAAAATTACGAAATCTCAATCTATTACAAAAATATTCTGTATAAAATGCTGAAATAATTTACATATTCAATAGATTGTTGATTTAGTAAATTTCATATTACATAGTATGTTGACAAGAATATTTGCACCAATACTGAAAATTCATTCTAAGAAATAAATTTTTGATAAAGCTGTTTTCATTAATGAAAAATTTTATTAAGAAAGGGGATTCTAATTTTTGTGAGGGAACTTATGCTGGGGCATAACAAGAAAGTTTTAACAATATATACAACTTTTCACTGTCGGCATCAAAGAATCCCCGGCATAAGTTCTCGAAAGAAAACCAGAAACATTTACAAAACTGCCACAGGATGTATATTGTAGTGTGACAAAAACAACAAAACACAATGGAAGGACAAACACGGCTGCCAATTTACAAGTTATTAATTTTAAAAGCTGCTGCTCTGCTGCCAACAAAATAATCCTGAATGGGAAAAAAAACACTTTCAATATTCCAAGGTGGATTGTTCATATTTTTTAAAATATCGAAGTTCAAAAACTAGTTCTTTGTTATAAGTTGAACTAGCAGTTGTGGAAAAGTTACAATAATATATATTTCAACAACAAAACGAAAATATAATTGAATTCAACAGGCTGCTTTCATTGGGAAAATGTTATATATATCTGTCTCTTAAATTAATTCTACCTTAAATGATTAAAAAAATTATTACATGTAAAACTTAAAAAATAAAAAGTTCTCAAAACAAGTTAAACATTTAGTTGTACAAGTCACTGATTTCAACAATATCAAAACTGATGACGTTTTTGCACTTACATTAGACTGAAAATATATGGTAAAAAATCTACTGCTAACTAGTTTGTCAACTTAACATTGACATGCACAATTCTTCAATGAAAAAAAAAAAAGAGAGAGAGACAAAACCAGATACATATATCACACATAACAAATTACTCTTTCAAGGTGGAATTACTGCTTTTCATGAACAGTTTCTCAGTTGAGTGAAGATATAAACATCTTGAGTTCATTAATGATCTTATTATTTCTTACATATAAAGAAATTAACCAAATTGATATTTTCTGTATTCAGGGTATACATTGTTCACCCTTTTATGTAATTCCACGATTTGTTACGAAGTTCCAATAATTTTTTGAGGTAGTTGGGAGAGCTTTTTCCTTATTGGAAAACCTTTATATCAATTTTTTTCAGCTCAATATACAACATAATACAATCGCATTGTCGAAACATAAACGAATGTAATATATATAATTGAATTGAATAGCTCTCTGAAAAACTGTTCATAAACAAAATTATCAAGGACAGACGTTGCATAATCAATATTCAACTTCTTTCCTTGTATAAGTATTCACTTAATCTATATTGCATTATTATATACAGGAGTTAGCACTTAAAATTAGGATATGAAGTTCAAATAAATAATAACTGGTTTTCAATTTGAAATAGCAAAGTCACCATGAAAAGAAAGTGACCTCAAATGTTTCAATTGTGAAACTAGAAAATAAGTTGAAACATTTTTCACCAATTAAATTGAAGATAAAAAATTCTCGTATATTTGGTCATGGTCAAATAAAAATGGAAATTGTTGATTCCTTTCTATGAAACTACCAAGTAGAAATCATTAAATACAGTTTGCAGCAGCATTTAGACTAATTGAAAAAAGCTAACTGCCAATTTTTCATCTAACATCAAGATTTAATAGATTTCAATTTTCAGAATACTGGCGCACTAATTGATTTCACTGTGTTGTTCGAATGAAATTAAAATAAATTTCAAAAAGCTGCACATGGAACATCAAAATAAAAATTTTAAAACATGATCAGTCACTTAATAAAACGTCTGAAAATTGGATTTCAAACTCAAAATGGCACATTTAAGAAATACTTCGAATATTATGTAATGAAAATACTACAAGGAGATCAAATATTTAAATGGCATAAGTACAATATTCGACGAAAAGATACGGGATTGAAAATCGAATATAAACTATTTTTATTTGGCACAAGAGTCAACAATCTTCCTTTCATTCGAACCACACACTCTTTACATCTAATTTGTCATTTTTATCCCCTCAGAATGATGATCATAAATAAAAAAAATTAAGTAAATATAATAAGTAAAAAAATAAAGAGCGAAAAACGTAAATCGTACTTTTGTATCACTACAGAATATTCTTAAAAAAATATAATATTGTTCATGAATGATGCTTGATGAAGAAATGATGGCCGTTTGTACGAGTGGGTATGTACAGGTGGCAACCCTGCCATTGCTCTACTTATTAGCAATGCTATTGAGGCTGTCCTGGATTGTGAGGCAAGTTGGTAGGAGGACCCTGAAAAACATGTGGATTGAGTAAATAACTTCTGAAAAAAAAATTAACAGAGACTTTTTTGGTCAACTGACTTACCGTTATAGTGGAGTAGTGGGGGGTTCCTAACATGTGATGTGGAGGTCCAGGACCTAGTTTTGGTCCATCCTCAGCTTTTTCTTCTTCCCTCCTCTTCAAGCAAGCTGCTTTCGGGTTGAGGTTTCGTTCTGAAAAATAAATTTTTGTCATGTTTTCTCGGTTCTCTACAAGTTGATTAGGGAAACATTGATGTATAATGTACACATTTTTCGAGATAAAATGGAAATTGTATTTAATACAAATACAGTTAAAACTGTATTTGTTAAAATTTTTGGCTTACCTCTAACCTGTTGTTCCAAAGTCATTATGACTTCAACAGCCATATTGAGAATACCTAATTTTGTTTGTGGTTTGTCTGTTTTCAAATGTGCCATACACATTCTTCCCAATTCTTTCAGAGCTTCATTTATATCTCTAATTCGTATTCTGAAAAAACAGAATTATTAGAATATAAAATGAGAAATTATGAACAACTAACAAGAAAATGTTCATTTCTCATTTAATATCTACTGATAAATTTTTTCATTAAGGGAATTTGAAATGTCCAATTTTCTCTAATCAAAGTATTTCGGTTTTGTTTCGAATGAGCCTTAATCGAGGATTCTTTTTGATTTATCTAACCAAGGGTGATTTTATGTGCAAAATGAAAAATAAATCAATCATTCTGTTGAAGATGAACATCATAAATAAAATATGAGTTGGGATATTTTACCATTGTTCAATGTCAAAACTTGATTTGCCTTTCATTGTGCACAAAAGCGTTAGAAACAGAAAAGTAAATGGTTAAATGAAACACCTGAGTGAATATAGGCCAAATACATGAGTGAAAATAATTGAAAAAAAGAAAAATCGCACCTTTCTCTTGCGTTATTGGCTTGCCGCCTTTCTTTCTCCCTTTGTGCTTTTATATCTGGATCTAAGTCTCCCTCCTCAGTCTCATCCGCACTGGAACAACTGAATATTTTCCCGTAAGTTTCAGTCTTACAGAAAATTACTAACCCCAAAACGATACGTGAGAAAGATACGCAGGCCATTACATTTATCAGAGAAAAATAGTCTTACTTCGTCAGAGAGGACTTTCTACTTGGAAAGTACAGGCCCATACTCAAGAGTGTTTCAATAAAAATAAAGGTATTGGTAAATATACTGGCAAAATAAAATCTACAACATGCTGGCCGAATTATTCAATTACAAATGTCAACATTCTCGTGAAATGATAACATTTGTTTGTCTGAATATGGACCTAGGAACTAGTGGAGAGGATAGGGTGAAGCAAAATTATTTTAACATGTTGTAACATGCAATTTGCAAATGAGCATCCATTAAAATTCTGTCATTTGCTTCATTAATTTTAAATTTATTGTGTGTACGAGAATACATTTTTTTTGATTATGCAAACTTATTGCATAAAATATTATGTAAGACGTTTGTTCATTTTTGTTTTCGAATTTGATAGAATATGCAATTCTGAAAACATTCGTACCCAAATCGTTGCATTCGTCATAATACTTTAGAAAATATCGAGAAAAAACTGAAGAAAAAAAGGAAGATAAGAGTATTCAGTGTTATGTGAGTTATTCCTAATCTAGATATCTTAAGCACGAACCGTTTTCACATTTTTGAAGTCGAAGACTGTAGAAATATTGTACATTTTTAGAATTTTGAAAAACTGATCACAGGATGTTCCAAATGTTGGGTCAAAAATTGGGATCAAGATTGGCCTATAACCTTCGTTTTTCAAATTAGAACCCAATTTTTTTATGATTGCGTTGAATTGGGCGAAGTAAAATGATGATTATGCTTCAACATGTTAATGCTTCTTAAATTAATGATTCTTGAGTTATTTAGAATTTCCTGATTTCATGTCTTACGTAGCGTCCAATTCATAGAATCTGTTTCGTATCAACAATGACCTTGGTCACAGAAGATAAATTATTCCAATAACTCTTTTCTGAATTTACCATTGTTGATATGAAACAGATTTCATTATTTTTCGCTACATACGATATAAAATCCTGAATAACTCAAGAAATATAAAATTTTGGAGGATCAACATGTTAAGATATTATCATCATTTTTTTCTCAGAATCCAATCGTAAAAAAATAGGGTTCTGATTTGAAAAACGAATTTTTGACCCAACATTTGGAACACCTGTGATAAATTTTTCAAAATTCTAAAAATGTAGAATGTTTCCAATCTTCGACTTCGAAAATGTGAAACGGTTTGTGCTTAAGATATCTAGATTAGGAATAACAAACATAATACTGAATACTCTCTCATCTTCCTTTTTTCTTCATTTTTTTTTTTCGATATTTTGGAAAGTATTATGACGAATGCAACGATTTGGGTACGAATGTTTTCAGAATTGCATACAAAAAAACAGAAATAAAAATTTCTGAATTTTTGTTGTCATTCCCTGTATCACTGAAAGTAGTCAAGCTCCAAGAATTTTTCAGCTGGGTAGATAATGTTAACCTTCGGTCAGGCGCAACCCTAATTCTAATGGTTTCGGGAGCAACTTATCTGTGAGATTAAGTCAAGAAATTCATGTTTTACTGAGAAATCTTTGCTAGAAAATGAGGAGGTCGTTGAAAAATAGTTTTATTATTCAAATACACATAATATATAAAGAAAATACCAAAACATAAATAAAAATTGACGGTAGAAATTAAAGAAAGATAAATTCTGCGGATTTCAATATAATAAGGATATTTGCATGAAAACAAAATGTAATTGTGATTATATATGAAACAAAAACAAGTGTCTATTACTCCTAACAACCACTGCCAGGTAAACTAGAACAATGGAACTTTTATATTGTACGATATCAGTTGGTTTAGCATTCCTTTCTCTAGTGAAGTTTCGTTTCCCTTTATCTTTATATTTATATTCGTATATTTTACTATAATTTCTAGAATACTTTCCGAAAATATGCATTTGAAAAATATGGTGATTTTGAATTTTGATTTACTTGCATCTTCTTGAGTTTGAAAAAAAAATACTCAAGCGGGCTCATATAAACTCACAGATTATATCAAGAATTGCAATAAATATGAAATAGATCTTTACTTGTTCTTTTGTTAGGGGGTTCGGAGCAAGAGTACACGACTTTTTCATCCAGAAATACTGAAAAAATCAAACTCGATTATTGCACTCGTTTTGATTAACATTAAGGCTCTGAGGAGGTTGATATTGCACATACATGTTCGCGATATAAAATCAAGAGGCTACAGTCCCACCCCTGAGCGACAAACACCGCCGTGAGAAACTAAACATGCACTTAATCTGACAGATTAGGTGCGCCTGTCCGAAGGTTAAACAATATCATATAATAGGTCCAGTTCTCCAGAAACGCCTAATAGGCCGTCGAACTTGGTACACCCTGTCTATGTACAGGGTGGGCAAAATTGGTGATACATAAACTACAACTTTTTAACCCAACGAGATAGAGAAAAATGAATGGCACGTTACGGTGGTCTTTTTTAAAGAAACTGATAATGCCATCAACTGCATTCCTCTATCTTCTTTTGTTTTCAAGTTCTGGCCAAAATTGAAATTTGGGCGATTTCAACTTTGGTCATTATCTCCGTTCCTGTTTGTGCTAGGATGTTGAAATAAAAACATTATACAGACACTTTTTTCATAGCAATCCAGTAGCGTACTTTGGTTTTTCCCAAGAGGTTTCCTTGCTGAGGTATAAAATAAAGTTGTGTTTTTTCTTATGGAAACAATAGTTTCAAATGGCTTAGGAAGAATCACCATTTTTTTCCCCTCAGATTCATTCAGATATCATGAATAATATAGTTTGTATGTGAAATTTGAATCATTGAGTATTAAGTAGGCTTAATCACAGAATAATATGCATGGTGTCATTATTATTTTGCCATTGAATACTTGATTAAATTCTCCGTTTTTCGATCTCTGTTCAGAATAATTGTAAATTACTTGAATTTGAAGTCATTATTGCCGGCAATGAGGAAATGTTCGCAAAACTACGAGAAATATAATATGTTGAAATTTTTTATTTTAGCGGCAATAATGACTTCGTATTGGCAGCTGTTCTGAACAGAGATCAAACCACAGAGAATTTAATCAAGTATTCAATCACAAAATAATTATGATACCATGTGTAGAGACATATTATTCTGTGATTAAACCTACTTAAAACTCAATAATTCAAATTTCACATACAAACTATATTTTTCATGATATCTGAATGAATCTGAGGGCGATGTATGATTTATGATATATTTCTGAAACGAGTAAAAAATACCGATTCTTCCTTAGCCATTTGAAACTATTGTTTCCATAAGAAAAAACACATCTTTATGTTATAGCTCAGCAAGGAAACCTCTTGGGAAAAACCAAAGTACGCTACTGGATTGCTATGAAAAAAGTGCCTGTATAATGTTTTTATTTCAACATCCTAGCACAAACAGGAACAGAGATAATGACCAAAGTTGAAATCGCCCAAATTTCCATTTTGGCCTATAACTCGAAAACAAAAGAAGATAGAGAAATGCAGTTGATGGCATTATCAGTTTCTCTAAAAAAGACCACCGTAACGTGCCATTCATTTTTCTCTATCTCGTTGGGTTAAAAAGTTGTAGTTCATGTATCACCAATTTTTCCCACCCTGTACAAGTCATCGACTCACCCTGTATGATATATTTTTGATGACATCGTCAAAGTTTTCCTATTTACAAAACCAACATTTTACCTATGTCAAATTTATCCTCAATAAAACATTGAAACTGAAAGGATTTCATACAGAGGGGAAAAGAGTAAGGTATCGGGCATTTACGTACCGCTCACGAACATTGTTGGCCTGCCTACGTTCTTTTTCACGTACTGCCTTGTTGCTGGGATCATCTATTTCTTCTTCGTCAGCGTTACTACTTAGATAAGATTATTTCATTATTTAATTGCTACCATTCAATAGAAGCAAAAGTAAAATCGTACATATAGGTTTTTCAAGGTTAAAATATTGACATAAGTAATACGTTGATACTTACTACCTCCTCGATCTTTTGGAAGATTTAGATTGGGGCCCACTAGTAGAATTCGGTTGAACTATACTTTCTATGGAACTTGATGGTTTAGTGTCACTATCTGGAGGTTCTTTGCGTTTCTCTAATAATCAATAATGAATCAGTATACTTGAAAAATCCACAAATTGTTGAATTGTAAAAATAAAATTGATGCTTGGAGAACTCATACTTACTCGTGTTATATGTTGCTCTTTCTACTTTGATGGGTTCAGGTAAATGTGGTTCTGGAAGTGGTGGGACTGCATATCCTAAAGTGCCAAAATTTGGTGGTAGTTGTCCCAGACCTAACTGAGATTCGGCATGATTCCTGAGTACATTGATGGCATCATCTAACCTTTCTTCCATTCGTGTACCCTGAAAATTATACTGATAGATAATTTTAACTGATCTTGACTGAATAGACACGTGAAATAAAATATTGAAAAAAAAAAAAAGAAATGAAAAACACAAAAGTACTCACATTCACTTCAGCATGGTCCCTCAGAAATACAATAGCATCATCTAATCGTTGAGCTTCTGGGGCTGTGGGCTACACACAAAAAAAAAACATGCAGAACATACAAAACAAAAACACTACCTACAAACATTCAAAAGCTTGATGAGTTTAAAAATGTAACTTTCATGTTGTCAACTTGAACCAAGTTGATTTATTTCTATCACATACCCCCAGTTTCAGGATAGTCCCTTATAATTTAATGATTCATTAATATTTTAATCCTCCATTTAACCAAGTATCTATGGCTACCATCAATAGAATTTCCTGTTTGATGTAGGATTAAAATTTTGAACCATTGAATTATTATTGACGTTCATGGAACTAAGAGTTGGAATTTTGAATTTATTGCAATTGAGAGATGTTCAATAAAAATACATCTGTTTAACATTTAGCTTAATCAATTAATATGTGTAACTGGGCATGCAATAATGTTTGGTTGCATCAAATACACTGAGCAAAAAATTAAAGCACATTATGAAAATCTCAATTTTAATGAAAGTTAACTCTACATGGACTTTATAACTTATTTTTTATGTTCTCTTGGGAAGGTTTTGAACGAAACCAGACACATTGAATGGAAGAAAAATTCAGGATTTCACCGAATGTTATGTGAAAGAAGAGAAATGAACAATTTTCAAAATACTGAAATGCTGATAAGTGATTTAATACTTGGTATATCCACCTCTTGCGCTAATTACAGCTCGGCAACGACGTTTCATACTCAAAATGAGTGATCTTAAAATGTTCTGATCTAATCCTTCCCAGATTTCTCCGAGTTGGATTCCTAAGTCATTAAGAGTAGCTGGATGATTTTCTGAACTTCTCAGCCTTCTATTGAGGTTGTCCAAACCTTTTCAATTGGATTGAGATCTGGACTTCTTGCTGGCCATTCCATTCGAGAGACTTCAACCTCTGCACTTCTTCAAGGTACTCCTGAACGATGCGCGCACGATGTGGTCTGGCATTATCGTCCATTTAAATGAAATTTTCACCAATGTATGTGGCAAATGGCACTATATGCTCTTCAAGAATGTTGCTCATATACTTATCAGCATTCAAAGATATTCCACCCCTTACCATAATCGATCCTCCCCTGAAACCAGTAGTATTCAGGAAATTGCACTGAGCATATTTTTCATGTGGACGTCTGTATACAAGGAAACGTTGATCACAATGTTAGAAGCAGAATCTAGATTCATCTGTGAAGAGAACTCTTTTCCAATCGGCCTTTTCCCAGTGGATATGCTCTCTCGCAAAATCCAAACGCTCCCTTCGATGGGCTGGTGTGAGAGCTGGGCCTCTTGCCGCGACACGAGGTTTTAAATCATATTCTCTGAGGCGATTTCTTATTGTCTGAGTGCTAATTTGCACCCTATGAGTTTGCTCAAGCTGATTTTGAAGGAGGTGAGCGATTACAAACCGTTGTCTCAACGAAGAAAGTAAAGTTCTTGAATGGCAGTTGTTACCTGTGGTCTGCCCTGTCCTGATCTTCAGACATTCATAGGTGTCTCCCTGAATCGCTACAACATTCTGGACATACTTGTATGGGAAACTCCAAACCTTTCTGCAATTCTTGTGTATGCCCACCCTTCTTCTGGCAAAACTACCGTTTGGGCACATTCCTCTTGGGTCAAATTGCGAGTTTCGCGTTGCATAGCGATTGAGTATAGAAAATCAAACGAAAGAAAAACTATTGATCACTAGAATTGATCGAGAACAACTGATTTCAGAATGGAGCCAATACATTCAAAAATCTGATATCATATTTTTTATTCCTGCTGGGAAAAAACATCTGTATTGAAGAAAAACGTTGGAAGTGGATAACATATGCATGCATTATTCTGATAAAAACAATTATCATTGACAACACCTTCAGTTGTATTGTTGTTGTTTTTTCTTTTTACAGGGGAATTTTTGTGTAGACCAAAATTATTTGTTTCGTTGGGTACATATTACAACCTCTGGATGTGAATTATTAATCTCGACTTGGGTGCACACACAATATTTTAAATATAATTGTGCACCAAATTGTTGGCAGATTGTAGATTGTTGTCTAAGTGAGCTTGGTGTTTGTTATTGAGTATTTGCGAGTAAATGTTTATAATAAATTTGAGATTTCCATAATGTGCGTCGATTTTTTTGCGCAGTGTAAATTAAATAAAAACAGCAGTTCGATTGGAAGCAACAACTGGTGATCGTGGACACGTAGACAATTGGCAGGAAAAATATTGCGAAAGTCCGTCTTATCGACTTACCATATGGAGTCCTTGAGCAGTTGTGCCGTTGTTTACGTTGACTGTTTGTGAGTAGTGTGGCGAATGTGGATTGTTAGCTAGCCACGGTGCTGGAGCAAGTGGTGGAGGGGAACTAACTGGTGTTGAAGGTGCTGAACTGTAACTGCTGGCACTGGCTTGTTCAGGTATTGGGTACACCTGTATGAAGAGACAAGAAATTATAATAAAATAAAAACAAGAGCGAAAAAACATAAGTTGTAAATAAAAACAAAGTCGCAAAAGATTTAACAAAACACAAGAAAGAACGAAATATAATCCCCAAACTGAGTGGTCAGCAATCACAAATTGGTCACCACCTGGTCTTGGTATGCAAGAGATTAATTTCAGAATAGAGGTAGAAATTAATGAAAACCTCAATATATTCCATAAATGGTAAGGAAAACCCTTAAAAAATAAATTAAAAGATATTGACTGTGTGTAGACGTGTATGAAAGTCATTTGAACACTTAATTCAACTATTAGTTACAATATAAACATAATAAAAAATGTCTGTTGTTTTTTAATCAACGTTTCCTTCGATATAAAGAAATCCCATCGTTATCCTGTGGCATTCCACAGCTACCTTAGAATAAGAAGAAACTATCTATATTTAAAAAAAAATGCCGAAATTAACCTTAATGAAATGAAATCAGAAGAAAGAGCTCTAGCGTTAGGAAAAATGAAATACAGGCTGTACCATTCCAAAAACAATAGTTCACAACAAAATTTCCCATTCAAACGGCACGGTTTTATGTGGTGACAGCGCACTCCAGGGTTTCATATAACTCAGGCCTGGTTTTACAATCGAAGGTTAACTTTTAGTTAAGAAAATTTTGTAGGTTAGGCGTTTTACAATCCCACGAATTGTGGTTAACTATCAGTTAACTTAACCAACACCGAAAGTGTGGGTAAACCTGAAGTTAATTCAAGAACCATAGAATATGTATGTATATATAACCTAAAATGTTTGTCTGATTCGAAGATTATTTTTTTGAGGAAATTCATTTCTCACTGGTGATTTATTAATATGGATTTAATGGAATTTGATATCAACGCTTTTAGCAGTGATGGAGAAGAATGTCGTAGACCTGAAGTGATGCGTCTTAGATCAATTTTTTTTCGAAATAAACGACGATTATGAATTTTTTTTTTTGAAATTCAGATTATCGAGAAGCTGCGTTTTGTTATTACTTATTCATCGTATGCTGAATATTCTAAACCAAATAGAACATTGGATAGCTCGTCCAACCAGAAGGTAATCAAAATGCCAGGTTTCCGAGGTGCATGACTGCACACATAAAAATTCATTTGCCAGGTGATCAAACCGAACTATTCAGGAACCATCAACAGTTTTTTTCATTGAATGTGCGAACTGTAGCTGATCCATCTCTGAAAATTACAAACATTGATGCAAAATGGGCAGGTTCAGCACATGATGTTCTTCAGAATCCTACACTATGCGGATCATTTGAAAGAAGGGATTTTCCTCACAGTGTTTTAGCAGGAGATAGTGGCTATGGAATTGAGCCGTATATAATCACACCTTCAGTGTGTAGAAACGTCACTTTCTAGCCCTTGTGATGGAAATGCATGTAAAATTAGATACAGCTCAGCCTATGCTGTGGCTACAGTCATTCTTCATAATACAGCATATTGTAGAATTCACTAGTAATATTAATCTTCTAGAATTTCCTGATCAAAGGCATAATGCAGGTACCTCTACTCCAGATACCTCCATTAACACGTATTTTAAAAGATTTTAAATAAGAGAAATAATTGATCTTATGTATATATGTACAATAAACAAACTGAGGAAATATTCATTCGAATGAATTATGAAAATTAACTATACTAAATTTGTACATTTCAATAATTGATTTTGAAATTCCAATAATCCTTTGACGTCTTATAAATTCGTCAATGCTTCCGACCTACTATTCAGATGAAAAGAATCATTATTTTCTACCAACTCAAGAAAATTTAAACAGAACCCATAGTTACGAAACCTCAATCGGTAAAATTATTGTAAAACGCCGGAAATCTGTTTTTTTTTTTGAGAGGTATATTGATTTATGACATACACTTTGACATACATTTTCTGTTTCATTCCCTAGTTATGTTATTATTATTAACATGAACAGAGGTCGTTGTGGCTTTGTTCAGCCTTCCGGGAACTTGACCACAATGATCTTTTGTTCTTAACCCTACTCGTTCATTTAAATCCCAAGGAGGCCATCAATGGTATTGATGAACCCAACGACATCCTTAGGAGCCTTGGCGGCTATTTCATGTGGATCCAGAACCGACTTCCCCATGTGAATGGTTCTTAGTTCCGCCAGCTCTGGACACTTGCATACCATGTGTTCAGCCGTTTCTTTCTCTGATCCACATAGCCTGCAGGTTTCATCTGCTGACTTTCCCATGCGATACAAATGATATTTATATCGGCAGTGTCCCGTCAGAACACCCACCATTACGCGAAGCTCAGCTCGTGGCAGCTTTATGAGCTTCCTGGTGTAGGTCGACGAGAATTCCACAAATCTCTTGGCTTGCGCAGGTCTAGGAGTATTTCTCCAAAGCGTTATTTTGTTTGCCGCTTCCCATTGTTGGACCACTTTCTGGTATTGGTCTTTTCCAAGCCCACAGAAAGGTTCAGGTCCAACAGGCTTCAGCCTTGAAGCCTTCTTCGCCAGTTCGTCGGCTGTTTCGCTGTTGCTTTTCTTTATTTCATGGAATCTTTAAGCAGAAGTAAATCTCATTTTTTATCGAACGGAATATATTTTCTGAACATTTTGTCTTCTTATTCTGTGAAATGAACCCATGTTAGGCATGAGCAGTATCAATATTATGAATCTCATCCAAGTGGTCAGTGATTAACTTTGATTGTTCATCTACCCCAACATTCAATCATGTATATTTCCTTATTTTATGGAATCTGCTCATCAAGATACTCTTCAAGAAAAAACAAACTCTTTAAAATATACTCAATTGAATGTTCGATAGATGGAAAAAAAGTTAATTATTCCTCACTCTGTTGAATTTTTTTTACCGAAACAAATATTATACCATAATATGTATAACGGTTTCCTGTTAATTCAATGTCCAGTAGGAAAATTTTCGATGGATTTCCCCCCCCCCAAAAATTTGGCTTCGGCCCGTCCCTGACCAGGTTTATCCACACTTTCGGAGTTGGTTAAGTTAACTGATAGTTAACCACGTTTCGTGGGATTGTAAAACGCCTAACCTACAAACTTTCGATAACCAAAAGTTAACCTGTTTTGCTCAATTAGGCATTTCCAGCTGACGTCACACACGTCAACAGAGCATGCGTTGCGAAGTCGTGAGGGACACACAGAGCAAATTAATCAAATGGAAAGCAGTGATTTCGTCAGATATTTCTGTATTTTTGTACTCTATCCTGTGTGACACGAGATTTCTCACGTAGTATGAGGATTTCGCCCAAAAAGAAGGTGGTTTTAACACTTTAACTGGTTTCTAAAGTTTGTGTGCCCCTCACAACATACAGGGTGTTTCAAAAAAAGCTGACCATCTCTCTAGGATAGATAGAAAACTGAAAAGCAATAGTGGTTTGTTCAGTAAACAATTTTCGTGTTGCCATCCGTATTCAAGATACAGGGCGTTGAAAAAGAAAAAAATTTACAAATTTTAAGATTTTGCCGAAAATAATGGCAACATTGTAATGAAATTTTACACGAATATGTTCTGGAAGCTGATACATCTGATGAATGTGTTTTGATGTCTGACTCTCATAGATGGCGCTAGTTACACTGTTCATACCAAGTTGTTTTGGACATTACTTTTTTGATATAAGATTTATTGAGCTAAATTTATGCAACAGGGGTAAATTCACTTCAAGAATTGGAGGGCAAAATTCAATGTCACTTCAATGACCTCATAGCTGACTCTCAAGCGTAAAGAAAATTAATAGATTTTTAAGAAAAAAGGATAGATTTATGTCTTTGTGAAAACGGAGGACATTTTGAACACCTACTCTGATTGAGTATTATTCAAGTGTTCACACACAGCCTTTTTAAAGTTTTCTTGTGATTTTTTGGTTCAATTAATTCATTCATCATAACTTCATACCAGCATCGATTATAACTTCATAATTTTCAAATCAAAATATTCCGAAAACGGTGCACAGTATCGAGTTCAATCAAGAGTACCTTTTCGGTGTGAAATTGAATGATGTTTAAGATAGCTCAAAATTTAGCTTAATAAATCTAATATCAAAAAACTTATGTTCAAAACAAATTGGTACGAACCGTGTAACTAGCGCCCTCTATGAGAGTCAGACATCAAAACAAACTCATCAGATGTATCAGCTTCCAAAACATATTCGTGTAAAATTTCATCACATTGTTGCCAGTAGTTTCGGCAAAATCTTGAAAAATGTGTATATTTTTTTCCTTTTCAACGCCCTGTTTGTTGAATACGGATGACGTTACGAAAATTTTTCATTTAACAAACCCCTATTATTTTTTAGTTCTCTATCCTAGAGAGATGGTCACCTTTTTTTGAAACACCCTGTGGAAGATTGTTGTGTCAAAATCAGCTGACTGGAAATGCCTAATGGCATGAGCAAACATTCTTTTCGGGGCATCGGTTGAAGTGAACCAAGATGTCTTACCGCTCCCAACGTCTTGGCCACGGTGTCGGCATGATTGTTTGGTACGAAGGCGGCATTATTCGGCGCCCCCGTCATGGCGGCGGCCTGGGCCCCGTTCGGCCTCAGCGAGGACATCGGCGGCAATCCTTGGGCAGATCCTTGGGTGGCCACGGTGGGGTCCGGTTCCGGTATGAGGCCGTACGCCTCGTACGTCTGATAGGGGGCGTTGTATTGGGCACCCGTCCATTCGCCAACGCTAGCGCCAGTCGCGCCCTCTGGACCGAGATAATAGCCGGTGGCCGCAGCTCCTCCCGGAGACGAATACCTCGGGGAAGAGTCGTGCGTGTGACTGAATTCGTCTGATCCATACTGTAAAAAAAAACATGTTTTAACACACTTCGCTTTGATATCAGAGAAAATTAAGATGAAAAAGAAGTCTCTTTCTACTCGTTTGAGCACAAAATCACAGGGTTGCGTTCATAAACATACTCAGAGTATGAAAAGAGTCTTCCGGGCTTATTGGCCTTGGTCCATTAGGAATAATTTCACCTAACGTTTTGCCTACAACTTCGGTAGGCATCTTCAGAGGATTCTCGGTCTAAGGTTGTACCTCGAACGCTGAATTTCTGACACTGTCAGACACTGACAGTGTCAGAAATTCAGTTTATTACTTCACTATACCAATGTGAAGAGTCACTTGCCCGTTTTTAGGAGAGGATAGTACATTTTCCTAGTCTTCCATGTGATTCGGCTCGTTGAACGATCCTCTCAAATTACTAGCAACGTGTAAACAGTTACTCTACTGAAATGAGTAGAGTAGGGTGGGTATTTAGTGCGGTTTACATTGGTAGAGTATCATTCTACCGTTACTTGCACAACCTGTTAACATTGTGCTAGTAGGAGGATAGTTAGTACTCGACCACTCTATTCTACCATTTATGGTCAGGTTACCGATACTCGATGGTTTACTCGTACCTGGCGTTTTACAATAATTTTACCGATTGAGGTTTTGTAACTATGGGTTCTGTTTAAATTTACTCAAGTTGGTAGAAAATAATGATTCTTTTTATCTAAATAGGTCGGAAGCATAAGAGAATTTATAAGACGTCAAAGGATTATTAGAATTTTAAAATCAGTGATTGAAATGTACAAGTTTAATATAATTAATTTTCATATTTTCTTCAATTAAATATTTCCTTAGTTCGTTTATTGTACATGTATACATAAGATCAATTATTTCTCTAATTTACAATCTATTAAAATACGTGTTAATGGAGGTATCTGGAGTAGATTTACTTTCATTATGTCAGACACTGATAGTGTCAGAAATTCAGCGTTCGAGGTACAACCTCAGACCGAGAATCCTCTGAAGATGCCTACCGAAGTTGTAGGCGAAACGTTAGGTGAAATTATTCCTAATGGACCACGGCCAATAAGCCCGGAAGACTCTTTTCATACCAGTATATCCGGTCGTGAAAGCCTTAAACTATTCATACTCAGAGTAATTTTTGAAACAAAGATGAACTAATAATAATAATAATATCATTTATTTCGATAATAAAAAAAAATACATTGAAAATGAAATACGTCACCACAGCAAAACATTAAAGTGCAGAACGCTCAGATCTTAAAATTCAAATTTAAGTAATCATTAACTGTGTATGGTTCAAGGTCTATCAGAAGTTTTCTGATTTTAGTTTTGAATATACTCTGCTTGAGTGTGTGGTAGGTTTTTGGAAGCTTATCGAATAGTTTTAAGCGCATGTATTCCATATTCTTCTGGGTTAGTGTTAGTGAAAACTTGGGGAAGTGAAACGGGTGGATGCGTCTTGTTCTATTGGTATTTTTATATGCCTGGAAAAGATCATAATTTCCCCTGAAGAAAAGCAGACATCAGAAAATGTAAGTATCGGCTGTAGTGAGAATTCCATCGTTCTTAAAATGTCCGCGACAGGATGTCTTCCCAGAAAAACCGAGCATGGTTCTAAGTGCTCTTTTTTGGACTACAAAAATTCTCCCAACGTCCGAACTGTTACCCCATGCTACGATTCCATAGGACATGAGTGAATGAAAATTGGCGAAATAAACCGTCCTTAGTAATTCAGAGTCTGACTGAATCGCCAAAATACGGAGAGTATAGAGAACGGAGTTTAATCTACCCTGCAAAGAGTTTATGTGTTCCGACCAACTCAGCTCATGATCTATGAGCAAACCAAGGAAATTAGTGCTGGTGGAAACTTTCACACTTTCCTCAGAAAGAATTATACCTTCAGGTTCAATTATTCTAGAATGTGACGTACCGAAAACAACACATTGTCTTTTATTTGAATTAATCGCTATTCAAAATGATAATCATCGAAATGAATACCATTTTCAATTCCCAGGCTCAGAGATCTATCATGAGGTTGGAGAAATGATATTAGATTTTGTCACTGAGATGAGAGATATACCGGTTTCGGCTTTGTTGGGCCTCATCAGTATCCCGTACATCTCAGGACAAAATCTTCATAAAAAACTTCGATACTTGAAGCAATTGGTTGTGAAGTAATGAGTAAATTATTACAAAGTACTAAGGTGGTGACATCCAATTGCATCAAAATGAAGTTTCACATCTCCAATCAAATGCAAAAAAAGAAATCTGTACTTCCTCTTTCACTGAATGAGATTTTAGCAGTGGCTCTATTCAAGGCTAGTTTCTCAAAGTGATGAAAAAAGCCCAATTCCTTTCGCGACTGTGAAGTCAGATGTTTTTTATGAAAAAGAAAATTCTTTGCCTTTACGGAGGCCACATCGAGAACATTTTTGAAACATAGATGAATTCAAAATGATAATCATCGAAATGAATACCATTTTCAATTCCCAGGCTCAGAGATCTTTCATCATGAGGTTGGAGAAATGATATTAGATTTTGTCACTGAGGTGTTTCAAAAATGTTTTCGGTGTGGCCTCCGTAAAGGCAAAGAATTTTTTGTTTACCGTTTTATTCTTTTACCATGAAAACACATAAAGGAAATGATATTAGTACTTTGTAATATTTTACTCATTACTTCACAACCAATTGCTTCAAATTTCGAAGTTTTTTATGAAGATTCTGGCCTGAGATGTACGGGATACTGATGAGGCCCAACAAGGCCGAAACCGGTATATCTCTCATCTCAGTGACAAAATCTAATATCATTTCTCCAACCTCATGATAAAAGATCTTTGAGCCTGGGAATTGAAAATGGTATTCATTTCGATGATTATCATTTTGAATTCATCTATGTTTCAAAAATCAATTCAATCGGTATTTCGAATTAACCACCATTAATTTTTCTATACTAATTTCTCAGATTTTTCCATAGAAATGTGAAATATGAAGTTATGGAGTAACCGATTTTGAAATAATAAATCTTCTTGAACATATTTTAAAAAAATTTTCAACCCTGAGCTGCAGAAACGTCCATTAACATTTAATGCTCCCATAAAGGAAGTAACCATAGGCTGCAACTCAGGGTAAATGTTTCAAATGAGAGGTAAAACACTCATTTGAGTTTTCACCAGAATTTCAAACAATACGGAATTTATCAATTCAAAAATAATGTTCAGCCGAAGAGTGATAATAGAATTGTTCTAGAAGCGTGAATGGAATCGGAAAAAATGTATAAACCTTGTAAATTGATATAACAATATAGTTTCATTCAGTAGCAATAGAGGAATGTTTCATATGTAGAACAGACCCCATAAATGTTTCAAATTTCACACATGCTGTAATAGAGCAGAGTTCATGAGGAGGCTATGAAGCCTTAGGTACTTAAGGGGCAGTAATTCACACCAACATATATAATTTTTAAATATCTAGTACCTCGCATTTAGAAAACTCTTCTTGTGTTTAAGATCTTCAAAAAAAGGAAAAAATTACTTAGGTCGCTCAATCATTTTTAACAATAGTCAGTACAAATAGGGTTCATCTAGAGACCACTTATTCGTGGTAAGATAAAGATCAAAGAGGAAAAAAAACCTTGTATTTTCTAATGCCTCCTCTGAAGTCCTGATTCGAGTTCCGATTATACTTTAGTATACATTATTTTGTTATTCGTCTCTGAATTGATGATATTGATTGTACAATGCCATCGTGAAGGGGAGAAGACAATAAAGAATTATGATGAGACAGCAGCAAGAATATCTTTCTCGACTATAAAGATATTCGGGAAATTCTTTATTCGAATGTACATGATATATTTCGGGAATATGCTGAATCGGAGAACTAGAACTGGGGTTGCGATATCAGCGACTCAGGAAAAAACCAATAAATCCTTGCAAGTAAGTTTCGACGATACAGGCTTATAAATGTTGAAGCGAACTGTGGTTTATACGGATTTGGATAAACTTAGGTATCATTTTAATCTGGTGGGTGACAATACTATCAGATTTCCAGAGGGCGATACAAAAATCGAATGTATACTATTTCCACATCAGTTTCTTATAATTAATAAAATATTGAGACTTATTAGTAATCAGTCAAACCCCTCAATGTATGGACCCTCCCGTGTTGCGGTTTTTTATGTCAGCTCTTCTTCTTCTTGACATAAATTATTCCAATAACTCTTTTTTGAATTTACCATTGTTGATATGGAACAGATTTCATGATTTTTCGCTACGTACGACATAAAATCCCAAATAACTCAAGAAATATAAAATTTAGCAGGATCAACATGTTGATATAATATTATCATTAATTTTTTTCGCAGAATCCAACGCAATCGTAAAAAAATAGGGTTCTAATTTGAAAAACGAAAGTTATGGGTCAATCTTGATCCCAACTTTTGACCCAACATTTGGAACACCCTGTGATGAGTTTTTCAATATTCTGAAAATGTGAAATATTTCTACTGTCTTCGACTTCGAAAATGTGATAACGGTTTGTGCTTACGATATCTAGGTTGAGAATAACAAACATAATACCAAATACACTTATCTCCTTTTTGTCTTCAGTTTTTACTCGATATTTTGGAAAGTATTTTGACGAATGCAATGATTTGGGTACGAATGTTTACAGAATTGCATACTCAATCGAATTCGAAAAAGAAAAACAGGAACTAAAATTTTTGAAAAATTTTTTTCACTCTCTCTAAGAATATTCTCGGTAAATAATGTTAAACAATAAAATAATCCCAATTTTCCGATTTCAAATAGGTCCAGTTCTCCAGAAACGCCTAATAGGCCGTCGAACTTGTTGCACCCTGTAAATACAGATTCGGTGCCTCTTGATTAAATGTTAATATTTAAGGGGCAATTCTTAGGCCCATTTTAAATACGTACAATATTTATGTTCGATAGTTAAAACTGTACGCGAGTAGGCAGTCTTAGTGTTTTAGAGAATCCAAAAATAATTTTCAAGTTCTTATGACGACATTGGGATCAAATGTAATTTTTTTATAGGAAAGGAATGGTGGATGTGTTTAAGTAAAGAAGCTTTATATGTTCTCTGAACATCGCAGTTGAAATTTGAAAGCACTCTTACTAAAACACATCCGACGTATCTGTCATATTAAAAAAATGGTTGTTCGGAACAATGTTTATATACAAATTCTTTCTGCCTAATATAGAATGGTCGTTTTCCAAATTTGTCAATTGTATTTCAGAAATTATCGAGTAAAATTCAGATTTGTCAATTGATTTAAAAAAACATCGAGTGAAATTCAATTATTGATTCACATTTGAAACATTTTCGTAGATATAAATATACATGAACATAGTTCATTATATTTTGATGAATGGTATCCCTAAATGCTACATAAATTATCAGCTTTCATGAAGCAACTTCGAGGATAAAAAGAATATAATACATAACTGATCATGTTGTTGATACTGAGAATTGGAATTCTATCGGTTTTGTAGCCCACGTTTCTTCAAGTACCTCGTTTGTGAATAAATCCTAACAGACTTTCTATTGAATATTTCAGGCAACTAAAATCGATGCGCCCCCGTACATCGTTTCGATCAATTGAACAGAATGAAATGCATCGACGGAACAATTATTATTATCTCCGGACACTAGAACCGTTGCTCGTGCACAATAAGTGGACGTCCTTCAACTTTATAAATAAGGAATACACCTCCTAGGATTCTTTATCTTCATTGTTAAATCTCTCTTATTAACGAGAAAGCGGGCTTCACACTGGAGCGATACAATTTTGACGATTTTTCTTCTATTCAAATGAAGCCTCTCCTGGATGGTTATAGAGAAATTGCAAACTGATGAATTCGGTCTCGATATGAACTTTGCATATTTTTCGAAAATTCCGGGCATCTGATCGAATCTTTCATGCAACTTCAAATTCAAATATAACTTTAGTCCGTTTCAAAATGATTGTCATCATGGCAAGCCATTAAATTCCAACTGGAGCTTTATTTCTAGTAACAAAAAAAAGGTACTAAAAATATAACCTATAAAATGATTGAATATACACTGCTCGAAAAAATTTACACACACTATGGAAATCTCAAATTTATTCTACAACTGAAGGTGTTCTCAATGATAATTGTTTTTATCAGAATTATGCACGCATATGTTATCCACTCTCAACGTTTTTCTTCAATACAGATGTTTTTTCCCAGCAGGAATAAAAAAATATGATATAATCAGATTTTGAATGTATTGGCTCCATTCTAAAATCAGTTGTTCTCGATCAATTCTTGTGATCAATAGTTTTTTTTTCGTTTGATTTTCCACACTAGATTGCTATGCAACGCGAAACACGCAATTTGACCCAAGAGGAATGTGCCCAAACGGTAGTTTTGCCAGAAGAAGGGTGGACATACACAAGAATTGCAGAAAGGTTTGGAGTTTCCCATACAAGTATGTCTAGATTGTTGCAGCGATTCAGGGAGACAGGTATGAATGTCCGAAGACCAGGACAGTGTAGACCATGGATAACAACTGCCATTCAAGAACGTTACTTGAGAGTTTCTTCGTTAAGACAACGGTTTGCAACTGCTCGCCTCCTTCAAAATCAGCTTAAGCAAACTCATGGGGAGCCATTTAGAACTCAGACAATGAGAAATCGCCTCAGAAAATATGATTTGAGGCCTTGTGTAGCGGCAAGGGGCCCAGCTCTTACCCTAGCCCATCGAAGGGCACGTTTGGATTTTGCGAGAGAGCATATCCATTGTGAAGAGGCCGATTGGGAAAGAGTTCTCTTCACAGATGAGTCTAGATTCTGCCTCTACCATTGTGATCGACGTTCCCTTATACATATACAGACGTCCACATGAAAGATCTGCTCAGTGCAATTTCCTTAATACTACTGGTTTCGGAGGAGGATCGATAATGGTATGTAGTGCCATTTGCCCCATACATTGGTGAAAATTTCATTTTTATGGACGATAATGCCAGGCCCCATCGTGCCCGCATCGTTCAGGAGTACCTTGAAGAGGTTGAAGTCTCTCGAATAGAATGGCCCGCAAGAAGTCCAGATCTCAATCCGATTGAGCATTGGGACAACCTCAATATAAGGCTGAGAGGTTACGAAAATCATCCAGCTACTCTTAATGACTCAGGAATCCAACTCGGATAAATCTGGGAAGGATTGGATCAGAACATTTCAAGATCATTTTGAGTATGGACCGTCGTTGCCGAGCTGTAATTAACCCAAGGGGTGGAAATACCAAGTCTTAAATCACTTATCAGCATTACAGTATTTCGAAAATTGTTCATTTCTCTTATTTCACATTAGATTCGGCGAAATCCTGAATTTTTCTTCAATTTAATGGATTGTCTCTATTCACACAACGCTATTCCACTAAGCCAATCCAATTTATCAGATAAATGACTAATCAATTGTCTTCCTGTACTGGATTGTCCCCATGAACAATCCATCGTCTCCATTCACACGATGCCAATCCACTAGACTATCGGATTGTCTCAATGGAATGGCTTGTAAATTGCTCCATAACGAATCTTTATCCAAGAAACGTCAAACTTGCGTAATGAGCTCACAACGAGATATCAACTGATTCCATAAAATTCGTCATCCCACGGTAATTCGCGATCTGAGCACACCTGCGAGTTGAAAAAAAAAAATGTGTCGGAATGGTTTATGGCATGTTAAGCGAGCCGTTGCGAAACATCCTGCGCGCCAGGAGGAATGCCCCGCTACTGCTGCTGCCCTACCGACAGTGTTGCCATCTCAGGGGAAGCAAAGTATGCTAGTTTTGCGTTCGGAAAATGCCAAAAATATGCTTCTTCATTTGCGAAAGTGCCTAAAAAATGCTAGTTTTTCGTTGATCTTTTTTCTACAGTTATTTCTAAGTTCTAAGTTATAAAATTTCAGAATATTCCTAGGTCCTGGGTTGAATTTTCATTTTTTTATTGGCAGAACTGTTATTCTCAAACTTGAATGAATTGAAATATGGTTGTTGTGGTATAGATATTAATAAAATATGTTAGTTCTTAATATTCGCAATGGATATGCAAATTACTGGAAACTTCTGAATGCGGAAGAACTGTTCGTTTAAATGAGGAATGTTCACATTTTTCAATTTCTACATATTCCTATTCTCCGTAGAAAATGAAAACATTGTGTCCAAAAATTATTTGAATACTTCAAATAGCGCCCGAGATATCGAGTTATAAACATGAGTTCGATGGATCCGTGTGACGTCACTTTACATCCAACGACTTGCGAGGTTCAGTACGTAGCCGGGTCCAATATAAGGGCCTCTCGTCTCACGGAGTGCGATTTGCGAATGTAGTTTGGAATTGAATATTCACGGGGTTGTAAAATCCGAACTACTTGGTCTTTTCGACTGAAACAAAAACTAGTGATTTCATATACATAGGTATAGGTTATACTGTGACGAAGTTTCGATCGATTTTGCATACCTGTGAACATTTCTCATTCTAACTTGAATTTGAATCTCGGTGATTTAAGCTTTGATACTTCACAAAAAAACAATGTTTGACATTCTTCATTTTATGGTTTCTCAGCTCCCAAAAAAATATACAATAAAAAAGTTACAATACCGGGTTTTTCCAAAGCATTTGAAATTTTCAATCTCGAAGACCAAGGGTGCTTTGAACATATTATGATACACGTGATGGGTGAGACATCGAATTCGATAATATTTCGAATATTATCGGCAGCCTCTCGTTTATTCAGAGATACGAATTCACAAGAAAAGAGCCAGATGTCCGGCCAGATCGATTAGAATTGTCTAAGTTTGTTTACATATTTCCTGTAAATATATCGGTTGTTGCAAGCTCATAAAAATTTATTGGGGCTATGAAATTCTGCGAGCTTCCTTTGTTCGTTTCATTGAAGAGGATAACAGTGAAAGGAGTACCAAATCAGTTGGTTCTTGTGCATCTGTTGATTTCGAAATATTAGAAAATGTCCGTCAATAATTTTTTTCTCTTTTCCCTTTCGAAAATATGCTCAATAATATGCTAAACATGAATCAAATATGCCGAATTTAGCATTAAAAATGCTGAATTGGCAACCCTGCCTACCGACGTCGCAAAAACGTTACACTCCGTGGATCAGAGGATATTTGGAAAAATTCGCGTCCCAGGAAACGCTAGGAGATCGGAACGATGAAATCCTTCGATTCACAGATCGACATGATTCTGCGAAGACTGGTTCCCGTATTTTTCTATTTTGCGTGATGCTATTCAGCTATGTATATGGCATGAATAATGATCATCGGATGGGTAACAGGTTGCTCCAGTGGCTTTCTGAGGATTTCTCCCAATATTTCACCGCCCTTCTGCTTTTATTTAGGCGCTATGGAGTGATTCCGGGGAAATTTCATGAGGCTGAAATAACTCGAGAAGCACACCGTTTTATTGGTTGCCATACGACAGGTTACGAAGAAGTAACTTTTCAGGAAATAAATACAACGAAAACTATTAAATTTGTTGAACAGAAGATTAAGTAAGTAGCGCTTATGCTGTCTTGTTGTGAACTAATGTTTTTTAAATGGTACACCCTGTATTTTCTTTTTCTAATCGCTACAGTTTTTTCTTCTGATTTCAAATGTATATACTTTATTGAGATTAATTTCGGCATTTTTTTGAAATACACTGCGTACATTATGGAAATCTCAAATTTATTATAAAACTGATGGTGTTCTCAATGATAATTATTTTTATCAGAATTATACATGCATATGTTATCCACTTTCAATGTTTTTCTTCAATACAGATGTTTCCTCAAGCAGGAATAAAAAAAGATGATATTATCAGATTTTGAATGTATTGGCTCCATTTTTAAATCAGTTATTCTCTATCAATTCTAGTGATCAATAGTTTTTCTTTTGTTTGATTTTCTACACTCGATCGCTATGCAACGCGAAACACGCAATTTGAGCCAAGAGGAATGTGCCCAAGCGGTAGTTTTGCGAGAAGAAGGGTGGACATACACAAGAATCGCAGAAAGATTTGATGATTCTTTCACATAAGATTCGGTGAAATCCTGAATTTTTCTTCCATTTAATGTGTCGTTCAAAACCTTCCCGAGAGAACATGAAAAATATGTTATAAAGTCAATGTAGAATTAACTTTTATTAAAATTGAGATGTTCAGAATGTGCGTTAATTTTTTTTGTGCAGTGTATATAGATAGTTTCTTCTTGATCTAAGGCAGCTGTGGAATGCCACAAGATAACGATGCGATTTCTTTATATCAGAGGCAACTTGGATAATATAATAACTGATATTAGTTTTATTTATATATTAACTAAAAGTTGAATTAAGTGTTCAAATGAACCCCATATACTTATACACACAATCGATATCTTTTAATTTATTTTTTGAGGCTTTTCCTTACCATTAATGGAATATATTGTGGTTTGCAATTATTTCTTTCTCTATTCTGAAATTAATCCCTTTAATATTTTACGGAGAGGGACCATATACACTTTATATTTTAAATATCTCCATAAAAAAAGTGTATTAGGAGGTTGAGTAGGGACGATCAGGAGGCCATAGAATAGAACTTCGATATAAAGAAATCACAACATTCTCGAGTGGCTGCCTTAGATTGAGACGATAAAACTATATTTTCCAAACACTGCCGAAATTAACCTCAATAAACCATATACATTTGAAATGAGAAGACAGAACTCTACAGATTAGAAAAATTGAATACAGGGTGTACCATTTAAAGAACAATAGTTCACAATATATTTTCAGGTTTTCGATGCCTTTATGAATTTCTTAGTACTGCACTCTGAATGCCAATGAAGAAGACTTCAAAATTGCTTGTTTTTGTACGACCAATATCAACCGAGTCAGCTATTGGGTAAAATATAAATAATCACCCTGTACCTGATATATGTCTCATTCTTTAAGTTCAGTATAAAAATTTTTTATCATCATGATATTGTGAAATTTTATGAAAAATCATTTTGAAAAAATTATTAGAAATATTCTGTCCAGGAATTGAACAACCGACAATACGAAATGGTAAAAAAACTAGCAGTGATGGAAAATCATTTTTCACTCAAGATAAAAAACTTCAAATGTATATTACAATTCCCGTGAAAAAATCGCTTAGTATATCATCGCGAAACGGAGAATAATGATATGATTTCCGACCTAATTCGCCTCCTTATCTGCAATTCTTCAATTGATAGCATATGACATCAGAGCCGACTTTAATCTGTGAATAATTATCATCAGCTTCAATCAATGCATGCTCTTAATGCCGATTAACAAACAACAAAACGAAAAATTACTTTTTGTGGCTTGCTTTCTCGATAACCCTAATAAGTTTATGCAATATGCAACTCCTTATCTGAATCTTTGTGTTTGAGCGGTACTTTGGGATATATATCTATGTGATATAGTTGCCTTCGAATTAATTCAACATTCATTCGAAATCAATATATGTCAAAAATTGACAAATGGCACAACGTACTCGAAATGATGCGTCATTTTAAAATAATAATTAGTTGAACTTTGGAAAATTCGTAGGGAATAATTTCGAAAGTGACAGATACAATGATGTATTCGTAAGTCAAAAGAAAGTATGAAAAGAGTCTTCCGGCCTTTTGGCCGTGGCCCATTAGGAATAATTTTACCTAACGTTTCGCCTACAACTTCGGTAGGCATCTTCAGAGGATTGTACAATCTTAGACCGATAATCCTCTGAAGATGCCTACCGAAGTTGTAGGCGAAACGTTAGGTGAAATTATTCCTAATGGACCACGGCCAATAAGCCCGGAAGACTCTTTTCATACCAGTAGATCCCAAATATTTCAAGAAACGTCTGAGGGAATTTTTATTTAAAAAAATCTTACGAAAGTCTTTCTGAATTTTCAAATCAAGTTCAATCATTTTCTGGATATTTGTGTTTTTTATACTGTTCTTGATATGACTTTTTCCATAAAGTTACTTATTAACGTTCTGATCATTATTATTATATTATTATTATCAATGATAAATGATAATTTCTGAAATTTGTCACAGGAAATGATTGGAAAGCAATTCTTAAGAAAGACGTAACTCTATCATAAAATTAAGCTGTAGATACAGACGATACGGCGAAAACTTCCATCAAATGCATACCATTTGTTTCGCCGAAAACCTCTGCCGATGTCCCCCTTCAAAATCCTTACTCAGAGTTGTATACCACATGGATCAAACACTTTCAGTAGCACAGCGAACACAAAACAAACATCATATTACGACAAAACGAAGAAAGAATCGTAGATTTCAATCGGTTGGCATTCCGCTACTTCTGATTGTTAATTTTCGCGGAAAATCTTACGATACCCTTTCCGAATTTTCAAATTGAGTTCAATCATTTTCTGGATATTTGTGTTTTTTCTATTGTTCATGATATGACTTTTTCCATAACGTTACTTATTAACATTCTGTTCATTATTATTATGAATAATAATTTCTGAAATTTGTCACAGGAAATGATCGGTACACTTCTTAAGAAAGAAGTAAGTCCATCATAAAATTAAGCTGTAGATACAGACGATACGGCGAAAACTTCCACCAGAAGCATACCATTTGTTTCGCCGAAAACCTCTGCCGATGTCCCCCTTCAAAATCCTTACTCAGAGTTGTATACCACATGGATCAAACACTCTCAGTAGCACAGCGAACACAAAACAAACATCATATTACGACAAAAGGACGAAAGAATCGGAGATTTCATCGGTTCGCATTCCGCTAGCGAATATCCACTTCTGATTGTTAATTTTCGCGGAAACTCAGAGAGATAACGACGCGATCAGGTTAAAAAAAAGGGATGATCATCAGTATTTGACTCGAAATCATAATGATTTATTGATGCCTGCTTTCCAATTTGGGATAGGGGGACAGTCGTCCTTGGGAAAAAAAGTTTTCAATAAACTCAACAGTGAAATCAAGATACCAGATAATTTTTGTGTTTTCAAGAAACGTCTGAGTGAATTTTTATTAGGAAAATCTTACGATACCCTCTCTGAATTTTCGAATCAAGTTCAATCTTTTTCTGGATATTTGTGTTTTTTTTACTGTTCATGATATGATTTTTTTCCATAATGAACTGATTAACATTCTGTTGAAAATAAAAGTGTTTATTATTATGTTATTATTAATGCAATGGGTCCCAGGTTGGAAAATTTTTTCCTTGATTAATTTCTGAAATTTGTCACAGGAAATGATCGGCAAGCACTTCTTAACAAAGGCGTAACTCCATCATAAAATTAAGCTGCAGATACAGACGATACGGCGAAAACTTCCATCAAAAGCATACCATTTGTTTCGCCGAAAACCTCTGCCGATGTCCCCCTTCAAAATCCTTACTCAGAGTTGTATACCACATGGATCTAGCACTTTCAGTAGCACAGCGAACACAAAACAAACATCATATTACGACAAAACCACGAAAGAATCGTAGATTTCACGGTTCGCATTCCGCTACTTCTGATTGTTAATTTTCGCGGAAACTCAGGGTGATAACGACGCGATCAGGTTCTCCGTAACGAAAAGGTGATTAAGAAAAAACCCGCGTATCACTTCCTTCTCGAAGAACGCGACGACGATCTCTCAAAGTTCGGCGGACCCGAGCGCGGAATAGATAATAATGGGATAATAGAGAAACGAACCCACAGTACGCAGTCTACGAGGACACGGGGACAAGTGGAGGCCCCCCCCTTCAGGCCGTCAGCGCGTACGGAACCCACTAGAGCGTTTGGCACCTCTTTGCGTAGGAAACTCGTTACGAAACGCGAACGATCAGCTTCGACTAGGTTTTTTGGCCAGCCTTCGTATAAACGAATCGGGAATAATGGGAATGTCGTCATTCGTCATTGCCGAGCTGGCCAGTTCACATTTTGAGTTCTAGTCGACAATTCTCGGAATATGTCGTAATTTTTGGTCCTGAAAAATATTCTGGTTTCTTGTGTTATAAGTGTTTGGTTTATCTATGGGAGATTATTAATGGCGGTATTCTGTTTTCATCTGTAAGTGAATCTGTAACTTTTCATAAATTTACAGGACAATTGCAGTTCTCAACGCTTTCTAAAAATCTGTAGCTTACAGGTGATCGAAAACATATCGAAAGGGTATATTGTGAGGTTATGTTGAATGATTTGTTTTAATAACAGAATATAAAATACGTTACTAAACTCAACTACTTTTGTAATTCATCTTTGTACTTCGGTTGTTAATTTCTCTTTCTCGTTGTAACGAACACGAATTGAACATAAATATATCCAATGATCGATACTTACGAGCCTAAATGATAGGAAAATAAATTCTATTCTATGATCTTATTACGAAGTAGTTACGATCTTATTACGAAGTAGTTCAAAATAGACACTTCTAAAACGAGAGTTACAGAAAAACTTCCAGAATGTCATAATTTAAGAATCTGTAAGTCAGCCACATACAGATCCATAAATAAATTACAGATCAATCGTACGCTACAGATTCGTAGCTTACAGAGAAAGAGCAGAATACCGCCATAATCACTCTTCTCCTTCGAATTCCTCTAATATTCAAATTCAAAGTCTCAGCCATATTGTGAGGTTATGTTGGATGATTTGTTTTAGTCACAGAATATAAAATACTTTACGAAACTCAACTACTTTTGTAATTCATCTTTGTACTTGGGCTGTTAATTTCTCTTTCTCGTTGTAACGAACACGAATTAAACATAAATATATACAATAATCAATACTTACGAGCCAAATTGATAGGAAAATAAATTCTATTCTTTGATCTCATTACGAAGTAGTTACGATCTTATTAGGCAGTAGTTCAAAATTCACACTTCTAATACGAGAGAAAAACTTCCAGAATGTCATAATTCACGAATCTGTAAGTCAGCCACATACAGATCCAAAGATAAATTACAAATTAATCGTACTCTACAGATCCGTATCTTACAGAGAAAAATCAGAATACCGCTATTAATTTCATTACGGTCCCGTAACGGTCTTCAAACATCTGAAGTTCCGAAAACTCAGGTCGTACCTGGTTCGAAAGAACCCTCACGATCATAGAGAAAGGCTGAGACTTTAAATTTGAATATTAGAGGAATTCGAAGGAGAAGAGTGATTATGGCGGTATTCTGCTCTTTCTCTGTAAGCTACGAATCTGTAGCGTACGATTGATCTGTAATTTATCTATGGATCTGTATGTGGCTGACTTACAGATTCGTAAATTATGACATTCTGGAAGTTTTTCTGTGACTCTCGTATTAGAAGTGTCAATTTTGAACTACTTCGTAATAAGATCGTAACTACTTCGTAATAAGATCATAGAATAGAATTTATTTTCCTATCATTTAGGCTCGTAAGTATCGATCATTGGATATATTTATGTTCAATTCGTGTTCGTTACAACGAGAAAGAGAAATTAACAACCGAAGTACAAAGATGAATTACAAAAGTAGTTGAGTTTAGTAACGTATTTTATATTCTGTAACTAAAACAAATCATTCAACATAACCTCACAATATACCCTTTCGATATGTTTCCGATCACCAGTAAGCTACAGATTTATAGAAAGCGTCGCGAATCGTAATTGTCCTGTAAACTTATGAAAAGTTACAGATTCGCTTACAGATGAAAGCAGAATACCGCCATTAATTTCATTACGGTCCCGTAACGGTCTTCAAACATCTGAATTTCCGAAAAATCAGGTCGTACCTGGTTCGAAAGGACCCTCACGATCATAGAGCTAGGCTGAGAATTTAAATTTGAATATTGGAGGAATTCGAAGGAGAAGGGTGATTATGTTCCGAAATTAGCCACTGGACATGGCGTTGAGATCTTCCAAGAAATCCACATGGCAACAGAGGAACTTCTTCGTAAAGGAGGACAATTGAAAGTTATGTACTCATTGATTTTTCACTTAGTCCAAATTACGATTTAGATTGTTGTGTTATAAGTTTTCCCATGTTTAGCAATTCGAAAAGGAGAAATTGATTGGGTTTTTTTCTTTTCGTTCAAAAATTGTGACATTTCTGTCAAAACTAATTCATGAAGAAAGAATTTCTGCAATGGGTGGGTAATTCAAAAACCATTTAATTGATTTTTTTGCTTTTGTTTTTTTTATTTCACATCTAGGATTTTGGGTAGATTGGTGAAGAGTCTGTTTTTCTCTGCCGCCCTGAAAAAAACTACATCAAGATCTTCTTCTGATCACGTAGATGTCCTCCAATATCCTCTGATATGATACTTTGAGTGAATTTTTTTTTAACACGGGGTTACAGGTTACGACCTGATGGTCTATTGTGCCCCCTGACAAAGCTTCACAGCTCGCCTTCCAGTCCCAGAGATCTTATAAAATCCAGTATCTCGGAAGGCTTCAGAGAGGCTGATTCCTCACTCCTACAGGTCTCTTGACCAAAGCATTGCTTGCATTCACCGAACGTAACAGTTGTGGAACTGTTGCGGAATCGTCCGGTGGCACATACGCTACAAACTCAACACGTTCCGGAGAAGCGGGCATTTTGGGAGCGCTTTCTGTTTATGCTAGGTAGCGGTAGCGGAGCGGTGGCAACATTCTTCGTTCGGTGAATGCAGGCATTGTTTCCTTTGGCTTACAATGCCAGAGCATTCTGTGACTAGTTGAATAGTCACCACAGAATCTACACTCGTCAGTGTCCGATACGCCCATTCTCAGCAGGTGCTTTCTGAGGCGAGAAGGTATAGTTCGTAGAAATATAGGTGTCGTAACTTGTTACAAAAATATTCAAGAAAGATGATTCATGCACACAATGACACATGACAATAGAGAGAAGAAAAACAAAATGAGTAAACTGTAAAATTTGCAGTTTCCATTATCATTCTTGATACTCGGTAATTTTGTCATATTGAAGAACGGCTTGCGGAACGCTGCCATAAGCCATTCATACTATCGCTAAATCTCATATGTTCATTTCCCACCGCCGACAGATATATTTAACGTTTGCATGTATAGATTTCGGCAATTTATTAGCCGGTTTCTCAGTCTTATACGATGTAATTATCGAATGTATTTCGTGTTTTAATCTGTTTTCAGGCAGATTATGATGTTACAGTCAATAAAACAATGAGCGATCCCTGAATAGGCTGCTAGAGGGGAAACTGCGGTATAATTTTAAAGGCCCGAAGCGCCGACAAAAATACGTGAAAATCATATCACTCGATATGGAATATTAATTCTACAACACCTAGATTAATTTCAAACAAACGACACAGTTATCACAGGATTGTTCTTCAGTTTGGTCCTTGGGTTTTGCCCTTTAGGAACAGACACAAATAACCAACTAGAGCTTGAGGGTACAATCCTAGTTTTTTGAGCATTTCTACAGAATTTCATTCATACACTGTCATATTCATCTTTGTCAAAGATTATAAGAAAGATAAGAAACGACCTTATATCTGGGGTACTGAAATCCTACTACGATTTGTGGCTAGTTTCTTACTTTTGACACCCAGATGGCGCTGAAAACATTATTCAGTACAGAAAACTATTATGAAAGGAGCGAGATTCGAAACATATTTCTCATGAATTTTCATTCTTTGTCGAGATTTTAAAGAAACATCATGATCGACAAAACAAAAGCAAAGCTCAGCTTTTTGATTAGGATGATATTTTAAATCGACACATTGTCTTGAATCAAATGAAAAACGCTTCTAGATTCTTTATATTTTTATTTGAAATGATTGTGTGGAATCAACTAACAACAACACACAATGAAATTGAGAACATTTCAAAAATTTTTTCACATATAAGAGAACCATTATAACAATTTCAAGAACTCATTCATACAATGAATTCTCGATAAATCCAACATCAATAAGTCAAACAGTTGTTCTGGACCCGATTCATATACAGGGTGTTTCCTTAACATGCGGCAAAAATTCAGGGGGCTGTTCCTTGGACTATTCTAAGAATATTTTGTCCTTTGATGATTTTTGAAAAACCTCTTTGTTTCGAAGATACAGGGCAAACAAAATTTTAGATAATAACATTTTATTATGAAAAATTACATGAAAATTTAACTTAACCTACAAAAACTGTTGAAAATGACCACCTCCAGCCAGCATACAAGCATCCAATCTTCTCCTCATTGACTGCCGAACCCTTTCAAAAACACCAGGATCATTTCTTATTAAGTTACACCCAGCAATGATCCGATTTCGCAAGTCTTCCACATTTTCTACTGGAGTGGTATAAACTAATGATTTTAGATGGCCCCATAGGAAATAATCTAAGGGGTTTAAGTCCGGGGAACGAGCAGGCCATAAATGAGGTCCACCTCTTCCAATCCAGCGATCTCTTTCATGTAATTTTTCATAATAAAATGTTATTATCTAAAATTTTGTTTGCCCTGTATCTTCGAAACAAAGAGGTTTTTCAAAAATCATCAAAGGACAAAATATTCTTAGAATAGTCCAAGGAACAGCCCCCTGAATTTTTGCCGCATGTTAAGGAAACACCCTGTATATCTTACCCAGTGTATTTTCACCTCAATGAGTCTAGAGGGTCTAGTAGATGAGTCGAACTGCTGGGAGTTATTCGAGTATTTCTTTCAAACTTGACGACACCCTACTAATAATCTCTATAATCTTTGCCTCAGCTCAGGTTTCAACATTTATTGTATTATTTCGGCTCTCTCATTCAAAAGAATATATATATATATATATATATATATATATATATATATATATATATATATTAGTAGGCTGTTGTCAATTTTGGAAGAAATAATCGAATACATATTTTTGATGAATGACGATTGTATTTTCTCCTATACGCAAATTCTCGACTTAAATAACTTGAAATCTACAAGAGGCGCACTTAGCTCATTCTATAATCATAGTTTGTGTGTTTATCTGTTATAAATTTTGTGTGAAAAACTGACCCACATTCGAAAGGCATGGTGATTAAATGCAAAAATAATAGAAAGAATAATCTCGAATTCTGTGATTAATATACAGTGGACTGTCGTTGAGTCGAACTCCTAGGGACTAAAAGAACTGTTCGACTTATCTATTGTTCGAGTTAATAAAATGAGACTTCACTTCATTGAGAGAAAAACTTAAAGTAAACACGAAATCATCATCAATGAGAAACGAGCGTCTGAGCACTGGAACCATGTCCTTAGAGGTCGAAAAAACGTATGATATTCATCACGTGTGGTGATTTGTTTGCGAACCGAATCTTCTTAGATCTCATTCATTAGATCAAAAAGTTCCACTCATAGAGACAATGGTAGTCAGAAGGAAGACTTATAGAGGTGGTGGTTCACTTGACGACACTTCCAGCAGTTCGACTCATCTACTAAACCCTCAAGACTTATTGAGGTAAAAATACACTGGGTAAGATAAGTATAAATCTGGTCCATTTTATCGACAGTTCACTGAATGAATAAGTTCTTGAAATTGTTATAATAATTCTATAATATGAACAAATAAAAATGTAAAGAATTCAGGAGCGTATTAAATTTGCTTCAAAACAATGTGTAGATGGAAAACATCATCCTGATCAAAAAGAGGAGCCCTGCATTTGTTTTGTCGATCAGGATGTTTCTTTAAAAGCTCGACAAAGAATACTCAATTCAATGAAAATTTATGAGATGTATAATTCGAATTTCGCGCTTATTAAAATAATTTACTGTACTGAATAATGTTTTCAGCGTCGTCTATGCGTCGAAAGCAACAAACTAGGCAAAAATCGTAGTCGGATTTTAGTACCACAGATATAATGGCGTTTACTATCTTCCTAACTCTATGATCTTTGGTCGCTTCGCTTTTTTATTTGACAGAAACCTTGCGTTGAATCCTGTAAAAAAGCGTGGATCATGCAGCAATCCAGCAACAGATTCGAACGAGATGCTGGTTTCAAATTTCTAGGAATGACTCATACCAATTACCAATTACCACTTGAATATTCTCATTGCGTAACTCGACAGCATCGAAATTTTTTCATCTACGATATAGTGGTCGGTCTCGTTTTCTTAGGGAAAAGCGAGAGTGATCGCGGTAACAGGAACTGCACAATTCGCGATTCCAATCTGGGTATTTTCCGACCTTGAATTTTTATCAATGTACCCACCACGCATTATCCGAGTGCGATACCCACTCATCAGATTTAATTCTCGACCTAACCTTGGATTCTTCCTTAACGCGTTCATAGAATTCCATTCGGAGACGGTGTGACAGGTGTGGAAATTTGTGGTTGGATGTTTTAAAAATGATGTTACTCTATTTCAGTACAGTACTGAACGAAGTGCTGTAATGAAACTCATTACACCATTTTCCTCAGTTATTAACGCATATTATGGAAATCTCAAAATTATTCTACAACTGAAGGTGTTCTCAATGATAATTAATTTTATCAGAATTATGCATGCATATGTTATCCACTTTCAACGTTTTTCTTGAATACAGATGTTTTTTTCCGGCAGGAATGAAAAAAGATGATATTATCAGATTTTGAATGTATTGGCTCCATTCTAAAATCAGTTGTCCTCGATCAATTCTAGTGATAAATAGTTTTTCTTTCGTTTGATTTTCTACACTCGATCGCTATGCAACGCGAAACACGCAAACTGACCCAAGAGGAATGTGCCCAAGCGGTTGTTTTGCGAAAATGAGGGTGGACATACACAAGAACTGCAGAAAGGTTTGGAGTTTCCCATACAAGTGTGTCCAGAATGTTGCAGCGATTCAGGGAGACATGTATGAATTTCCGAAGACCAGGACAGGGTAGACCACGGGTAACAACTGCCATTCAAGAACGTTACTTGAGAGTTTCTTCGTTGAGACAACGGTTTGCAACCGCTCTCCTCCTGCAAAATCAGCTTAAGAAAACTCACGGAGTGCAAATTAGCACTCAGACAATAAGAAATCGCCTCAGAGAATATGATTTAAGTCCTCGTGTCGCGACAAGAGGCCCAGCTCTTACCCCAGCCCATCGAAGGGTGCGTTTGAATTTTGCGAGAGAGCAAATCCATTGGGAAGAGGCCGATTGGAAAAGAGTTCTCTTCACAGATGAGTCTAGATTCTGCCTCTACCATTGTGATCGACGTTTCCTTTATACAGACGTCCACATGAAAGATATGCTCAGTGCAATTTCCTGAATACTCTGACTGCTCGCACAGACCTAGTGGTCGTTGATAATGGAGCTATGTATGCTGATAAGTACGTAAGAAACATTGTTGAAGAGCATGTAGTGCCATTTGCCCCATACAGTGGAGAAAATTTCATTTTTATGGAGGATAATGCTAGACCCTATCGTGCGCGCATCGTTCAGGAGTACCTTGAAGAGGTTGAAGTCTCTCGAATAGAATGGCCAGCAAGAAGTCCAGATTTACATTCCGATTGAGCAGGTTTGGGACAAACCTCAATAGAAGGATGGGAAGTTCAGAAAATCATCCAACTACTCTTAATGACTTAGGAATCCAACTCGGAGAAATCTGGGAAGGATTAGATCAGAACATTTTAAGATCACTCATTTTGAGTATGAACCGTCGTTGCCGAGCTATAATTAACGCATGGGGTGGAAATACATTCATATCAGCATTTCAGTATTTTGAAAATTGTTCATTTCTCTTCTTTCACATAAGATTCGGTGAAATCCTGAATTTTTCTCCCATTCAATGTGTCTTGGTTCGTTCAAAACCTTCCCGAGAGAATATAATCTTATAATAGAATCAATGTAGAGTTAACTTTCATTGAAATTGAGATTTTCAGAAGGTGCGTTAATTTTTTTGCACAGTGTACATTCATATTAAGTTATCTGTCAAATTTCGGCAGTCACACCAACTGCCAAGACACAATACAAAAGTCACTAATCTAATTTTTATTTGAATTTCGAGAGTATCTCACAAAACTTGACTGAAATAGAGAAAATATCGTCTTATACTCGTTTCAGAAGGCAATTCCAACACTCATGCTTTCGAATTTCGCATTCGTGTTGGAATAGGAGCTCATTCCGCAACTTGTTTCAGATTATACTATTTCCATCGAAAGGTTAGTGCTTTGAGAATATTTTCAATTTTTGAAAATCTCTGTTCTTCCTTTCTCGATAATTTTTCCGTCTTTGTCGTATTCACATTGAAGTTCGATATTTCCTAAGACGGTTCCTGAAAATCAATTTAATGAGCAATCAGAAGGAATGTTGCGAATATGGTAATGCTTAATGGCGATCTAGTATAGACTGAGTCACATGCGTGAGAGGAAAACGGAAAAGGATATTCTCTGTTCCTTTGTTCGCATATTTTTTTCGTACAAGGAACTGCAATCGAACAAAGCGTTCGAATACATATGTATAGGTTGTATCAGAATTCGACGTCAAGCAGGAATTGGGTAACAGGCTGAGACATAGTGGTCACTAGAAAAATATTAATAAAAAATCTAAGTAGTGCATTTTTCAAATGATATTGAATGTTGTATTATTCGAGAAAATTTTTAACTTTTTTCGAATTTTATTTTTCCTACGGCTGAAGGACTCAGTTCAATGTCCATAAGTTATTTATAATTTTTATTGTTCTTATGTTATCGCATATAGTGCTTCTGTAACTTGTGATCTTCGATTCTAAGCCAATTGTTCCAGCTTGAAGAAACTGTCACTTTTTGCCTAATGAATTATCTGAAGTTGATATTTCGACCAACTTCAACTGATTATGCTGAAAGGAAATTGTAAATCAGTTTAGCAAGTTGCTTCAAAAGTTGGCGACACGTTCAACAAGTTTTCTGAAATGCGTCAACTTTTTTTCCTCAGATCAGTCAAAAAATGGATTTTCTTGAAAAAACAGTGTCGAACAATTTCTTCAGGTTTTGTGAATCCAATACTTTAAGAAACCGGATGAATCGACATTTAAAAAATTTCTTCGAGTTGCAAGTGAAAAATCTGAATTAAATGTAGAAGATAGAGATCTCAATATCGTTTTAACGTAAATATGTGGACCGGAACTTTGAACGGAAGGGTCATAGGACCTTTTGAGTTGCCAGAGGTCTTGAATGCTGATATTTATTTAGGTTTTCACGAAATCATTCTTCAAATTTACTGAAAGATGTACAACCTAGCATTTCAAGAAAAATATGTTTTCAGCAAAGCTGTCCAGCCCTTTCAGATAGAAAATAACTAAATGAAGAATATAAGAGAAGATGGATAAAGCGATCTGGTACGATTCTGTGGCCAGCCTGTTCACCTGATTTGAAATCCACAATTTTTTTACTGGATACTGTGAAAAATTTTATTAAAAAAATATAATAATTTGATATAATTAAGTTTTTATTTGAACTGTGATTCTTTCTTATCAAAATGTTTCTTGATTTACGTCAGTACCAGTCAGAAAGTAATCCATGAGCGTAAGGTATCTAATGGGTCCGTTAGTTCCTATCCATTTATTTTCGAATTCTTGATCTGAATATCTCTTCACAATAGCACAATGGGACATGGAGTCCCATCTTGGTGTAGCCACATATTTCATCTTATTCGAGGAGGCATATTGACTAGAAAACTAGCCTTTTTGATTTCAAGGCACAAAATCATATCTATGTCCCCAAATAAACGCATACTACCACAATGTAGAAAAAAATTAATGAAATAGAATTAACATAAAACACGCTGCAGATCGCTGACGGTTAGAAATGGATATAAATTGTATTCGAAAAAAAAGTTCGGAATGAAATTATCTTCCGAATGACATAATAAAAAAGGTGTGTCCCTGGAGAAAAAATGTTTGAAAGTGCCGCGACGCCTGGCGTCTGTATTTATTCCACAGATTTTTATGCGCTTCTCAAGTCGACATAGCCTTGTTCAAAACGCCAATCACAGAATGAGCAAAAATTTGGACGTTTCCTAGAAAATTGGGATTACCAAGATAAGTGAGTCACCATGTACTTTAATCCAAATAGACCTGAAATTTTTTTTCCCTCATTTCAACGAGAATTGTGTCAGATTATGGTTTGAATGGTGCCTTTTCATATTTTTCATCTTGATGTGTACTTATTTTACAAGAAAAGTTGAAATTTGTGGTGTTCTTTTCGGATGTAATGCTATTTTATGTTTCATACTAATAAATTATCAGTTTTTATGCCACACTTTACAATTTTTTCATTTTATTCTGGTAAACAATCAGGTCAACTCTGACCTATCTTGAAGATTGGTGTAAACTCTTTGATTCCTTAGATGGTCCTGTTTTTGTTGTTTATCTATTAGTTTCCAGCAATCTTGTTGCGATGATAGCTAGTCTAGTTTGTTGCCATTTCTGCGTTTTGAACAACCATGTCAAAGCAGTGTGCAAGAAGTGGGAAATACAATTTTTGTCCTTGTCGAAATATAATTCCAACTCATGTTTTTACGGGATCAGTCAACGCCCCCCATATATTCTAATGTTGCATAAGTTTTGGTTGGTCAATGATATTTTTTTTCTCATGGTGAATATATTATTACTTTGTTTGGAGCATGGAAATACGAATAAGAAATTAGTAGGCGCATAAGCGACATTATTGTTATTTCAGTTACAGAAAACTATTGAATTATGTGCAGAAGAAAATTTTGCTATCAGGTGGTTCTGAAATCATATCCATATAATCTGCATGATGTAGTATCTCATGCAGAGTCAGATTATTTTTCCAATAGTTATAACAATATATTCAGGTAATATAGTAGGTGATAATCCTACCGTTCCGTTAAAAGAACGCCTTCATTTGCGTAGCAAAAATCAGGATTTGAAATCATGGAGAAGATTAATTCGCCTCTAATGTTATTCATCCGACCATAGATATAATTATTTCATTCGTAAACGCGATGAAATAAATACATATAAAAAAATACACCACCGGACAAAATGGAGTATTACAACAATTGATATATTTATGAAGTTAACATGGCTTTAAAGTGAATTTGAATACTGAAGCACTTTGTAGGTTATATTCAGTGTTGAATCAAGCATTAATTTATGTGTTTAAATTGACGCCTTCTTTGTTTCTTCATTTTGAGCATGAATAGAAAACTTTTAGATAGGTGTTCTTTATACGGAACGGTAGGTCCATTTGGGTTAACCCATTAGCGCCTACGGTTGCCATATGGCAACGCTTTCGGGGTGTTTTTCAAATGGTTCTCAGATGCGCAGATTTGTAGGTAGAAAGTTGGCGGTTGGTTTACTTGATAAACAAATGTACCCCATTTTACCAGTAACAAGAATTTTTTCTGTTAACTCACTCGTTCCGCCTCCAGAAGTTGTGAAACTTTGAGTTCTTCGTGAATCGGTAAAAACATGGAACCAAAGTTCGTGTAAGTGAAATATTTTCTATTTGCGCCGTGATTTTGTCATAATTTTTTTTTTATATGAATCTTGAAACTTCAATTCATGATCCCAACAGGCTAAACATAATCGCAAAAAAAATTTAGTAGTAAAAATTTTCAGTTGATTTCGTGGGTTGTCATATGGCAACTCTAGGCGCTTATACTCAGTGATAATGCTGACCGGATAGGAGTAAGAGGATAGTAAGAAATGGTATTGGCCGATTTTTTCATGGTTGCTAGACGAAGCTATGAAAATATCTGGATTCTGTACAATAAAACAGGAAGACCAAAAAATTCGCAACTCGAATTCAAACTAGAAGTGGTCAACAGCTATTCGAAAAAGAATGGGGTAACAGCGAAAGGACAAGGAAACCGCTCATCCTCTTGTTCTTTTTCCAGGGATAGTCAAATTTCCAATTCCGTAAGATTCAATGAACTCAATCATCTTGTGAAATACACAGAATACAAAAAAAGTGCGCTGGACGTGGATGTAAGTCGATCATGAGAACAATGTGTTCAAAATGCAATGTTGGACTTTGCATAGATTGTTTTTTTTCCGTTTCATACAGCATGATATTTGTATCATGACATTGTAAATATTTTATAAATGAATAAAATGTTTTGAAACTATCAAAATCTCAAAAATTTCATATATCTTATCAGTAAAATAGTATTTCCTCTAAAAATTAAAATATTCCCGATGAGTGATCACAAGCGCCTAGGGTTGCCATATGGCAACCATCAATTTTGAAAAAACTAGAGGGCGTATAAAATTTTTATATTATTTTTCTGTCTCTACAGAGCGTTTCGGGACAGCTTTTATCAAAAAAATTTCAAAAATCGAAAAAAAATTAATTCCGGCGCTAATGGGTTAAGTTCGTTTCGATATTAGCGGTTCGACGTCCTCTCAATCACGTGCGTCGCTACGAACGATCTTGAGCCTTTTTTTTTCTTGCACGTCGAGCATTGACGTCCGAATTCGGATGACTGGAGCGTTTAAAATTAGTCGGGTCTCGTGCATGGAACGACGGCTCACCTTCGTTATTGCACATTGTTTTCTATTTTCGGAAATCGTAAAACACTCCCCCAATCCAGAAGGAATGGACGGCTGAAGCACGTTCGAAGACATGGAAATAATTATGTATTTGCAGGACCTCATCGTGTACCCAGAATGTGAGAGCAAGAGGCTGAGGAAGAAGTGTTGCGTATCGCTGACGTCGGTTGGTACGGATGAAGGAAGCAGCAGATCTTACGCAGGGGTTTATTGTTCACCCTTTGCTTCGTTTCACTTTCGTAAACTCCACGAAAACATCGATTTTTTCATTTTTGGGGGTGTCCGAGACATACTCAACTAATTACGGCAGTCCCAGTTAAAATATTCCAATAGATCATCTTAGCCATTTCGAAAGATAAAAATTTCATGCTTTTCAATTCGTTTGAGGAACCTTCAACCGTGAAAAACAAAAATTTAAAGCCCTCTCAATTTCATATAGCACCCCGTATATTTCTGCAATTTCCTTACTCAAAATCACCTTTTCAACGATGTATCACACTTCGGTCTTCATTCAATTCGATGTAGCAAACGACAAATGCCAGTTCAAATTGAAAGTATTGCAGTGGGCTAATATATTTTCTCTATTTCAGTATGGTAATGAGTTCATTATAGTACTAAAAGTAGTGCTGTAATGAAATTCATTACAGCATTGTTTTCAGTTATATTTTTCGTTTTTTGGTTGTCAGTACTGACCTCCGATACTGTCAATTTTCGAATCAAATCAATTCAAATTCCTTCATCTGTCAAATTTCGTAAGTCACACCAACTGCCAAGATACAATACAAAAGTCACTAATCTGAATTTTCATTTGAATATCGAGAGTATTTCACAAAAATTGACTGAAATAAAGAAAATATCGTCTAATACTCGTTGCAGAAGGCAATTCCAACACTCATGCTTTCGAAAACTCGCTCCTTTGTCGCTCGTTTTCGAATTTTGCATTCGTGTTGGAATAGGAGCTCATTCTGCAACTTGTTTTAGAATATACTATTCTCTATTTCAGTATCGTAATGAGTTCATTACATTATTTGGGCTGTTTCCATTATCTATGTTGTTGGTTATTACCGACGTTTCGGCAAGCATTCGCCTGCCGTCTTCAGGGTGTTGTTGGTCCTGAGAAGGACCGGTTGTTGCCAAACTTGTTCTGTCTGGACTTGTGCGCTCCATACTTTTTCAATTTCGCAATTACAGTGTGGGGATTCGAACGCGAGTTATCCGAGGTGCAATTTCCGAAATTCCACTCACTCTAACCACTAGTCTACCAAAGCAGGTAATTATTATACGATTTAAGTTATATATTAATTATACTTTTTGTGTTAGAGGTCACCTTGACTTTTTTACTACCTGCGCAGTTGGTATGCGCAGTAGGTTATTTTTAGGTCAGGTCTGGTTCATGTTAGGTTAATTGCTTCCTTGGGTCGGGTTCGTCCTCCTCAATTCAGATCTTAGTATGGGCACCCAGACATTCTTTATTTCCAGAGAGGGCGTGCTGATTGGGTTAGGAGTTATTGCCATGAAAGCTGCTTCTTTCAATTTTCTTCTTCTCCATCCCTCTTCCTTTGATATTATGGAAGCTTCATCCCGTCCTGAAGACGGCAGGCGAATGCTTGCCGAAACGTCGGTAATAACCAACAACATAGATAATGGAAACAGCCGAAATAATGTTTCAACAAATACACCATTATCAAGAATATCTCGTTCACAAAAAGAGTTCATTACAGTACTAAAAGTAATGCTGTAATGAAATTCATTACAGCGTTGTTTTCAGTTATATTTTTCGTTTTATGATTGTCAGTACTGATCTCCGATCGAATCAAGATTCGAATCAAATCAATTCAAATTCTGTGATCTGTCAAATTTCGTATGTCACACCAACTGCCAAGATACAAAACAAAAGTCACTAATCTGAATTTTCATTTGAATTTCGAGAGGTTTTCACAAAAATTGACTGAAATAGAGAAAATACCGTCTAATACTCGTTGCAGAAGGCAATTCCAACACTCATGCTATCGCTCCTTCGTTGCTCGTTTTCGAACTTCGCATTCGTGTTGGAATGAGAGCTCACTCTGCAACTTGTTTTAGAATATACTATTCTATTTCAGTATCGTTATGAGTTCATTACAGTACTAAAAGTAGTATTGCAATAAAACTCAACACAGCATTATTTCAGTTATATTTTTTGTTATGTAGTTGTCAGTACTGACAAATCAATTCAAGTTCCGTAATTTGTCAAATTTGGTAAGTCACACCAACTGCCAAGGTGAAATATGAAATTCACTAACCTGAATTTTGATTTAAATTTCGACAGTATTCCACGAACTTTAAGTTGGCCAAACTTATATCCTTATCGTTGGAGGGAAAAGGTAGTGGGTTTACGCGCGCGATGTTGATTGGTCCATCGCCCCCACTTCGTATTGGCTTGATTTTGGTCTTTTCCAACTAGGATAGAAGCTTCTGTTGTCCGAAATAGCCTCTGCCTTTGAGAAAACCATATTGTGCCCATTTGTTAGAACATGTTCTGCTAGTGCGGATTTTTCTGTCTGATTGAGTCGACAGCATCGTTCATGCTCCTTAATTCTCGTATTGATACTCCGCTTCGTTGTACCAATGTAGACTTTGTCGCAGTCACAAGGGATCCTATAAATACTGGGTCGACTTTGTGTTTGGTAGTTCTGATCATTAAACCAAGTTTTTGAGTTGGCTTATAGACAATCTTTATATTGTGCCTCTTTAGTATTGTACCAAATGTATCGGTGACCTTGGGGATATCTATATCTATAAGCCAACTCAAAAACATGGCTAAATGATCAGAACTACCAAAGACAGTCGACCCACTCTCTCAACCCAGTATATACAGTATACCTTGTGACTGCGGCAAAGTCTACATTGGTTCAACGAAGCGAAGTTTCAATACGAGAATTAAGGAGCATGAACGATGCTGTCGACTCAATCAGACAGAAAAATCTGCACTAGCGGAACATGCTCTAACAGATGGATACAATACTGTCTTCTCAAAGGCAGAGACCATTTCGAACATCAAAAGGTTCTATCCTTGGATGAACATGGAAGCAATTGAGATATAAACATAAGAACAACATGAACAGAAGGGAAGGAATTCCTTTAGTACATAGCGCATGGTTGCCGGTATTGGAAAAGACCAAAATCAAGCCATTACGAAGTGGGAGCAATGGACCAATCAACATCGCGCGCGTCAACCCACCCCTTCTCCCGCCAATGATCAGGGTATAAAAATGTCTCTATGCTGAACATGAAATACAGGCAGACGTGCAGGGGTGCTTTTCGGGCTAATAATATTCAAACTTTTGCAGGACTTTATGTTTACAATGTATAAAATTTCTCAAGTGGATCAATATATGTATCCTATACACAATCTCACGCTCACAGAGAATAATGCATTATATATGTGTATTAAATTATTAAACGCTCTTCCTAAACAATTTCGTTCCATAAATAATGCAAAAGCTTCATTAAAAAATTTGTATTCATTAATAATGAAATGTGAACCATATAATGTGCAAGAATATATGTATTGACTATTGCAGATGCAATGGTGGCTAAAATTAAGTACTTGTATATTGACATATTTTCTATGTAATACATAATGTATAATGTGAATGAATGTGAAATGAATAAAACTATCTATCTATCTATCTAAGTTGGGCCAACGGATCGAATCCAGCATAACTGGACGAGTTACAACCTCAGACCAAGAATCCTCTGAAGATGCCTACCGCAGTTGTGGGCGAAACGTTAGGTGAAATAATTCCTAATAGCCCGGAAGACTCTCTTAATGTCAGTTCGAAAAATATGCTGTTTAAAATAAAAAGTCTGAGTCACTTCCGGTCAAACCGAAAGTTTCTCTCAATTAAAAGTGCCTCGAAACATTGAATTTTAAAATTTTTATTTTTCAAAATGGCAAAGATATGATAAAGGCGCAGTATGAGATCAAGAACAATCTTTAAAATATCACTATTCACAAATCGCTATATCAACATCAGTACCTACGTGCACATAAAATGAGAATTGATGAAGTCCATAACTTCATCTATTGATAAAGTGAGAAAGAACCTCCATAATGTCACCCCATTTCAGGCCTTCCCGGAAACAATTAAGAGAAAAAATTGTTCCAACGTTCTAGGATTCCTACCAAGCTCTCCCCACATTCATTAACCTGTTTAATATGCTTGGGAACTCGTCTCACTCATCGCAACCGATATCAACCAACAGATGTGCAAATAGCACAGGAATAAGTGTCATAGATCGAACGTAACAAGGAAACGGTTTAAACGTATCTTTATAATGGCTCCTCCCTATCTTGAAACTTTTTTATTCCTTTGTATAGAATTCTATTAACCTACACTGTCAGCAGTCCCCAACACAGTGAAAAAATGATGAACTTCTTACCATGTAAACAACTATGGCGCTTTACTCTAATTTGGTTAGTTTCGTCTATGCCTACAGGTATTGCGAAATGAACTAAAATATTGGATACAACGACAAAGAATGGAACTAAAATTGTATATGAACCTATAGCTCAAAGGGTTTCAAGAAACATGTTGTTCAATTAATCAACAGGTGATTTTTCTTATTTTTCCCTTAACAACAATAAGTGAAGAGACTGTTAAGAGAAATGGTGTTTGGTATTTTATGGACTAAACCACAACAAATTGAAGGTAGGGGTAAGCAAAATGCCCCTCAATTATTTACTCAATTATCTGGCAAATCTGTCTCATAACTGTAGGATGCACTGTTCTCTATTGCATTTCATTACTTGTGGAAAGAGAAAATGAAGATTTGATTCAGATGCTGAATCATTATAATGAACCCGAGTTGCAGGAATGTCGATTAAAATTAAATTAAACTCTCCCTTAAACGGAGACGTTAGCCAAGGATACTCTGTTTAATGGTGAATTAAAAGAGCTTTATATTTAATGAACGTTCCTGCAACTCAGGGTAAAAAACATACACGAAACATAGATGAATTCGAAATAGTTATCATCGAAATGAATACCATTTTCAATTCACATGCTCAGAGATCTTTCATCATGAGGTTGGAGAAATGATATTAGATTTTCGAATCGAAACAAATTTTCTTTCAATTTGGTAATAATGAATGAAGAGAAATTACAATTCGAATAAGTCATCAACGACATTATAATATTATCACCTTAATTTTCTGCCTTAAAAAAAATTGAAGACAAATGTATTTTTAATTTTGTTTTTATTTTTTTGGGAAAACATGTACGAAATTCCTTGTTCCTAATATCCAAAATGTTACAAACAGGGAATAATTGAAGTATTTTTTGAATTTTCATGGCCCTTCTATAGTCCGTTCACGAATTATTTTCTATTTTCATCACATCGGTAACTTTTGAGATGCAGGTTTAAGGTTGGTGTTTAAAAAAATTATTTATGAGGTTTTTAAAATTCCATCAGCTGACGGAGAATTTATGGAATTTGGCGATTTTTTTCTGTGTGTATACATATTATGTTCTTGGATTGATCGACAGATAAACTCTGAATTTGAGCATTTCAACAGTCTTGTACAATCGAAAATGGCTTATCCTTAGCGGAGAAGTTGAGAGCTGATAACTATTTTCGTAATGATCTGGAAAAAATTTTCAAATGAAGCACATTCTTGCGTAATTTATTTTACTAAGCATTTGCATTCTTTTAAAAAATACAACTTTAGTCAAGCTTAACAATTTCTAATTGATTTTCCTTGTAAAATACGTTCCTGGGTTAATTTTATTTATTTTCTATGTTGGTCTCATAGACATTCTCAATTACTTTTCTCTATTTCAGTATCGTAATGAGTTCATTACAGTACTAAAAGTAGTGCTGTAATGAAACTCATTACAGCATTGTTTTCAGTTATATTTTTCGTTTTATGATTGTCAGTACTGACCTCGGATCGAATCAAGTTTCGAATCAAATCAATTCAAATTCCGTGATCTGTCAAATTTCGTATGTCACACCAACTGCCAAGCTACAAAACAAAAGTCACTAATCTGAATTTTCATTTGAATTTCGAGAGGTTTTTACAAAAATTGACTGAAATAGAGAAAATACCGTCTAATACTCCTTGCAGAAGGCAATTCCAACACTCATGCTATCTAAAACTCGCTCCTTCGTCGCTCGTTTTCGAACTTCGCATTCGTGTTGGAATAGGAGCTCCTTCTGCAACTTGTTTTAGAATATACTATTTGTAACTAGAATTTAAGCTGCGACTGGACTTTCAGAGCCTGCTCAGATAACAATAATTTCTGAAAGGAGTACAGTATTACAGTTTAGTTCGTAGAATCAACAAGAATGCACTAGTAGTCCTACCGATGAGAAGGTTCTTTTCAAGAAATTATAAGATCCATTATTTTTTCTATTTGAATGATTTGGGCTTGCCTAAAGGTTGCTTTCCAAAATTATTCAAGACAATATTTTATTCAAATGAATTAACACGGCAGTATTATACCTAGGGCATCTTTTAAGAGTTTGTCGTAGGGGGGAACCAGCCAGATATATCGTGTGGAAGGTCATGTTATTTTGGTTATGAGTTTTAAACGCGCTACAGGTATTCCTTTTAATTGTATCGATCATAGTTTTGGAAATATTGCTTTAGATTTCATGTAGTTATGAATGTAAAGTGGCATCATGTGAAAGTATAGATAATAATAATTATGATTTATTTCGAAAAATAAACGAAATACATCAGAGGTTAATTATATAACAACCTGTTTGTGACTTTAAATACAACCAGACAAGAATTTTGCAAGCATTTGTTCTGTGTTCACCTCTAGGAAAGACTTCAATGGCAGATTGTGGGATTAAATTTTCAGGTGAATAACATTAAATCCGGTAATCTTTTTCAGTTTCCCCCGGTTGAAGACGGATTTTTTAACTGCGGTTTACAGTTAAAACAAGTTCACTTGCAAATTCGTGTGGCAAACTCAAACCACAGTCGACCATGCACCATGGAACTTCATTCATCATCTAGGTTGCGTTCATAAACTTACTCAGAGTAAGCTCCCTTACTCTGAAGCGTTCACAAACTTGCTTTGTCTTCCTCGGAGTATACTCTGTGAGCGTTCATGAACTTCCTCTGAGTAAGCTCTGCATAATCTGCTATTTGGGAGAGTAAACACATACTCTGACAGACGTGACGTACGATTTTCATTCTGTCCTGCTCCCGCAGACTTTTTGAAACTTGAATATTATTCGAATAAGTATTTATTTCTAGTTTTGTTTCATTTCAATAACAAAATACGAAACAATTAATTTTTCAGGTGAAACAACTATTCTGTGAAATAAAAAAATATTGGAAAGAATTACTTTAATAATTAATAAATTTAATGAAATTGCTAGCAGTGAATTAACGAAGCACAAAGTGAACTTTACCAAGAGATAATAGTAAAGAAAAAAAGAGTTTTTCCCTGTATTGCAGAACCTAGAGTGGTCCGTTCAAGTTCAAATAAATCGAGACATGAAAAGTCCCACAATAACTGTTTTTTGTACCTGATTTGGAATCTACGTTGATATTTTGTTATATTCGAGAGTTTAGATCTGTCAAGATTCATTCATATTCTGCTTTATCTTTCATGCAATATTTTTTTAACTTCTTTTTGTTAGCTTCCTCAAATGAAACTATTTCTTGTTCGAAGTATTTCATTTTTTTTTTGCCGTAGAGTCAATAAAATAACAAAACATGTAATAACATTTTTAATTTTCTGCTTGCAAGAGAAGATTGTAGACGATAATATCCTTTTTCATTCTTTCTGTCTCATTAAAAGTAATTCAAAGTCCTGAGAACATTTATCAGTTTCCTCACAATCATAAAAAAAACACGGTTGTGCTCTGCTTTTCAAATAAGAGAAAAATTGACTATACTGCGAGGACACAACTGAAAATGTACGACTAGAGAGAATTTTTTTCTTAAACTTCTATTATTCATTCATGATAGCAACAATTCAATATAAAAATGATATATAAAAAATGTATATGATGCAAAAGTATTCATAACCTATACATATGTTTGAATTTTGAATGACATTTGTCAGAGTAAGTTTGTGAACGACGAGTGTGGAGTAAAGACCGAAGTATATTTCTGATCATATGGCCAAACTCTTACTCTACTCTCTGAGTAAGTTTGTGAACGCTGCCCTAGAAACTACTTCAACGCTACCGCTAACCCTCATCAATTGATCGTGTCACCCCCTTCTAAGTCTTAACTTCGACCCCCATATCCCTATTCACCCAACGTATAGTATCGTTGTTATGTTTCAGTAAGGCAATAAAAATGTACATCCGCACGGTGTCAACTTACTGCTTGAACTCCAAAGAAACGGTACTGGTTCATGTGGATCGTGATGAGCTTCTTGGGTTGAGAATGAAGATGGCGACAGAGGATTATCTATCCGATGAACAACTTCATCCGGGAGTTCTTTCGATATCCAGTCGTGTCAAGTTTCCTTTTGTAGCGTTCTTTCATAGTTCATTCGTTTTTCGGATAACTTTGTATACTATGGGTCTTTTTACGATTTTGGGATAGCGAAGCGATGTAGAACAGTCGATACAGGTAAAACATTTGTCGTTATGCCCCCAATATGAACCGTAAATCGCACTTTTTTAGCACTCTATCCGGAATAAATCACGATATTAGAGAGTTATCGAAACGCAAATAGAGGCCTGACTTAAATAAAGTTTCCCTTATTTTGACATTTAATCATGCGCATTCGCAAAAGATTTTAAGGTGGCCTGTAATAAAATACGGGCCTCCTGTACTCAACTTAAATAAAGGACAGCCGTATTTAAATAAAAGATCCCTTATTTTGACAGTTCTCGCAATTTCTAGGTTAAACAGCTTCTAACAACTGTCAAAATAACGGAAATGTCATAATGAAGTTGTCAAGAAATAAATCGTTTCGATACGATATGTCAAATATCCAACCAACTTTAAGGGATCTTTTATCACAGGATCCTTTAATAAAGTTAGGCCTGTATTTGTGTTTCGATAACTCTCTATTCCTCCAAAAGAAGGCATGTTTCAATTGAAGTTCACTTGTATTCTATTAATCGATTCAACTATACAGCTTTCTGTGACGTGAAACAATTTGACATTTTTTCTTTGTTGAGAGGTCACGAAATATTACTTTGTGAAAAAGTTAGTTCTCTTTAGCCGGATATACAGGGTGATCCACGGTCGATGGTACGTTTGACGTTCACGGAAAGCAATAATTCATTGAAAAATTGGTTTCTTGAACAAGAACAGATGCTCTATCGATCTAAAGTATTTTCAGTGCTGCGGTGTTGACGATCATGTCAAAAAGTAGAAAGCACTGTGTTATTTCAAATGGCACAACCTGTATAATATTGCACGATTATTTTGGTATCACTTTCTCATTCTTGTTTTGACGTTTCTGAGTAATACTCGAGAAATACTCTCGAAATTCAAATTAAAATTCAGGTTAGTGACTTTTATATTTCATCTTGGCAGTTGGTGTGACTTACGAAATTTGAATTGATTTGATTCGAAACTTGATTCGATCGGAGGTCAATACTGACAACTACAAAACGAAAAATATAACTGAAAACAATGCTGTAATGAGTTTCATTACAGCACTACTTTTAGTACTGTAATGAACCCATTACGATACTGAAATAGAGAAAATTGAATTTCCCTTCAAATGATACATCATATTCATATTTCTAGAAACTGCGATTCTGCGTTGAACTGAAATTTAATAGTTGCGCAAGTTTTAAAGGGGAACCTTCTGAAACTGCAAACCAAAACAAGCTTAAAATGAGCTGTTCATACATACTAAATTCAGTGGATTGCTATGATTTGCTGATGGATTATGAGATAAAAACGACCGAAAAATAAATGAATTCTTATGCAAAAAAAAATTTAATTTCTGATGCACGTACATCTCAAAACGTCTAAACAAGTATTCATCGTAGATAGCAATGAATTACCACAACAGGATTAAAACAACAGGATATTCAATTTTTTTCAGTTATTCTTAAAATATACGGGGCATCCGGTTTGAAAAAATTCACTCGCAACCGTTTTCGAATGACTCGATATACCAAATGAAGATATCGTGAAACGGTTTTCACTATTGGAATTTTCACGAAAATCGAGCACAGGACTCCTTTCAACGTTTTTACCTATCTAGTCTAGAAGTACCAGAAATAGCCAGAATCAAGCCTTTTGGGATACCCTGTACAACTGTGAATGCGAGTATTCGATGTAATAAGATCATTTCTATATATAAATATTTATGTGTTTGTATTTACAGTTTTTATTCATGAAAACTGTTACAATTCAGTGTGAATCTGTCCCCTATTCATCTTCTGACTTAGTATGTTTTTTATAGAGCCCTGATGATGCAAAAATAAATTTGCGAAACGTTGGCCTTTACATAAAGGGGTTTCTTACTTCTCCTCCGTTCCCTAACCCAAAAAACCAGCAATTTCAATGTATTTTAGAAAACTTTTTCAATCCTTCAGTCTTATGCGGGTAGATAATGATAAGAACTTACCACCCATTGTTGATCTAACGTCTGTTGGGGCTCTTCCTTGGCCTGCCTGATATGTCCGGTCTGTCCTTTGACTCCCTTAGCCGGCGAGAGCCTTGGTGCTGGTCGTGCACTGAAGGGGAAATAGGGGCTGTCTGCAGCAAATGGTTCTCCAGCTGCCTGGGTAGGGCTGGTGCCCGGACCCGCTGTGGCACCATATCCCGGAGCTGCTGGACTCAACGCATAAGCCTGCAAAACCGTATCCGATGTTAAAACTTCATCGACAACTTTCATGAAAGACACTATAAATTGTTATGCAACGAGGTGGCATCCAGGGACAACAAAAAACGAGAAACACACATCAATAAGGTTGTGATCTCCAGGGTGTGCACACGCGTTTTGTTTGTCTCTTCGATTTCGCCTAAGCCTATAGTGAAATATCGGAGAAAACTACCGTTCTGTAGTTTTCCTAACTCAATTGAAAGTAGTGGAAGTTATCTAAAAGTTTCAGAAGTTAATAATTACAATTTTGAAGCCAGTGTTCAATTTCGCCCTAAAGGTTACCATACATCAACATAAATATGTCTGGAATTTGCAAGTTGTGTAGCGACAACTTTATTGTTAATATAAAATCCATAAAGTGCAGTTCTTGTACGCTTGATTTCCACACGAAGTGTGTCCAAATAAAAGATGCGATGTTGAAGGCATTGTCTGAGTCTAAAAACATTCACTTTTTCTGTGATGATTGTCTGGAAGGAGTGAAGGCTAAATTAAAATACAAATCTGACGATACTCACAACATAAGATCCGAAATGGACTTATTGGAGAATATGCTCGAGAAACAGACTAAAGCTATAATGGAAGACTGCCAGAGGAAGTTTAATATCCTTAATGATGAAATCGTGGCATTAAAGGAAAGTAATAAGGATCTGATTAGATTGATGTCATCGGAAGAATTCAAGAGATCTGAGACATCTAGATCAAAGAAAACAACTACAGCTATAAATGAGTCATCAGCCAAACTGCCGTCAATACCATCAGACTTGAAACAAAAAGCAAGTGATAAAACCTCCGATAAAACAGCAAATCTTCAAGTAAATCCATCTGAGAGAATTGGGACTTCGGCTCCAACGAAAGAAGTTATAGAACATTCCAAGAAATTAAATTCAAGAAAGCCAACTACAAGAGATACAGCAGTCCATGGAAAAGGGAAACCTGATGTAAACATAAAACCAGCACCAAAAGGTAGAAAATGGATATGGATTGGTGGTCTCTCGAGAGATACTTCATCGTCAAACATATTATCATATGCGACTGAAAAATGGCCGGACAGTGATCTTCTGTGCTTTGATTTGAAATCGAAAAATAGTAAAAAATCCTTCAAGGTAGGAAGCCAAAATTTGGACTTAGAGGTCCTACTCAACCCGGAGGCATGGCCTGAGGGTATATTACTCAGACCATTTCGGAGCCTATAATGGAGAGCGGATCAAACTAGTTGAGGAAACTGAGGACCGGAATGGCTGTTGTGATGTCCCTTTTGGTTCTGGTTCGGACTTGAGTAAAAATAAAAATAATCTTCTATATTGTTATTACCAAAATGTCAGAGGTTTGCGTACTAAAATAACTAATCTCGCTTCATCAATATTAAGTTCAAATTATGATGTTATATTTTTAACTGAAACTTGGTTGTGTGCAGACATCTCAAATTCAGAATTAGGTATAAAAAATTTTGATATATATCGCAAAGATAGAGATGCTTTAACTAGTGATAAATCGAAGGGCGGTGGTGCGATGATTCTCATAAAGAACTCGATTTCTTCAAGAATTCTATCGAGCTCCCATGACGACATAGAGGTAGTATATGTTTTAATGCACACTGGGCAAGGAGATATTATATTGTCAAACGTATATTTTCCACCAAATAGTGATATTTCTAAATATCAAAAATATTGTGAAGACATAGAGGATTTGTCTGATCGTTATTCTGACGCAAATCTTATATGCTGTGGAGACTTCAACCTTCCCGGAATATGTTGGAAAACTGAGCCTAATAAAAACTTGATAAACTTAACAAAAACTCAGACGGTAATCGTTCAATCGATTGCATTGTTAAACGTGGTACAATTAAATGAAATTTCAAACGTGAATAATGTGATACTGGATTTGATATTTTCATCATTCAATAACATATTGATTTCTCTGGCGTCGGATATCTTGCTTTCTTGTGATGCACATCATCCGGCATTATGCTTTCAAGTAGATTACGGATGTTCGAGGAAGGAGGAACAAAGTTACACATTCTCTGATTTTAAAAACGCCAATTATGATGAGTTGTCGCGGTTTTTCTCGACAATAAACTGGAAAGAAATTATCTTCGAGGAGGATGTTCAGAAATCAGTTGCAAATTTCTACTCTATTGTTGAGTTAGCCGTCGGGTCATTTGTTCCCAAGAAAATATCAAAAAAATTTAAATTTCCTAATTGGTTCTCATCTCGTCTGAAAGATCTAATACATTCTAAAAAAGCGGCTCATAAAAGGTATAAGATATCGAATAGAGTAGAAGATTATGATCAATTTGCTGGTTTGAGACAACAGTGCAAAATAGAATCCGAGAACTGTTATCGCGACTATATAAATTCAGTCGAAAACTCTATAGAAATCGACCCGAAGTATTTTTGGAAATATGTAAATGATTCTAAAATAAATAAGTCTCTGCCCAAAACAATGTATTTCAACGATGAAGTAGCAGATGATCCACAAGACATAGCAAATTTTTTCAGTTCTTATTTTTCCGAAGTTTACAAAGTGAGCAAACCGAAACACGTGATTCTACCGCAAGATCATTTGGTCGATATAGGAAATGTATATTTAACTCCGAATGAAGTGCAAGAGGAATTGTCTATTTTGAAAGAAACAAATGATTCGGGTGCTGATAATATTGGGGCAGTATTTTTGAAACGTTGCGCTGATTTATTAGCTGAGCCTTTATGCTCTATATTTAATAGCTCGATCAGATGCGGCTGTTATCCGAAGTTCTGGAAAAATAACTTTATAGTTCCTATACACAAATCTGGAGACGAAAAAAATGTGAAAAACTATAGACCAGTACTGAAATATTCCCACATTCCCAAAATTTTCGACAAGCTTATAAATATCAAGATTTCACCCTGCTTTACACGTATTTTTTTGGCAGAACAACATGGTTTTATTGGTAAAAGATCTGTGACAACAAATCTTGTTTCATATATTGATATCATCTCAAAAGCTATGGCAGAGAAACTTCAAGTCGATAGCATATATACCGATTTCCAAAAAGCTTTTGACATGGTACCACATTGGTTACTTGTCGAGAAGCTCAAAGCTATCGGGGTCGGCCCTCCGTTGTTAGACTGGATGGCTGATCGTCTGCATGAATGTGCTTTAAATGTTAAGGTCGGAAATGATGTATTCTCTGGTATAATTCATGTTCATTCTGGAGTTGGTCAGGGTTCACCACTGTCTACATTACTATTTCTATGTTTTATAAATGACATAGGAAAATACATCAAGGGAAGTTTATTTCTATTATTCGCGGACGATCTCAAATTGTTCAAAGTCATAAGAACTATACAAGACTGTCTATCTTTACAAGAAGATCTTAATAATGTTGAAAGGTGGTGTGTAGACAACGAAATGCACTTCAACATCGGTAAATGTAGTGTTATGAGATTTTATAGAATTAGTTCTCCTATTCAGCACGATTATATGTTGAATAATGTCAAATTGAGCTCAAGCCTAGTAGTTAAAGATCTTGGAATACACCTCGATCACAAACTGAATTTTATTCAGCACATTTTCATTATAACTCAGAAAGCTATGAGGATGTTAGGTTTCATTAAAAGAAAACTAAAAGACTTCAACAATGTCTCGGCTCTAAAAATTGTTTATTGCTCGAACGTAAGAAGTATATTGGAATATTCTTCGGTAGTCTGGTCACCATATTACGAAGTTCATAAAAACAGTATTGAACAAGTACAGAGAAAATTCTTGAGATGGGTTGCTTACAAACAAGGTATTCCCAAGGAGTCGATAAATTATGACCTTTTACATAATTCTTTAGCTATGAAAACATTATCTATAAGAAGAAATAATTTTGACATAATGTTCGTTTTCAAATTACTCAATAATTTTATTGATTGTGAATATATACTATCTAAGATCAAACTGAACGCGAAAAATGTATTCCTTAGACAGAGAGATCTTTTTAATGTTGAATATATGGCCACTAACTATGCCATGAATAATCCTATTGATAGAGCGATAAAAGGGGCAAATGCAGCACAAATTGATTTATTCCAGGTGTCCATTTTTACTCTCAAAAGATATTTTGAGACTATCTAAACTTGTTAATTGTTTTTTGTTTTTTTTTTTTTTTTTAGTATTTTCTTAATTATGTTATATTTTGTTGTATTATGAAAATTGGCTATGCCGTTTGAAATAAATAAATAAACACAGAGTAATCTACGACCTGCGTATCTACTTCATTTCCTAACCTCCTCCGATAATGTCATCTGTCATAACTTTGACAGCTATGTCAAAATCGTATGTCGGAGATCATGGAGGTAGAAGAAGGGGAGGTAGCATATCCTATGTTTCCCTTGCTATGAAAGTGTCACCAAAAATCCGCCATGTTGCGGAGCCAAATTCGTTGCGGGAATTTTGTATATTTGAATTTTTACAATTAGAAGTTCGTTCGATTCTCTTTTAATGACCAAAAGAAGAATAAATAATGATCGAAACAAATCAAGGAGTCAAAATATCATGAAAAATTGCTTCTAATGAATTGGTGAGTTGAATTACGTACAGAATGAATAATTTGTTCCTGTAACTAATTATACATCCTATTTTTTCAATTAAGATACATACAAATTCAGATAATATGCAATGAAACAAATAGGTAAATTATCTCGTGTACCCCTATCAATTAAAGTTGTATGCAAGAATAATTAAACCATGTATTTACAAACGTCAAAAAATTCAGCTTTTCACCATTAATTTTCGAGTAAGATCAGCATATGCTGTACAAGAAACCATTTCTTATATGTTTTTTCACTACATACAACTGCCAAAACCAACGAACGAATAATAAATAAGGCCAAAATTGCAGAACCTACAGTTTAAAATACCTCGAAGTCGGCCATCTTGGTTTGCCAAATCCGGATTTGTTTTGGTGACACTTTTCAAACGTTATGCCCCCTCCACTTTTTTTACCTCCATGTCGGAGATACATGAAATGGGATGGATGACAGAAATACAAAAGGAGGCAAAAGTGGATTATAGAGTATAAAGATGGGAAACTACAGTGACTTTATTCAAAACAGTGGCGACACGTTGATGTCTCATCGTTCATTGGCTGTTCCTTGGTTCGTGGTAAATTCCGCCATCAGGGGGCAAATGTCAAAATTCATTACATTCTGTGTTGAAATTTGCTCATTTCGTCTATGCAACTTTGTCAATTTGACAGTATATAATTCAGCCCACCAGAAAAATTCAGGTTTTAAATCGTTGTCGATAGTCATATTGACAGATATTGATTTCAATCATAGAGATAGATCTCTATGAGTTCAATTCACCAAACTGACAAAACAAAGACTTGATAGATTTGCAGTTTTCAGATCAAATTTTCAACATTTCAAAAATCTCTTGAAACCTCAATAATGGTATTTCTTCATTTATACATTTGTTTTAGTTTTCTATAATCTTAAAAGAATAATCACTGGAATACTTTTCCACAAAAGAAATTCATAGCAAGTGCAGTAGCTGCGTTCGGTAAACATGTCAGATCCGCCGTGATTGTCGAACGCAACCATCATCAAATTTGACATTTGCCTCCTAATGGCGGATTTTTGGTCCCGTGTCGCAACTGTTTTGAATTAATTCACTGTATTATGGGGAACAAAGCGACTACAGTGATGTCAGCGACATCTGTTTTTCAAAAGTAACATAGATTATATAGATATTATCAAAGATTATAGAGTATAAAGATGGGAAACGAAGCGACTACAGTGACTTTCATCTGATTTTCGAAAGTAATCGGTCTATGGTTAAAAAATATTCAATAAAGGTCCATTTGGCATAGATTATGTAGAAATTATTAGTAGGCTGTTGTCAATTTTGAAAGAAATACTTGAATAAATATTTTTGCTGAATGATGATTATATTTTCTTGCGTATTTTCTACTGAAATAACTCGAAATCTCCATAATCTTGATTTGTGTGTTTTTCTGTTATAAATTTTGTGTTAAAAACTGGCCGACATTCGAAATGCATGGTGATTAATTGCAGAAATAATAGAAAGAACAATCTTGAATGTGCATTCTTTTCATTACCAAAGACAATGGAAATGTAAGTTTTGAAACTCGTATCATATAACTATCTTGATTTTTATTTTCAGTGTTGTCAAATGGAAAAAGGTTTCGGGGCAAAATATATTATTCTGGATAATTTGTTTGCGAACCGAATTTTCTTCGGTCTAATTCATTAGATCAAAAAGTTCCACTCATAGAGGCAATGTTGGTCAAAAGAACGACTTATAGAGGTGGTGGTTCTCTTGACGACCCTTCCAGCAGTTCGACTCATCTACTTGACCCCCTAGACTCATTGAGGTTAAAATACACTGGGTAAGATATGTATGAATGACTTATCGATGTTCGATGTATCGAGAGTTCACTGTATGAATAAACTCTTGAAATTGTTATAATAATTCTCTAATATGTGAACAGATATTTGAAATGTGCTCAATTTCATAATTATTGTATTGTAGTTGATTTTACACAATCATTTCGAATGAAAATATGAAGAATCCAGAAGCGTATTTCATTTTATTCAAAACAATATGTAGATGAAAAATATTATCCTGATCAAAAAACGGAGCTCTGCTTTTGTTTTGTCGATCAGGATGTTTCTTTAAAAGCTCGACAAGGAATACTCAATGGAAATTTATGATAAGTATAATTCGTATAAATTAAAATAGTTTTTTGTACTGAATTTTGTTTTCAGCTCCATCTAGGTGTCACAAGTAAGAAACTAGCCAAAAATCGTAGTCGGATTTTAGTACCACAGATGTAAGGGCGTTTTCTATCTTTCTAACTCTATAATCTTTGGATATTATTAGTAGGCTGTTGTCAATTTTGAAGGAAATACTTATCTATCAAATACTTGAATAAATATTTTTGCTGAATGATGATTGCATTTTCTCGCTCGACTTTCTAATAAAATAACTCGAAATCTACGAGAGAACCACCAAGCTCACTCTATAATCTTTTCTTGTGTGTTTTTCTGTTATAAATTTTGTGTTAAAAACTGACAGACATTCGAAATGCATGGTAATTAATTGCAGGAATAATATAAAGAATAATCCTAAATATGCATTCTTTTCATAAGCAAAGAGAATGGAAAGGTAAGTTTTGAAACTAGTATTTTATTTTCAGGGCTGTCAAATGGATAGAAGTTTCGGGGCAAAAATGGATAACGCATAGGGAACTCTTGCAGGACTGACCTAAAGGTCTTGTTATACACCTCTGATATTTTTCTTCTATTGTTGTTCAAATATTATGTAATTAATATACAGTGACGAAATCTAATATCATTTCTCCAATCTCATGATTAAAGATCTCCGAGTCTGGAAATTGAAAATGTCATTCATTTCGATATTTTGAATTCATCTATGTTAAAAAAAAAAAAAACAATATGGTTTGGTTCGGTTAGCTTGGTTGCTCCGCATTCAGTACCAATTCGTGATACGTAATTGACCCGAACCAGTCCCCTGCCATTTCTTCGGGTTCGCAAAATGAAGAAAAAAACGACTTGCAAACGGCGGAGTGACCAAAGAACTGTAGTTTTGAAGAATAACAGTTTAATCATTCATTGAAATGAGTGTTTTATTGGAAGCGATTCAATCTAAAATGTGATATTCGAAAAATGAGGTCATAATTTACAGCTCACCTAATACAAATTCAAGAAAAAGAGGCAACAGAATGTATCTTGAAGAACTTACCATGCCATTGTCTATACTTCCATACGGTGGTTGGAAACTGGTTTTTTCTAGAAAAAAAAAATTGAATCAGCAAGAATATCATCAATTCCTTAATAACAATATCAAGGGAGAGGGCAGTTAGGGATCTGGATGCCATTCGTATTGATATTTTCATGTTTCACATTGTACTCCTAGTAGGTACCTGAAAAAAAGGGTGGATCCAGAGCATGTGGTGATTACTGCAGATTGAATAATTCAACTGTTCCTGACAGGGATCCCATCCCAAGAAAAGATGATTCCCAAACTAGACTGGGAGACGAAAAACGAAAAAAAAAACATATATCTATGGTTATATGAATAAAGTTCTTGTTGTTATACACTGATGATATTATCATATATTGAATGTATTGGCTGCATTCTACAATTAGTTGTTTTCGATCAATTCTAGTGATCAATAATTATTTTTTCGTTTGATTTTCACACTAGATCGCTATGCAACGCGAAACACGCAATTTGACCCAAGAGGAATGTGCCCAAGCCGTATTTTTGCGAGAAGAAGGGTGGAAATACATAAGAATTGCAGAAAAGTTTGGAGTTTTCCATACAAGTATGTCTAGAATGTTGCAGCGATTCAGGGAGACAGGTATAAATGTCCGATGACCAGGACAGGGTAGACCACGGGTAACAACTGCCATTCAAGAACGTTACTTGAGAGTTTCGTTGAGACAACGGTTTGCAACCGCCCGCCTCCTTCAAAATTAGCTTGAGGAAACTCATGGGATGCAAATTAGCACTCAGACAATAAAAAAATCGCCTCAGAGAATATGATTTAAGACCTCGTGTCGCGGCAAGAGGCCCGGCTCTTACCCCAGCCCATCGAAGAGCGTGTTTGGATTTTGCGAGAGAGCATATCCATTGGGAAGAGGCCGATTGTGAAAGAGTTCTCTTCACAGATGAGTCCATATTCTACCTCTACCATTGTGATCGACGTTCCCTTGTATACAGACGTCCACATGAAAGATATGCTCAGTGCAATTTCCTTAATACTACTGGTTTCAGGGGAGGATAGATTATGGTATGGGGTGGAATATCTTTGACTGCTCGCACAGACCTAATGGTCGTTGATAATGGAGCTATGAATGCTGATAAGTATATAAGGAACATTTTTGAAGAGCATGTGGTGCCATTTGCCCCCTACATTGGTGAAAATTTCATTTTTATGGACTATAATGCCAGACCCCATCGTGCGCGATTTGTTCAGGAATGCCTTGAAGAGGTTGAAGTCTCTCGAATGGAATGGCCAGCAAGAAGTCCAAATCTCAATCCGATTGTGCAGGTTTGGGACAACCTCAATAGAAGGCTGAGAAGTTCAGAAAATCATCCAGCTACTCTTAATGACTTAGGAATCCAACTCGGAGAAATCTGGGAAGGATTAGATCAGAACATTTTAAGATCACTCATTTTGAGTATGAACCGTCGTTGCCGAGCTGTAATTAACGCAAGAGGTGGAAATACCAAGTATTGAATCACTTATCAGCATTCCAGTATTTAGAAAATTGTTCATTTCTCTTCTTTCACATGAGATTAAGTGAAATCCTGAATTTTTCCTTCATTTAATGTGTCCTATTCCGTTCGAAACCTTCCCGAAAACATAAAAAATGAGTTATAAAGTCAATGTAGAGTTAACTTTCATTGAAATTGAGATTTTCAGAATGTGCGTTAATTTTTTTGCGCAGTGTATTATTATCTACAGGGAGAACCTTCAGGTTCTCCCCAGCTAAATACATTTTCCAACTCCGCAGTCCAATTTCATTTCAAGTTCTGAATGAAGTACAGTAAAATCCGTTTATTATGACGCCGGCTATACTGACCAATCGCTTATAATGACGCGAATGCAGTGTTAAGTTTGGTTTCATCCAAAACTCCTTACAAAAGGTTCCGGATAAAATGACTTCGCTTAAAATGACATGTCGCTCACAATGACATGATTTCAGATACAACATGATTCTTTGAAAATTTTTCCGGTTATAGTGACCGATCGATCGTTTTCTCAAGCCACCTTACCCTTTTCAATGCGATGAGGTTTGATACGATACGAGACATACACGTGCCAACATGCATTTTAGTATAATCCAGATCCTTGAAGTGATTATTGGTGTTTTGTGGACAAAATGACATCCATTGAAGCCATTTATGAGTTGTACAATGGTGTAAGAAGCTATTATTTCAAATCGAAAAAAACAAACGCAAACTAAAATTCCAGATTATTTTTCTAAAAAATGAAGAAGTTCTTTATACTGTAGAAACCGCTTATAATGACATCGAAGGGAAATGAAAAATACGTCATAATAACCGGAAGTCACTTAAAGCAGAATTTCAGCAAAATTTATGGTATTTTTCTTGGATTCAGTTTAAAAAAAGAACGACAAATTTAGAAAAATATCAATTTTGCTGGAATTCTGATTTATGTGGCTCCCGGTTATTATGACGTATTTTCGAATTCCTCTCGATGTCATTATAAGCGGATTCTAGTGTATTATTGACCATATTCGTTAGCTATCGGTTGCAGCTTTTTTAAGTGTTTTTGGGTTGGCGACATTGTGAGATTAATCATAATGACATTCATCGTAGTTGTCAATTGTCATTATTTATTTACTTTTTTCAAAATTTGAATTCGGAAATGTTTCCAATCTATAGTAAACGGACATTTTTCAAAATATTTCCAGAGGAAGAGAATATGCGGTTTATATTTCACATTCCAAAATGAAATGAAGAGAATTAAAGTTCCAACATTATTCCTGAGGAAACCTATGATTTCTAGTAAGCACTAAATTTTCATATACATCTGTCGACTCATTAACATTATGTTTATTAGCAGGTCAAACAGAAAGACATTTTGAAGATGATAATATAAATGTTGGTGATGGCCAATGTGAATCTTAAAAAAAAATCATCTCAACGCCAATATACCCATGAATATCATAATTTTCATTTTATAGGATCCATTGATCATTTGTTATTAAGAATAATCAACTAGATGAGTTGGAGGAACAAGTCACCAAAGATATTAACTAGTGAGTTCACGCTCAACTTGAAAAACAGTACTTACAATTTAATTTTTGCTCCTGGAATTCAACTTTTATTATATTCATACAAATCCTTGGAGCATGCAGACTAGAAACAATTTTTATTTTTGTAGGTCTGAGAATTCATGTTGAGTGGAAGATTGGAGAAGTGAAAACTTTCAATATACTGAAATCTACGATTCCCATCAGTATCATGAAACGTTTGATGCCCAATTTCTTCAAAGCACCCACCCCTTCTAGATAGAACTATATAAGCAATATAGAAGTTTTCAATTTCAATAAATGTTTATAAGTAATTATATAAGTTTTCCATTCCAATAATTGTTTTCATTCCCAAATTCGAAATGTCCCCTACGAACATGCAAATAATTTTATGAATTCAAGTTTGGTCATATGACCAAACTTGAATTCCATTTCCATATGAAAATGATTTCAGAGATATTTGTAGTACTAATATAGGGATCAATAAGAGGTTTATGTCCAATAGATCTTCATGTGGTACTAATATAACCTAATTTGTTCACAACACCCTTTAATTTGTTGGAAATCCAAGGAATTTTTTATTAAAGATGAAAAACAAAATAACAATTGAACTATAATAAAAAACAGTATGCAAAAAAATTGCTGAAATTCTTCGATGAAAAAAAATAACTCTGCCTGTAATGTTTTTTTTTGAAAAATCCACATCCTGCGTTTCATATTCCATAGTAACCACATTTATATTATCATCTTCGAAATGCTTTCGCTTTGACCTGCTAATAAACATAATGTTAATGAGTGGATAGATGTAAATGAAAATTTAGAGTTTACTAGAAATCATAGGTTTCCTCAGGAATAATTTAGGAACTTTAGTTCTCTTCATTTCTTTTTGGAATGTGAAATGTAAACCGCATATACTATTCTCTTCCTCTGGAAATTAATGAATGAGCATCTTGCTCCATTCCTAGAAAATGTTACCATTTCTTAGCAAGTATTTTATTTTTAGGGAACCTATGAAACTCAAACAAACCTATGAAATTTTAATTTGGAATCTTCGGTAGAGCTACGACTTTGACAGTGCTCCAGCCACCTCCACCATTGTGGTTGCTAAAATGGAAAAATCATGAACCTAATATTGTACTCTTGGACATGTTGAATATACACAAGATATACTCACAGCCTTCTAGTATCCATTTTATTAAAAAAGTATGTATTTGTTTTATCAATAAAAATTGTTGATATCTGTTTTAAATGATTGTAGTATATTCAGGGAGAAACATAACTAGATTGATGAAATATTTTGAAAAATGTCCGTTTACTATAGATGATTTGAAAAATTTCAAAATTCAAATTTTGAAAAATGTAAATAAATAATGACAATTGACAACTACGATGAATGTCATTATGATTAATCTCACAATGTCGCCAACCCAAAAACACTTAAAAAAGCTGCAACCGATAGCTAACGAATATGATCAATAATCAGGCATTCTGGACTGTAACGCCATGTCCTTCGGGCGGATGCAAGGCGTATGTAGAAGTGTCTCCACCGAAATGACGCGGGTCCTTCGTCCGTTCTAATTAAATAATGCCGGCGACACATCAAGATAGTATTCAGGTCCAGAGATTTCGGAAAACCCCATCCGACCGTGGGGAATGCTCCCGACGTGTCTATCCGACCGTATTGGGGAATACATTATGTCCAAGCCTGTCTTATCGCTCATTATCGGCAAAATTTCAGACTTCCTTTCCTCTTCAGATGCGAAGGATGTGGTCAACTGAGGGAGAAAACGTGCTCAACGATTAAATGAAAGTCAAATGACAAAGAAGACAAAAACACTAAAATTTCACGATTTCAATTTAAAAATATTCGTAGTAGCAATTCGCACCCTTATAAGATCAAGATGTCTGCATTTCACACCCTGGTACATAGGTTAACTTCGATCCCTCTGTCACAAACCTGCTTTGAGAATGAAGTAAGAACCCTCAAATCATTAGCCAAAAACAACGGCTACTCCCCAGATATCATAGACAAATTGATATACAGGAGAGAACATACAAAATTATTAACTTTAGTCTATCCACCCCAAATTGATGATGAAATCAAGAAGTTTATGAACATCAATTATATCCCATCTATTAGAGAACAACTGTGCAAAAGAAGTCGAAATGATAAAACTGATATTATATGTTCCAATAAGAAAAACATGAGATCAATATCTTTCAATGAGATCATGTGATGAGTGCCCTGCATTCTATATAGGTTCTCTTGCGGTCAGAATTGAAGAACATAAAAGATCTATCCTGAAAAATAAATCAACAACTGGTTACATAAAGGTAATAAATGTAAACGCTTAGACCTTTTGGAAATCCTAGAGATATCTTCAGCCCTAAGAAAGAACCTGCCAATCGTAAATGACCAGGTAGATTTCCGCCTATCTCCGATATAAACATCTGTTATCTGATAATAATTTCAAAGTTTTATTTTATGTTTTTGTATATTCAGTTTTGAAAATGGGATAAAATCCAAAACATATTCAGCACCCCAGAGGTAAAGTGTTTTAAGTCACAATTTCAAAATTGGACAAAAGAGAGATTTTTCAGTTCGATCATTGTTTCAAAGAATGTTTACTGCCATTATTTGGCGACTTGATATACGTAGGGAGTCAAAAATGTGTTCCACTAGCTAGAATTTACTAATGTGAATCCAATATTGTAGATAGTTCGTGTCTGAAATAATGTGGCTTAACACACTTCACCTCTGAGGTGCTGATATGTAAACGAATATTTTTTAAATTTTAGCCAAGTGTTTTTGTCTTCTTTTATCATTTAACTTATCATGTTTCATCAAGTGTTGTGTGAGGAATCAATTTCAATTGAATGAAAGAACCAAAAATTTGAAGAAATTCGATCAAGTTATGTCACAAGGAAATACATATACTGGAACACTGATTGAACAGGTTATTTTCCATCAACAAGAAGCCAGAGCACAAAAAATTGACACAAAATAATAATTCAATGCGCTCATGAAACAACTGAACATCATCATGATGAGATGGGTGGCGTACGTGATTTTAATATTTCCCCGACAATCTGATGAATTATTCCATTTCATGAATCTCTCTTGAAACTTAGAACCTTATTGTAATTTTCGTATGGTTGTATAGAAAATAAAAAACCAACTTCTTGAGATTGAAGACTCTTGTTTCTGAAATTATTGGTTAACAATTTTTCAGAGTACCCGTGGCCATGCAATGATCCGATAAAGCACGAAGAAATTTTTTTTTTTATTTTTCGAATTTTTTTTTTTTTGCTCCACATTCACGAAAATTTTTTTTTCTAATTTGCCTTTTACGACTTTCAAGATATTCAGTTTTGAATGTGAATTCCATTTGAGTGACAGTCGTGCAATTGTCAATATTTAAAGGATCCTTAACTTTAAGGAACGATGGTGCAAACGGATCTAAAACAATAAGACAGCAATGTAATGCTTCTGGGACCGCTTTTTTTCAATAATGAGGAATGTTCACATTTTTCAATTTCTACATATTCCTATTCTCCGTAGAAAATGAAAATATTGTGTCCAAAAATTATTTGAATACTTCAAATAGCGCCCGAGATATCGAGTTATAAACAAACTTTACATCCAATGACTTGCGAGGTTCAGTACGCAGCCGGGTCCAATATAAGGGCCTTTCGTCTCACGGAGTGCGATTTGCGAATGTAGTATGACGTCACATCGCCGCGAGGAATTGAATATTCGCGGGGTTGTAAAATCCGAACTACTAGGTCTTTTCGACTGAAACAAAAACTAGTGATTTTGTATACATATAGGTTATACTGTGACGAAGTTTCGATCGATTTTGCATGCAATAAAATTCAGGGGGTGAATGCTGGTATGAAATTATGATAGGTCTTTCCGATAACAAAATTCCTTCAGCCAAGCCCTTTCCGAGATATCACCCTTAAAAGATGGTGACTAAAATTCAGTTTTTATCTTTTTCCAAAATTCTAATAAAGCCCAAAACGTGGAATTCTGTAATTTTCGCGCTCTCGCAAAGAACTCATCACGGTTTTTTGTTCAATATTTCTGTAAGCTTATACAGGAGTTAAATCATCAATCCTTACTTTAGTTCGTATCAAAATATTTTTTTCGAAATGAAGTTTCATGAAATGAAATTATAAATTAAAATCTTCAACAAATTTTTGTTGTTCGTGAATTTTCTTCCCAAAACCAATATTTGAACAGAAAAAACATATTTTATAATTATTTCAATTAATCAAGTCAAAAACAGTAAAGATGTAAAATGTGGAAGGATTAATAATAAATGCTGGAAATTACCTCTTCCAGCCAAAATACACAAATGGATTCAGAAAGAAAAACTAGTCTTAATTTCATACTTGCATTCATCCTCCTGAATTTTGTAGCAAAAATTCAAGGACACCCTGTATATTTTCTGTGATTGCCTCAGTATATATATATATATATATATTCTTTTGAATAAGAGAGCTAAAATAATACAATAAATGTTGAAACAAAAAGAACCTAAGCTGAGGTAAAAAAAAAAAAAAGTAACTTTTGGGAATCAGAATGATTGAGTGTTATAAACCTACTTTTTGAGACGAAGAAAACGAAATTTTCGGCCTTTTGACATATTTCGTCAATGGACTGATTTTTTTTGTGAAAATCATAAACCTACGATGATAACGCATATTCCATCAACGTTCCAAATAAGATCCCCTGTACATAAGGTACCTCAGAGTTCTACGTACCAAGCGAACAGTGATAATACATCATTATTAAATGCGTATAGTTGTATTTCTGAATGAGATTCCTGCAAAACATCTGCCTACGTAGGCCAATCACGTTGCAGTATTTCTCTTCGACTGCTTTTCGTTTTCTCAATCCAGTTTTTGTTCTTGAAGTGTTACGCAGGCATCAATTTTTAGTAATAACGATATTTCGGGTTTCATCTTTGTCGAAATAATGGTGAAATTGATTTTCGTTCTGGCAATTTCTCTTTTGAAAATTGGACACTCACGTTCGGAAAAAGAAACCTTATTTATTCCGACAAATATTTATATCATTCGGAAACGTATATACAAAAATTAACAGAAAGAGTTTATCTATAGGTGCAAACTTATTTCCAATATTTTGAAACAAATTTTAAAAAAAGGAAATACATAATTCAATTACTACTTGCTTTTCTACAAAATATCATGAACCGCAATGAAATAATGAGCTATTATTTTTGCAAATGAAAACGAGGAGGAGATTTTTGCAGTAATATTAGTATCATGTATATCGGGAACTATAACTTTAGCCACAAGTAAATTGGCTCTATTTTAGATTTGCGTCGGGAGAAAAGTCATCAATTTTTTATGTAGTTCCCCTCCTTTAATTACAAATTTTGTGAATCGTTCCAGAATATTTTTTTGATCCTGGTCTCATTTATATGGATGCCATCATATCCAACATAGTGAGCCCTAAATACAATTACACGAGTTAAATTATATACCCTTTCTACAATGAACGCTTCCATTATTTAATGTAGATGAACTTTGCCTTTTAACCAAAAATACACTGCGAAAAAAAATTATCGCACATTCTGAAAATCTCAATTTTAATGAGAGTTGACCCTACATTGTCTTCATAACTTATTTTTATGTTCTCTCGGGAAGGTTTTGAACGAAACCAGACACATTAAATAGAAGAAAAATTCAGGATTTCACCCAATCTTAGGTGAAAGAAGAGAAATGAACAATTTTCCAAATACTGAAATGCTGATAAGTGATTTAATACTTGGTATTTCCACCCCTTGCGTTAATTACAGCCTGGCAACGACGGTTTATACTCAAAATGAGTGATCTTAAAATGTTCTGATCTAATCCTTCCCAGATTTCTCCGTGTTGGATTCCTAAGTCATTAAGAGTAGCTGGATGAATTTCTGATTTTTCTCAGCCTTCTATTGAGATTGTCCGAAACCTGCTCAACCGGATTGAGATCTGGACTTCTAGCTGGCCATTCGAGAAACCTCTTCAAGGTACTCCTGAACGATGCGCGCACGATGGGATCAGGCATTATCGTCCATAAAAATGAAATTTTTACCAATGTATGGGGCAAATGGCACTACATGCTCTTCAAGATTGTTCCTTATATACTTATCAGCATTCATAGCTCCATTATCAACGACCACAAGGTCTGTGCAAGCAGTCAAAGATATTCCACCCCATACCATAATCGATCCTCCCCCGAAACCAGTAGTATTCAAGAAATTGCACTCAGCGTATCTTTCACGTGGACGTCTGTATACAAGAGAACGTCGATCACAATGGTAGAGGCAGAATCTAGACTTATCTGTGAAGAGAACTATTTCCCAATCGGCCTCTTCCCAATGGATATGCTCTCTCGCAAAATCCAAACGCGCCCTTCGATGGGCTGGGGTAAGAGCTGGGCCTCTTGCCGCGACACGAGGCCTCAAATCATATTCTCTGAGGCGATTTCTTATTGTCCAAGTGCTAATTTACACTCCTTGAGTTTGCTCAAGCTGATTTTGAAGGAGGCGAGCGGTTGCAAACCGTTGTCCCAACGAAGAAACTTTCAAGTAACGTTCTTGAATGGCAGTTGTTACCCGTGGTCTACCCTGTCCTGGTCTTCGGACATTCATACCTGTCTCCCTGAATAGCTGCAACATTCTGGACACACTTGTATGGGAAACTACAAACCTTTCTACAATTCTTGTATATATCCACCCTTCTTCTCGCAAAACTACCGCTTGGGCACATTCCTCTTGGGTCAAATTGCTTGTTTCGCGTTGCATAGAGATCGAGTGTAGAAAATCAAACGAAAGAAAAACTATTGATCACTAGAATTGATCGAGAACAACTGATTTTAGAATTGAGCCAATACATTCAAAATTTGATGATATCATCTTTTTTTATTCCTGATGGGAAAAAACATCTGTATTGAAGAAAAACATATGCATGCATAATTCTGATAAAAATGATTATTGTAGAATAAATTCGAGATTTCCATAATGTGCGTAAATTATTTTCGCAGTGTAATTTGGACCGATATTGTAAAAGTTATTACGATATAAGATTGATCTGAATTAAGAACAATTCAGCGCGTACATGTCTGAGACGAAACATCGTTGACGATTGTGTCCCTATTGCGTTTTATCCACCGAAAACTCTGAATAAAACAATTGGAATATCCAAATACTTCTCAGCGCCACTCCCAATACCACACTGAAAGAATGACACTAAATCAGAATCAGAAATATTCCAAACGTTTGACCTAAAACCTAACCTGACAGTTCTTAGTGTTTCTCTATTTCAGTATCGCAATGAGTTCATTACAGTACTAAAAGTAGTGCTGTAATGAAACGCATTACAGGTATATTTTTCGTTTTGCTATGATTGTCAATACTGACCAATTATCAAATCAAATCAATTCAAATTCCGTAATCTGTCAAATATCGTAAGTGATGCCAACTGCCAAGATACAATACAAAAGTCACTAGGATGTATAATCTGAATTCTTTATTGAATTTCGAGAGTATTTCACAAAACTTGATAGAGAATATATCGTCTAATATCGTGGCAGGAATAGAAAAGCACATTCTGCAAATGGTTCAAGAATATACTATAGCACATACCGTTTTTAGTACAATAACATAAAATACAGGGTGTACCAAGTTCGACGGCCTATTAGGCGTTTCTGGAGAACTAGACTCATTTGAAATCTGAAAATTGGGATTATGATATTGTTTGACATTATCTACCGAGCTAAAATATTCTTAGAGCCTGACCACTTTCAGTTATACAGAAGGAGAAAAAAAAATTCTCAAAATTATTTTTTTCTCTTTCTTTGTTTTCGAATTTGATAGTGTATACAATTCTGAATACATTCTTACTCGAATCATTGCATTTTTCGAAATACTTTCCAAAATATCGAGAAAAACCTTAGGCAAAACAGAGAAAAGAGTATTCGGTATTATGTTTGTTATTCTTAATCTAGATACCTTGAGCACAAACCGTTTTCACATTTTTGAAGTCGATGACTGGAAATATTGTACATTTTTAGAATTTTGAAAAAATCATAACGGTTATTGGAATAATTTATCTTCTATGTCCAAGGTCATAGTTGAATTGAAACAGATTTGATGAATTTGACGCTACGTACGACATAAAATCAGCAAATCCTAAATAACTCAAGAATTATCAATTTTAGGAGCATTAACATGTTAGAACGTCATCATCATTTCTTTTTGTACAATCCAACGCAATCTTAAAAAAATATGGTCCTAATTTGAAAAACGAATGTTATGGGCCGATCTTGATCTCAATTTTTTACCCAATATTTGGAACACCCTGTGATGAGTTTTTCAAAATTCTAAAAATGTACAATATTTCCACAGTCTTTGACTTCAGAAATGTGAAAACGGTTCTTGCTTAAGGTATCTAGATTATGAATAACAAACATGATACTGAATACTCTTTTGTCTCTTTTTCTTCAGATTTTTCTCGATATTTTGGAAAGTATTTCGAAGAATGCAATGATTTGAGTACGAATGTATTCAGAATTATATACTCTATCAAATTCTAAAACAAAAAAACAGAAAAAAATAATTTGGAGAATTTTTTTTTCTCCTTCTGTATAACTGAAAGTGGTCAGGCTCTAAGAATATTTCAGCTCGGTAGATAATGTCAAACAATATCATAATCCCAATTTTCATATTTCAAATAAGTCTAGTTCTCCAGAAACACCTAATAGGCCATCGAACTTGGTACACCCTGTAGAACAGGTATCAATTTTTCGAATTTTGTGACTCTAGTTTTCAGAACTGTGGTTCTGAATTCAGTGAAGAAAATCTTAGAATTACCGCAATTCTAATATTGCCCGGATATTCGGCATGAGGCGAAAAAATTATAACAATTCGGATCTGTCATCGGTTACCTGAGCACGAAAAAACCGCTACATAAACTCATCGTTTGAACTAGTTCCTCAATAAAACTCGATTCTTGTCGGACAACAGATGGTCCGACCTGTACTTAAAAAATTGCTTCGTGATCTCCCATTCATTAAGGTACGTCATCGTTAACAACATGCTCGTGCCGCCATAAGGGCGCTGACGAAATCTCAACCCCTATATTTTGATCTGATTGAGAATACAAAAATGAAAACTGAGAACGAAAACCAAATAAATTATTGGTACGCACTTGAAAAATATTTCACTGACGTTCACATCAACACTCCCATTTGGAAGGAATTAAGAATTACGGTATGAGATCTTAGCTTCTAAGTGATTTTGATCTAATTGAGAAAACAAAAATAAAAACTGAGAACAAAAACCAAATGAATTATTGGTACGCACTTGAAGAATATTTCACTGACGTTCACATCAATACTCCGATTTGGAAGAAATTAAGAATTAAGGTATTAGATCTTAGCATCTAAGTGATTTTGATCTAATTGAGAAAACAAAAATAAAAACTGAGAACAAAAACCAAATGAATTATTGGTACGCACTTGAAAAATATTTCACTGACCGGCACATCAATACCACGATTTGGAAGAAATTAAGAATTAAGGTATTAGATCTTGACGCCTAAGTGATTCTGATCTAATTGAGAAAACAAAAATAAAAACTGAAAACAAAAACCAAATAAATTATTGGTACGCATTTGAAGAATATTTCACAGACAGGCGCATCAATACTTCGATTTGGAAGAAATTAAGAATTAAGGTATTAGATCTTAGCGCCTAGTGATTTTGATCTAATTGGGAAAACAAAAGAAAAACTGAGAACAAAAACCAAATGAATTATTGGTACGCACTTGAAGAATATTTCACTGACAAGCACATCAATACTTCGATTTGAAGAAATTAAGAATTAAGGTATTTCGGAACAGCATGTAAAAACAGTCTCCGATAATTAAAAGGCTTTAAAAGTTTTTAGTCATCATGAGTAATCGAACTTCTTGGAAAAAATGCAAGTAATGTAACCCCTCATCAGAATAAATGATCCACAATTTTGCAACGTGTAGTGTTCCCTTAACTGGATGTCATTTGAATAATGAAAAAATCGCAAGTAGAACGAAGTTCAAGTATTCAACTTTATCAGACTGGTGATGAAATCAAATTTCAAGGAGTTTCGTTGAATATCATGCAAAAACACATTTGTAGTGGTGTAAGAAAATGAACATGACAATCCAATTCGAATAAAAATTCTCGAATCTCCTTCAAAACATAAGTGACTCAGGACTTTATCAACAAGTGCTTATTCGATCATTCTGAGAAAATGGTAACCTCAAAGAAACCTCAAACTATCTAATAAAATTCTTCATTCAAATAAGACCCCGTTCTACAACAACACCAAACACAAGCAGAAGAATTTTGTAACAAGTAAATACGTGACAAAAACATTACTTTTCAGATCATAACGGACAAACCCAAAAAGAAATTTACCTGAATAATACAACAAATATCATAAACAAGATAAGCAAGTTCTTGGTTGCAAGTAACACCTACCAGCAATTTGTTAACTGTTTACAGCTGTCATAAACCCTTGTCACAAATGCAAAATGGAAAAACCACACATCAAGAAAGGCGTTAATCGAGAATTAACAGCAGTTCAAATGATTATTAAAGAAATTCAAGATCAGTCTACAATTCTATAATAATTTCTGAAAATTAATTGATTGCTTTTATTTAGGATTATGTAATTTAAATCTAGATTGAAGAGATACTCTGAAATACTTATTCTGAATAATAAAATCCGGATTAATGATATATGTGTATGTCGATATACATAAATAAACAAACATTAAAAAATGCTGGAACGAGGAAAAAATTTTAAATACCAAAATTCAGTGATAGTTCATCCAAAATCGAGCTCAGAAATATTAATTTTCTGTGGGACATTCTTTCATCTGCTAATGCAAAGCTCCTAAAGAACAGATATCAACTTGTCAATATGAAAACAAAGTCCGGATAGTTATCTAAATTCGACTGATTACCAATGGGAATCCACGTTATCAATACAAATTGGATATGAAATAGATAATGGGGGTGCAATGTAAATAAACAAACATTAACCGAAATTGTAGGACAACAGAATCCTTTGACAAAAGACAAGTGAAGTGACAAAACACTGGGTGAAGTGACTTTGTTTAAAACAACATTTCTAAATGAATAAACATTCAAAAGCTACCCTAATTCCGTTCATCTCTAAAGATGAGGCTTTCGAATCAAAACGTATAAGAATTACCTCGAGATCTTCTTGAAGAATTAAAGAAAAGCTGATATATTTTGAGTTGCACGCTGAAATCCTGTTAAGATTCGGGGCTGATGAGGATATAAGAGGGTAGTTTTTCGACCGGGTGATAGCAAAAACTGGAAGATTAAAGTTAAAAAAAGACTTACCTGGTGCTTTATTGGCTATTTTATTAAAACAAGTAGTAAAAACCTCATATAAATGGTGCATAGGCTCATCGTCGCTAGCAGCCATTTTGAGTAACACACTGAAACTACACTAGCGCCATTAACTAGCGAACGGCTACAACCGCAGTTTCTTGAAGTTTTGATTGTTGCACGGCGCGAAATTCGAATTCACCCATAAGTTTCATATTTAGAAACTCCAAATTGTTTTTGAGCTACTGAAAGATGAAATAACATCGGACTTCAAATTACCTGAAAAAATGGAATGTGTAGTTCTAATCAGAATTTCCAACATCTTTTGTTGAATGGAAAACTGCAATAAAACCAGGTGCGATTACCTTCAAAGGAAATTAGAAAACTCATTGTGATAAAATCACAGAAAATCCTTCCAGAAAAACGGGTATACTATGAATTCTAATTTTACCAGACAAAATACAATTAACGAATATAATATTTAAATTATATAAAACTACATCCACAGTAAAAATTCCATAGACTCATCTTTTCATTATGAGAAAAAAAGTAACACTCCTACAAAAAAATAAAAATGGATGGAATCGAATTATTAGATATTTTCAAGCATTGAATCATAGGTACTAGCACAGTTCAGAAATATAAATATATTATAAATATAATAAATATATTACTAAACTGTGGTACTAGATAGGAGCTGGCAGAGACAAGATGATGGTTTATTTTCTACGAAGATAACTGTAATGTTGAGAGCACCTGCCCACTATATATTTTAAATCCAATCAAATTTCATCATACTTATCTTATTATAGTTTGATCTGAAGAGTATGACTGCTTATATCGTTCAAATAATTATTCCATCGTGAAGAAATTTTCATCAGCATATAAGTATTTCGTTTTTGTTAAAAAATCCGAATGATTCATTCATATGATGATACAAAGTCAAGGAATCTGAATTCAAATCAAGAATGATAGGTACGTCTCATTGTTATTTCAATAATATGAAAATCTTGAAATTTTATTGTTTAGATGTTATTAAAGAATGGATCTATGGCATCCATTTCCAGAGAATTCTCTATCCTTTCTACTGATTTAATTCGTGAATTTTAGTCATTTCATTAAGGATTAACATCATGAATAACTAACAGTAGTAGACTTTTCATCTGCGAGCTAAAAATGTGTAGAAAACATTTGATCTGTATGTGGCTAACTCATAGATTCTTAAATAATAGAATTATAAAGTAAATTCAATTAACACTGTAAATAAAATTACAGAAACTATTTCTAAATAGCATTGTTCACGAATCTGTAAATCAGCCACAACACATCAGTTATACGAAACTGATTCAAAGCAAAATAATGCCATATGTCTGCTTATCATTACACTATTGTACGTTTTAGTACCTGATTAATGGATAGCTCTTCAATCTCAATAATGCTTCGATATTGATATCAGTTTTTCTTTCATTTGTCAAATACAATATTAACATTAGGTATTTAAGCCGACAAGGTTCTATTTCACCTATAGTTTGAATTAAGAGATTTTTTATTGTCATATTCACATGAAGATTTTTTGAAGTAATAAAAATACAGTATCATGTTAGACTTGTATTCAAGTATTGTACAAATAAGGCTGATGTTTCTTGAGATTTTGGTGGGTTCAACTTAGAGTAAGTGATATATTGCCTCCTCAATCTAGAAAGATCTGATATCGAGACCTTACTGACATCTATGTAGAGATTCTCGAATTCAGGAATCTGCACTTTACCCACTGAATGCTGCTTCTTAGCCTTGATTATGGAAGCAACAATTTTTTTAGTTGACTGATCCAGTTCATAGAGGAAGTTTGTTGAACTCAGAGGTGCCTAAAATTGATTAGCATAAAGACACTGAAATAATGTTTGCAACATAACTTACATTCTGAGTGGATTTATTAGGCTTAGGTGCTTCTTTATCAAATAATGTTGAATAAATCCTATCTTTATCCAATTCTTGATCAGGAAAAATCATAAACAGAGGCGCATCCCACCTGTTACTACCATCAGGTTCTTCATACCTCAATATGAGAGCATCATATACCTCCCTGGTATATTTATCTGCCTCATTCGTCCTATTTTCATTATAATTCCAAGAATCTACTCGATTTATTTCTGCATGGATAGTGCACTGGGTTGCCTTATTTGATTTTGTACCACAATATAATTCATACCTGAAACCTAAACCACAAAGTTGAAGTGCAACACTTTTAGTTCCAACAGATATTCACCTTTGATATAATTTAATCCATCTAAAATAACTACATTTGTGGATGTAACATTTCGCAGAACTTCGGATTTCAGCAACCCTCGTATATGTTTCTCTTTATTAGAATCTAGAAAGAATTCGCAAAGTTGAATGTATTATTGACCAATGTGAAAATCAACCCAACCTAAATATACTGTGTTCTTTTCAAATCCAGATCTTGCAAGTTGTTCGGCTTCACTAACAATAATAACTTCCTTATTTTTTTCCAAAAAAAATTTTTTCAGCTCTTCACACCTAGTAGTTTTTCCACTGCATGGAATCCCAGTCAATATGATAAGTGGCATCCTTTCTGCAATTTAGTTTTTAACAGTTAAGTTCAATTATTCAATTTATTTCTTTTTCACTATTCTCTTGGCATTAATTTGTAAACAAGGGAACATAGAGAACCATAGACAAAGAAGGACCTTCTTTGTCTATGTAGAGAACAATCAGAGAACATAAAAATGTAGCAACACAGAACACAAGTTATGATGAGAATGATAATCTTTGGCTACAGTTTTCTCAAATTTTTTGTGAAACACGTTGTTTCTGTCATATTTTGTAGAATGAAATCATGCGAGACTATTTAATTCTAGCATAGTTCTCATAGTGATATTTATTGTTTACATGTTGGCCTCCTGCCAAATTCATGAGAGAGAAAACAGTTCTGCCAATCAATACTTTTCAATTCAAAAATCATCAAACGATATTTATGGAAATAATTCATTGAGTTCGATAAAAATTCCAGGATAATTTCTTAATGGAAATAGTTATTTATGATACAAGTGCAGAAGGCATTGATATTTCTTTAGGTATTTTCATGTTCTGTGTGTCAGTTTCTGCAATTCAGGTTAGGGCGGGAAATTAAGGATCATGCATGAAAAGATTTTTCAATTCAATTTGTAATATATTCTGAAATAAAACATGGGTATTTTGAATTTGACGAAATTACTTCAGGACGTCGCCCCTATGGCTATAAAGGAATCCGAAATGAAAAATTACTTTGGTATGCTCTATAAAATATACTGAAATATTAATATGGATTTTATTCTCCTACTTTCAGGTAGAAAAATAGCTATTGATGCTTCTATGTGTTTATATCAATTTCTAATAGCTGTAAGAAGTGAGGGATCTCAATTGACATCTATTGATGGAGAAACAACATCTCATTTGATGGGAATGTTCTACCGAACTATAAGATTGCTTGAAAATGGTGTTAAGCCTGTTTATGTATTTGACGGAAAACCTCCTGAAATGAAGTCAGGTGAATTGAGCAAACGAGCTGAAAAAAGAGTAGAGGCTCAAAAAGCTTTAGACAAGGCTACTGAAGCAGGGGATACTTCTGAAATGGAGAAGTTCAACAGAAGATTAGTAAAAGTTACCAAACATCATGCTCAGGAAGCTAAGGAATTGTTGTCTCTAATGGGAATACCTTATATTGATGCTCCTTGTGAGGCTGAAGCACAATGTGCTGCTATGGTAAACTTCATTTTTTCTTATTGTCATGTAGGAGTTTTATCATCTTTCTTCTAGGTTAAAGCTGGTAAAGTCTATGGGACTGCCACGGAGGATATGGACGCTTTAACTTTTGGTTCTAGCATATTACTTCGACATATGACTTTTAGTGAAGCTCGTAAAATGCCGATTCAGGAAATACATCATAGTAAAATTTTAGAATCCCTTGAACTTGATCAGGATCAAGTGAGAATGCTTCACGATTTCATAATAATCAAATGATATATCGTTTCCTTTTTCAGTTTATCGATCTCTGTATACTATTAGGATGTGATTATACTGATAGTATTAAAGGCATTGGGCCTAAAAAGGCAATTTCACTGATAACTGAATATAAAAGTATAGAAAATATTCTGCAACACATTGACAAGAATAAGTATCCCCCTCCTGAGGACTGGAATTTCAAAGAGGCAAGAAGGTTATTCAAAGAACCAGAAGTAGCTGATCCAGAGACAATAGAGGTAAGCTTGTTAAACATGTTTGTGAGTAAACATTCTCAGTTCTAAAAGTAGTCAAGTAGGAAAAAAATATAATCATTATTCCTTAAGATGTTGATAACAGTGAAGTATGAAATGATGCAACTTAAAATTTCAGTTAAAATGGTCACCACCAGATGAAGAAGGTGTTGTCAAATATTTGTGTGGTGATAAACAATTCAGTGAGGATAGAGTGAGAAATGGTTTGAAAAAAATAATCAAAAGTAGGAGTGGTTCAACTCAGAGTAGATTAGATAGTTTCTTTAGTGTAACCACTACCCCTGCTAAAAGAAAGTTAGAAGACAATAAGAAAAATACTCCAAACAAAAAAGGAAAGACTGCAGGAGGAAGGGGAAGGAAACCAAAGTGAAAGAATTTATCTAATTTATTTTACATTATATGATTCAGTTTAATATTTACATCTCATCATTACAGTTATATTTTAGCACTTTTTTCAGTCTCTGAATATTTGTTGCATGTATTCTTCATTAAGTTTTGTACGTTTGAATTTATAATAATTCTTAATACTCTCCTGGAATCAAAAGAATTATTTCTGATTAGTTTGAAAGAGAATACTAAACAAATTTCAATTACCAACGTATGTTTTTCGATTAATCCATATTTCTGACATTGCTGCCATAAGTTGAAGGCTAATTTCTGCACCACAGCATCACTTAACTCACATCTGTTCATTACACAAACAAACAGCTCTAACATCAGCACAGCCTGCCTCTTAGAGGAACCTTTTTCTTTTAGAAGATTCAGAACTTCCATTAAAATTATGGTACACATTTTCTCTAATTCGATCAGGAATTTTTTATCATTACCATAAAGAGCATCATTAGAGTCCACTGGAAATTATGAGATTTTCAAATAAATTATTGATAGAGTTGTATGAATGATCCATACCCTTGTCAACATGATACGGTAATGTTTCTTGTCCCATCACAGATAGTAAATCCAGCACACAAACATAAATGGATATTAAGGAAGATCCATTTTGGTCCCAATTATATTTCCTCAAAATATTCAGCAATGACCTGAGCAAACTCATTACTCCTAAATCAGGGTTATCTGGGATTATCAAGATAGTAGAAATGAATTTTTTTATGAATGAGACAAGATAATGCTCATCTAATTCATATTCGTTGATAGTTTTCAAAATTGCCTTGAAACATCCATCAGCTGAAAAGACAATCAAGTTCAGGGGAAACTCGCCAAATGCATTATCTAATTGCCTCCCATGATATCCTAAATTGTTATTTAGTGTTGACTCAATTTGTGTTTGTCTGAGGGAATGAAAAAATAAGTTTTATTATTAATTTTCATCATCATCTGATATGTTATCAATAATTTCTTCATCATATAGTAGTACAGTCGTTTCAAGAGTAGTACACTGTGTCCTAAATTGGTTAAGACTGCAATCTCAGCTATTTTTGACAATAGTCATGCGGTTTTTGCGACCTGTGTCTCTTTTTTGCAAAACTTTTAAATCCACAAACAGAAATATTCCAACAACTTTTGTTTTTGGAATAGGTACAGGGCGAAAACGAAAATGTACACTTTTTGAAAGTATTTTTTCTCGGCCCATGGGTAAGAAAGAAAAAAAATTAAACTTTTTATAATGATATTTTCACGTAGAAGTCAGTGGCGTAGCTTGAAATTTTCATCGGATGCATGTTTTTGAGATAAAGTGTTTCAAATGGAACACCTCATATGTTTTTACGTCGAATTTTCTCATTTTTTTCTGAATACATCGATGTATCACAACCTTGACTCTAATAAATATCAGCGTCAACCATCAGAAAAATTTATATTTCTGTTTGTTTTTTTTAATGTAAGATATGAATTTTTCCACACATGCATCAAAAAACCATTTTTTAGTTGATATTTTGAGTTCATGTTCAAAATAGGATAAAAAATGAGTTTAGGTCACATGGCTTTTCGAAAAAGAAATGATTAAATGCTTGTGAATATTGATTTAATGCGTGGGATATTTTTTTTAACTGGAATTTATTGAAAGATAGGTTTTGATACAATTTGACGTTAAAATAAACAGGGTGTTCGATATGAAAAATTTCATTCTGTTCAAATTCAATCTCAAAAACAATGCTCTGCTGATTAGCTACGCCACTGACTTCTACGTGAAAATTTCATTATAACAAGTTTCATTTTTTTTTCTTACACTTCGCCTGAGAAATAAAAACATTTTCAAAAAGTGTACATTTTCGTTTTCGCCCTGTACCTATTCCAAAAACAAAAGTAGTTGGAATATTTCTGTTTGTGGATTTAAAAATTTTACAAAAGAGTGACACAAGTTCGCGAAAACCGCATGACTTTAATTTCAATAATAGCTGAGATATAATGCAGTCTCAACCAATTTAGGACATAGTGTACGCTTGAAACGACTGTACTATATGATGAAAAAATTAATGATAACATATCAGATGATGAAGAATATTAATGATAAAACTTATTTTTTCATTGCCTCAGACGAACACATATATAAATTTCAGCGTTACAGAAAAAGTTCATTTTTGTTCATATTTTACACCCTTTTCGAGGAACTCAATTGTTTAGCAAAAATATCATGTAAAAACTGAAATAACTCTTGTGGAGATTAATTACCTTGACCAAAACACTGATTATAAAGCGCTACTTGGCCAGAAAGAAGATATAGTTCCAGATGATCTTTGGTAGATGAGATTGAAGGTATTGTAATGAAACAGTATGCTGCACAAGCCCTCATAAAATCAGCAGTTTTGCGATTATGAAATCCCTGCATGATACCTCTCGTTTTCACCATGAGAGCAGCAGTTTTCTGGAAATAATCCGATGAAAAGAAGGTTCAAAATAATGAAGTTCAGATAGTGAATTGATGCAAGAAGCATCCTCGATTTGATATTTTAAAAAACTTGCATACTCACTTGAATCAATTCTATCAGAACAGAATCAATATTGGAGAATGAACTACGTGCTTCTACATAAAACTTAAGTTGTTGTTCCACATCTCTGCCGTAATCAACTTTTCTTATAACAATGCATATTATAGAGCCGATTTGTTTCAATTCGTCTTCCGGAGTCAATGCATCAACGGCATCATGCAAAATTGTACACAGGAAAGACAATGCACTCGTGACTACTGGATCACTAATCGTAACATCTCTTTCGCAGAATATTTTCAGTGTAAACTTACACATTTCCATTCTCACAGACTCTTGTTGGAATAAGTCGAAGAAGGGGAGAAAATTATCCTGGAAAATTAGAATTTAAGTTGGGGAGTTAAAGACATAGACAGTTATATAAACTTAATATGAATCCTTTGAACGAAGTGATCAGACTGAGAAGGAATTGATGAATTAATATACAGGATGGGTCATAAGAAATACCTTTTTCATATACCATTTTTTTTCGATTCAGCCTGAAAACATGACACTAAAGTTTTTTCGAGCATTAGATCTACCACCTAAACCTTCGAGAAAATATAGAAAAAAATTAAATTCTGTGAATCTTTTGAACAAAGTTGGATTCAGCCAAAGTAATCAGTTTTTCTTATTTAACTGATATAAATTAGTTTTAATCATGAATTACTCGAAAAATGCACGTTTTGCGAGATTTCTCAAAGAATACTTATATTTTCCAAAATGGCCAAATATTCATTAATTTTTATTCAACTTACTTTCAAAAGTTGGGGTGTTAAAATTTCTGATATAACCATGTCATGTAATGATATACAGGGTGTACCAAGTTTGACGGCCTATTAGGCGTTTCTGGAAAACTGGACCCATTTGAAATCTGAAAATTGGGATTATGATATTGTTTACCATTATCTACCGCGTTGAAATATTCTTGGAGCTTGATTACTTTCAGTTATACAGGGAGTGAACAAAAAATTTTATTTCCGTTGTTTTTTCTCGAATTTGAGTATTCAATTCTGAATACATTCGTGCATAAATCGTTACATTTGTCATAATACTCTCCAAAAATCGAAAACAAAATGGGAGATAAGAGCATTCAGTATTATGTTTGTTATCCCTAATCTAGATGTCTTGAGCACAAACCGTTTTCACATTTTTGAAGTCGAAAACTGGCAATATTTTACATCTTTAGAATTTTGAAAAACTCATCATAAGGTGTTCCAAATGTTGGGTCAAAAATTGTGATCAAAATTGGCCCATAACTTTCATTTTTCAAATAAGAACCCTATTTTTTTATGATCTGCGAAGAAAAATGATGATAATGTCTCAACATGTTGATCCGCCTAAAATTTATAATTCTTGAGTTATGTAGGATTTTCTGATTTTATGTCATACGTAGCGAAAAATCATGAAATCTGTTCCATATCAACAATGCTAAATTCAGAAAAGAGTTATTGGAATAATTTACCTTCTATGACCAAGGTCGTTGTTGATATGAAACAGATTCTATGAATTTGTCGCTAGGTACGACATGAAATCAGAAAATCCTAAATAACTCAAGAATTATTTGTTTTAGGAGCACTAACATGTTGAAACATAATCATCATTTTTCTTCGCACAATTCACAAAATCATAAAAAACAGGGTTCTTATTTGAAAAACGACAGTTACGGACTCAATTTTTGACCCAACATCTGGAACACCCTGTGATGAGTTTTTGAAAATTCTAAAAATGTACAATCTTTCCACAGTCTTCGACTTAAAAATGTGAAAACGATTCATGCTTAAGGTATCTAGATTAGGAATAACAAACATGATACTGAATACTCTTTTCTCCCTTTTTTCGTCAGCTTTTTCTTGATATTTTGGAAATTATTTCGACGAATGAAACGATTTGTGTACAAATGTATTCAGAATTGCATACTCTATCAAATTCAAAAACGAAAGAACAGAAAAAAAAAGTTCTTCAAATTTTTATTTTCACTCCCTTTATAACTGAAAGTGGGCTTTAAGAATATTTTAGCTTGGTAGATAATGTCAAACAAAATCATAATCCAAATTTTCAGATTTCGAATAGGTTCAACGCTCCAGAAATGCTTAATAGGCAGTCGAACTTGGTACACCCTCCATATTGGTCAAAATGAAAAAAATAACAAATGTGAGTGAATTTTGTGTACGCAGAAGATTTTCCACATAAATTGAAACCAATATATTAAAAATCATTTCATTTGATGGAATCCACAAGATATATTTGAAAATTTCTTTTTTTCATGTATTTTCAACAGGCTGTATCTTTCCAACAGAGCCGAATCGGAAAAAATGGTAGGGACAAAAAGTGCTTCTTTTGATCTCAGGAATCTCCAGTTTAATTTATGTACAAGTCAAAGACTCACCCTGTATACTCCAACTTTATCGTAACCTTTTGAGTTAAAATAGTCTTGTGCGAAGTGTTAAATATGAAAAACCATTGATCATTTTCACTCAGCTCACAAATTCAAATGTTTTGGTACTAGAAGTATCCATCAAACATGAAATATTCACCAACTGAGGATTCATGATCATAACAAAGTAGAAAAAAACGTTAAATTTTGGGAAGATTGATCAATGGAATGTTCTATTCTGCTCATGAAAAATTACAACAAATCAGGGAAATTTCAGAAAACATCTATAATTTGTTATATTGCCATCATAATATTCAAAAAATAAATTTAATGAGCTCAATGGTATAGCATTTAATTAAACTGAAAAGTCCCAGGTTCAGAAAAGAAATTTTCTGATTTTCGATAACATTTCCTGGTTTGTCTTTTTGTGATAATCATAGCAGTTGATGCATTGAAACAATTTACAAGAAAAAGAAACAAAAGTTTCAGGAAGTTACAGGAAAACAAGTAGCGCATCGCAAGGATCCTTTACCCCGAAATGTTATGAAAACTTGGTATAAAGAGAGCTCTCAGGTTCATTTAACATTACTGTTGGCCCAGTTTGAATACTTAACATGAGGCTATTTTGCCTTAAAAGGACACTAGGATTAAGATCATTTCGTTCTGAGATGAACAAGTTTTAAGTACTATTAGGATTTAAATTACCATTGTAAATAACAATTCAAAGTCTTCAACATTTTGTAATAAAATCGTCATAACATTTCTGATCTGGTTCATAAAATGATCGCAGTCTTCACGACAATATATCCGAGAAATGATATCTCCTAATATGGTATTGATTTCTCGAACCTGAAAAATGCGAATGAAAAAATATGCCATCTTTTTAATTATTGAAAGTCGAAAAAAATCTCTATCAAAACCTTGAAATTTTTCGCAACGAATGGCATCCAAGCTTCAACATATGTTATATATTCTTCAAGATCATGAAAAGAGCTGCTGAATCTCTTTATATTTCGAAGTATAGGTCTCTGTTGTTCTGAAGGTGGGGGATATTTACCCAGGGCTCTACCTAAAGAACAAAGTAGAGTTGAAATGGTATAACCATCCTCAGCGCACTGTCCAATCATTTCTAGAAATTCCACAGTTCTGTTTGCCACAAAACTCGGTTTGAACACCATCAGAATAGTGTTAAGAACCAAGTAACTAAAACAAACCACAACTTATCAAAGAAAAGTGTTGAAGAATATCCACTAATAACATACATCAATAATTATTATTGATTATTTATTATTTTCGTAGTTGTTTTTTCTCAAAGATCTATTATAGTATATTATCAAAGTTTCTGAAAATTTATTATTTATTCATTCTACATGTTTGGAATACAATAAATTCATTTTCACTGTGTAGTTTTATTAGCAAAGAGAAATTCTTGATGTAGAAAAGACTACATTTTTTTTAATTTGATAGAAAAAATACTCAGGGTCAAAATTGACCCTACCATATCTTGAAAGTAAATTTAAAGTAAAATACCAGTTAAGGGTTAAAAAGTTGTAGTTTAGGTATCACCAATTTTGCCCACCTGTACATGGTTATTTATACATCAAAAGAATTCTCTTTATTGAAGAGGTAAAGAAATAACTTTTTTTATATTTTACAATTCCTTCATTGCTTTAACATTATAAGAAAATGTAGTTCACCGAATCAATATCCAATGTAATACTTTCACGAAAACGCTAAAAAAGAAGAAAATTGTTTCTTATTTTTTTCCATTCCATCAAATTTTTCAGCGTTTTAATGTATTTTATGTTAACCTCATCGTAAAAAAACCCAACATATCTTTTATTCATTCAATCTTGAGATATAAAGGCCGACTTAGTTTTATATGATAAGATAAAAAAGCACAAACCTTATTTTAGCCCTTGTGCAGTGCTGTAAAATATTTTCTAATTCATTCTCGGCAGCATTGTGTACAAGAATTTCCACAATGAAATTCAAAGCAGGAGAGAAGATGTCAAAATACCTATACATTGATATTTTTTCCTTCTTCAAACTCTTCTTCACATTCCCACTGAAAAGCTGAAATCACTGTACTTCAAACATTTTACACAAAAAGAAATATCAGAGAAAGATAACTGAAAGGATATAGTGAATTATTGTGGGATTTTTGATTAATTTCTCTTCTTCAAAAAATAAGAGAAGGCACACAGTAATAATGTGCAACTTACATGACTATAATTTTCAATAATACAGTCCAAATTCATCATAATATATGCATTGTTCTCTCTCGAAACGTACAGTGTTTGTCCTATTTTGCATAAATAACATCTTGCATAGGCAGCAACTAAAGGATTTCCAATACCATTAATCATTGTTGTAATTCTAAATAGTGCATCTTGTCCTTCCCTTGAAGAAAAATTGAGTAACTAGATTTGCAGGAATTTGTTGATTTCTTATAGTTACGTTGTAGATATGAAATTGTATGACTTTATTATAGCTAGTTCCACGTACAACCGAGGCACTAATTCTCTTATAGAGGCTATTTTATGAAACCAATTTAGGCATGTTTCCTTCGCAGATTCTGAGACCATGTTTGGTGTGAAGTTATCAGGTAAAATGATTGCTTTATTTCCGCTAGTCCTTGATTGAAAATAAAGTATAATTTTTAATACACCTAATGGATAATAAGGTATATTTACTTACTTGTTCTCAGCTAAATGTTTGAGACGATTATAAACAAAATTTCCGAAAATATCTAGAATTTCAGTAATCTGTAAAAATTTACTTGGGTAAAATGACATTTCATCTGTTTCTGCTAATAACTTCGCACACTGTATTGCTATCTTCACTGCCTTAACTCTCTGTTCAGAATTCCAGGAAACCTCAAGTTCCCTTCTCATTAGATTTATCCTTTCCACATACTCAGCTTGAGTTACCTCCATTTTCTTCTGAGAATTCTCTAAATTTGAGTCTAATTGCTCTAAACGGTTTTGAACTTTATTTACCATAGTTTGATTTCGTTCCACTTGAAAAATATTTCTATTTATCTCAAATTTTTCATTTTCATATGGTTAATATTTGTACCTACTTTTTTCACTCTCAGGCCATTCATTGGATATGATGGGTATTTTGCTAGATGTAGTATACTTGTTGAATATGGAAGTTTTTTTACTATTCCATAATTCTAGAGGTGATAAATCAGGTTCATCTTTACTTTCTAAATTAAGATCGATATCCTGTAATAAAATAAGTGACAATTATATTTATATTACATTCAATACTTTTTTCAAGTTTGGGAAACATCTCAGATTTTGATTAGAATATGTATATGATAGACCTACTGTACATGGACGGATAATCATATGACTTTTCAGAAGCATTGTCAGGCAAAAACATGAAAGAAGGGACTTGCAGATACCATAAGCTGAGGCACTGTCAAAAGCATTTCATAGATACAAAACAATGTATAAAAAAAAAGGCAAGGACAGGGCTTTTAATTACTCCATCTCTCTCTGGAACTTTGTCCATCTATTATAGGTCCAGTATTCGTTGAAACAAACTCAAAATCAGAGATGACACCAGAGTTAAACTTAAGCATTTACTTCTTTCTGCATTTTTGATAATGGATCCAAATCTTGTAATGCCAACATTGTCAAAGGATCAAGAATATCATCTTCAGATAGATTTTTTTGTACATTGGTATAAACTTCATCACCGATTTTAGCTTGGGATAATTTTCTTGGTATTCTCTCAGTAACCTTCAGATAAAAAAAAATTACATTTATTCTCGACTTCAACATTCTGCTTGAAGCCTTCTTACCACAGTATTTCTCAGAGGATGATCCTCAGTTGGTTTCAACAATTTCTTCTTTATGGGAAGGAAGTCCTTCCTTATCTTCCTGCAAGAAATTTACCGAAATTTGGTTAATTTCGAATTGAATATTGTGAGTTCGGTACCAATTAATACCCACCAATGGAATGTAGCCATTTTAAACCAAGAATTGAAATAAAAGATTCAATTCAATAACTACAATATTTGAATATAAATAAATAATTTCAGTTTTATAACCTCAAACCATAGAACGTCTGTCTATATTTTGATGTTCTCTGGTCTATCGCAAAGAACATCAAAATATCCAAAAAAAAAAATCGATTATTTCTCTATGGCGTTGATTGAAGCACAGAATATATAACCTAACAGGCTGTTAGTAACAGCTTATTCAGCGGGAACATTTCTTAAATTGTGGTCTGTTTTTAGAACTACATCCTCTATCACAGTATATAAATCACTAGGTTTCGATATTTTACCGTAGAATACATACCTCTTTACTGTAATTTATTAAATATCTAGAGATTTTCTCGTTACTCGTGATGCACATTCTTTTAAAAAGAAAATAATCGTTTTATATTCGATGGTTAACCTAAAATATTTAACAACAATGCATACCAAGGACCAATCCATACATTTTTCAAAAATCACTTGCATTTGATAAAAAAAAATGTTCTATTGTTGGCGACGTAATATTGTTAAAACCTCACAAGTTTTTATATGCGCATTACAAATACCTAAGATTCCGAAAAATACGATACATTTTATAGTCCCTGCAGAACTTTCTACTAAAATACACCTTGAAACCATTTCCAATTCATGCACATTTTTTTCAAAAATTAGGAACTATTCATCAATAAGTAATAGTTTATACGAAAGAGTATGTACAGAGACACTAGAATCCCTCACAGAGTTTTTGGAAGGTTTACAAGAAGAACATGCAGAACTCAAAAATGCGGACATTTCCTATAATGTAATTGAATATTAAGTTTCTTTTTGTTTTCTGTATAATTCTTTTCTAGGATGGAGTTTTAACATTCAATTCTGGAACAAAATTTGGTACTTATGTAATAAATAGGCAACTACCAAATAAACAGATATGGTTAAGCTCTCCAATCTCTGGTCCAAAGCGATATGATTTCGAGAATGGTTGCTGGATCTATAAACACAACAATAAGACTCTACATTCGTTACTAGAAGAAGAATTGTCTGAACTACTGAATGAACCTATTGATTTATCTAAATGTTTGCATTATAAAAGTTGAATATTTCAAGCGAAATTCACTTGAAAAGGACTAATAAAACACATCTTTCTACATTGATCTGAACACTACTATTCTCTTCTTATTTTTAGTTTTTATTTTCAAGTTTCTGTTTTTGAAATAATTCTATCAATTCCTCTGTCGCACTTCTTTCCTCAAGTCCTGCAGATATTTCTTCGCAAGGGAATTTAACTAAATTCATGGCAGGTGATCTGAAAGTGTAAGGGGTCCAAGCACCTTGAATTGAAGGGTTATCTGTATGCCATAACTTTCTTAGTCTAATTCCTTCCTTATCACCCTGCTGAGTTTTGAAAAGATTCAGCCATTTATGTATTTCATCTTTGGTGAAGTTTCTACAACTCAGCCATTGTGTTTGTCCACTTACTAAAAACAAAATTTTAAATTTACTTTAAATGAGATTTCTACTACTTTGGTTGAAAATTTGAAGATTCAGAAGTATCCAAACATGTTAAGTTATTAAAAGTGATTGCATTTGTAATATGTTCAAAGTCATTATGTGCTTTTTGATGTTCTGAGAAAAACTGGTTTTGAAAATTGAAGACGGAGCTATTAACATAGATTTCTTTTTCTGGTACTAGCTTAAAAGTAAGAAATGGCATTGATACCAAGACTATAATCACGATATGGTGTACATAGGAGAAAAAGCAATTTGGAATTGTACCGATGATGCATCATATTTCTTTTTGGGAAGTGTTAGAGATGATTTCTTGAACACTATGTTAGTACTTATATAATCAAGAAAAGGGAAACTTCTGATTTCCTCAAATGTAACAAACATACAATATTCTGCTTTGATTACAGGTCCTCTGTGTCTTCTTGGCTTTAAATACACTACCACACCAGGATTTTCATTTGCAAAAGTTAATAATTCCTCCTCAATGAATTCCCTTGAATGTAAATATTACTATTCTGTTAAAGACAACAATGCTATGAGAGATACCTCATTCCTCTACTGCTCCCATTGTTTTTACAAAACTTCAACACTACCCTCTGAAGTTGACAAACGTATCTTCCAACACCATTTTGTGAAGGATTTTTCAAAAAGCTTGGTATATATAATAAACTGTTACTCGTCATCGCAAAATGTTAGTGAGATCTCAACTCAAAATAAAAATCGTGAAAACTATTTTGAGTTAGTTGTTTGGTTAGTAGAAGAATGTAGATATGCCATAGACAAATATTCTATAATTCTCTATGAGTGTAGCTGTACCACAGAATATCTATCCATAAGGATAGATATTCTGTGGCTGTACACCATAGACAAGCCACCAAGACCACAGAACACTATAATATCCATGTTGGGGCGTTCGGCAAACACCTCGGACCGCTCGGATGATTGAAATGTCTCTTATTTTAATATTTTGGTTCCATCTTCATTAATACGAGGCTCGAAGTTGTCTCTGAATTAAAATAACGTTGGATGAAGGAGGTTTATTTGTGAAAGATATTTCAACAATAAAGTCCTCAAATACAGTTCAATAAGAAAATGAACAGACAGTGAATCTAGTCATTTCATCGAGGTTTATCGCAGAGACCCCCACATCTTGCCATAATACTCTGGCATCGATAAACACTCCACCAAAAACCTGCCAAGTGCATACTTTGATATACGTTCTCCGGGGCTTTTATTCTCTTCGACTAAATAGTCATATCCAGGATGATCTAGAATTGAATTTTATGAGTGTTATAGAATAACTAAAAAAAAATTAATGTCTGAAAAATGTCCCTATAATTCTCATTGGAACTCGATCTGAAAAATAATGAGTTTTTTCGAGATCAACAAGGATAAGATAGATAATGATAATGAAGAAGTTACCCAAAATATATCCTGGAAGTACTGCAATATATTGCAAATTGGACTCCTTCACGATATTCAGTTTCCGACGATGATCAGCAGTCGTAAACTCGAACGCAGAGGGTACAAATTCGGGGTCCCAGAACAGGAAAGCAGACAGAGAAATCGAAACTATTTCAACTCCATGTGCTTTCATAGCTCTAATTATGTTTTTTACGCCTTCACTTGCAAGTGTACTTGGTTTACATTTGCTTTTTGTTCCGAGAATAACTACACCAGATACGTCTTTGATTGCATTTGAAACATCATCGTAGTTCAACACGTCAGCGTGAATCATTTCTACTTTGCTTCTCAGAGTTTCTGGAAACTTTGAAGCATCCCTAAGGAATGCTCTAACTTTCACACCTGCATAAGACAAGAAATTATGTTAATTCCGAACATTCTACAACACATCAAATATATTTCGAAGGGATAAGTTCATATAGGAAAGAATTTCCACAGTGGAAGTCAATTTATACATAAGAATGCATACCTTTTTTTAATGCAGCCTCAACAGCACAAATTCCGGTTCTTCCAGAAGCACCGAATATAACGATCTTATCCATGTCGGGATCAAATTCGAAATGCTCATATAAGAGACTACTTGAGTCTGATGTTAAGGGTAGATCAGACGGACTTTTCCTAACAATTAAATGTGCATTATTCTCTTTTCATTGAGAGCTTTTTTGAACCGTTTTTAACACCTTTTAGCATTTTTAATTGGTATTTATTATTACGATTGTGAACACCATTATGATAACAAGCGAACTTTTCCGAACAATTAAATGTTCATTTTATGTTATCTTATCATTGGGAGAGCTTCTTTCAACCTATTTTAAACCCCTTTTAACATTTTTAATTGCTATTTATTATTGCAATTGTGAACACTATTATGGTAACAATGTTTCCTGAAATTTATAATAATCGTATGGTTATTCTTTTCTCGGCATTTGGAAAGAATATGAGAGAGCACAACACGAAATTTACTTGGCGAAGTCCTACCATTAAACAAAAAGCATACTTTATTCGATTTTCATTTCCACACATAATGTACTTCAATCACAGTTGAGAAATATCATTTATGAATAGTAAAGGTAATGAAGAAGAATTATACGTGTTGAAAACTTAATACTCACTAAATTTTGATGTTTCTAATGGGTTCTATTCAACAATTTTATACCTTCTGCTCCTTTTCTCTCTAAAGCTAAACTGATATGAAAATAAAAGATTTATTCATTGGGATGAAGAACTCTGCATTTCAGAGTGCCTTCTGTGCAATGCAATAAGATATCGTCCGCAAAAAAATAATAAATAAAAATTATAACCTGAGCATCTCCAGCTTGAAAGAAAAGAGTGAAGGATTTGCTGCATGTGAAGATTGTAGATGTATATTTTTTCAGGTAGATGGCGAGGTGACCAGCCAGGCACATAGAGAAAGTAGAAAGATCCCAAAAATCTGTCACTAAGGAACGTAGTTCTGTGTTAGTTGTCAGTGTTTTTCACAAATCATGAAATTGGTTATGTTATGGTTAAAGTAGAGTAGGTGTCTGATAGAAAAGTAAAAAAGTGGACGAATTAACTGATTGCAAGTCATCGTTATCATTGAATTTTAAGCAGGGTTGTATCTAGCTGCAGTATATTTAGGAATATCATTTATAAAAGATTAGGTTTTTGCTTGAAAATGGAAGACGATATACCAACATTATCACTTTCAGATGTAGAATATAGATTTATGGTCGCAAGTGACAATATACAAAGGTTACTTGAAGCTATTAGCAATACCACGCCGGAATCAAGATTATCACCACCTGCTGCCAAGCACGTAATTGAAAATCTTCCCGATGTTGTAATTGAAGAAGAGGGTGAATATAAGAATTTATCATTCAAAGCTTTATATTTGTGCAGCTATATTAGATTAAAGTAATTTCATGGTGAAGGAAAACATGTTTGATGTTAAGACAAAAAACTTTTTCCTCTAAGTCTTGTTTCACTGTGCTTTGATTTTCAGAAAAATGCATTATTTGTCTCAAAAATTTTTGTGAAGGTGACACCGCAACAAAATTACCTTGTAATCATTTTTTTGATAAGGATTGTATTGTTCAGTGGCTTCAAAAGGTACAGTTGTTTTGTATTCTTATAGAGTCTGAAGTAAATACCGAACTCTTTTCAGACAAATACCTGTCCTATGTGTCGTTATGAAATGGAGACAGATGATGAAGAATATGAAAAGTCTAGAAAGGAAAAGCTCAGAGCAAAGCAGAGAGAAATAGAATTAGAAATACTACATAATTCTATGTATTCATAACAAGAAAAAATATTTTGGGGATAGATTGATTTGGCACACACATACGAATTTTTTTAATGATCAAATATTTTGAATTTTATTAAAGTTTTTATATAGTAAGTTGTGAAAGTTGTTAGTAGGGCTTTAAAGTTATTTATTGGGTTTGAATAAAGGTATTCTCAATAAAAAGGTGTTAATACTAATAAATATCTAAATCTAAGGATAGATATTCTGTGGTTTCATAACTATCACAGACTTCTAATAATAATAATCAGAGTATACTCTATAATCTCTGATAATAATCTATGGTAACTGTTGTCTCTGCTGAATGCCCCCAATCAGATATTTGCCGAACGGCCCTGATAAATAAAATAAAGAGTATTTAGTTCTCTATGGTTTTAGATAATCCCTATCTTAACCTATACAATCTTAATCATCAACATTTTACTTTTTCATCATCAATTCTGAAGTTAGAAATATTCCCTAGGAATATGTCAGAGCTGAGTCAATTAAGTGAGAAAATACTCCACGAATTAACTAAAAATGATTCCATAGATACTCTAGAATTGGCTAAAATTTTTGGACAAGATCACCAGAAAATCGTAGGTGCTTTGAAAAGTATTGAAGCTCACGGAAACCTATTAACAGTTGAGCCCCAAATTCACAAATATTTTGAGTTGACTTCGGAAGGCAAGATATTTGTTAAAAATGGCAGCCATGAAGCACTTATTTATCAAGCCATACCTGAAGGTGGATTACTGCAAGCTGAAGTCAACAAGTTACCAAATTCTAAAATAGGTCTGAGTAAAGCTCTAGCTTCAGGATGGCTCCAATTGGATAAGAGCACAGGGCAGGCTATTGTGAAAAGAAAAGTTGACAGTATCGAAGATAAAGTTCAGAAAAACCTTATTTTAATTAGTAATAATAAACAATCAGAAGTAAATGATAAAGATAAGCAAGATTATAAAAAACGAAAACTTATTCAGGAAATAAATCTCAAAAGTTTTCTGTTGAAAAAGGGAAATGAATTTAGTATCACTCTACCTAAATTGGAAGCTGATTTAACAACAGATATGATAAATTCAGGAAATTGGAAAAATTTGAAATTCAAAGCATATAATTTTGAAGCCTTAGGTGCACCTCCTGATAGTGGATTCCTTCATCCACTCCTCAAAGTCAGAGCAGAGTTTAGGCAGATATTTTTGGAAATGGGCTTCACAGAGATGCCTACTAATAATTTTATTGAAAACTCATTTTGGAATTTTGATGCTCTCTTCCAACCCCAGCAGCATCCAGCAAGAGATGCACATGATACCTTTTTCATAGCAGATCCCCAATTGAGTTTGAAGCTTCCTGAAGAATATTTAGAAAGAGTTAAAACTGTGCATAGCGTAGGAGGTCATGGCTCCATAGGATACCGATATAATTGGAAGATTGAGGAAGCACAAAAAAATTTATTACGTACACATACCACCGCTGTGAGTGCGAGGATGCTATATAAGTTGGCGCAACAGAAAGAATTCAAACCTACAAAACTTTTCAGTATAGATCGAGTTTTCAGAAACGAAACATTAGATGCTACACATTTAGCCGAGTTTCATCAAGTAGAAGGTGTTATTGCAGACTATAACCTTAATTTGGGTAATTTGATTGGCATTATTTCGGAATTCTTCAAAAAACTGAATATTACTCAACTCGAATTCAAACCTGCCTACAATCCTTATACAGAACCCAGCATGGAAATATTCTGCTTTCATCCAGGTTTGAAAAAATGGATAGAAATTGGAAACTCTGGAATTTTCAGGCCTGAAATGTTGTTGCCCATGGGATTACCTGAAAATGTTAATGTGATAGCTTGGGGATTATCATTAGAAAGACCAACAATGATTAAATATGGTTTTAATAATATTAGGGACTTGGTAGGACCTCGAGTAGATTTGGATATGGTCCAAAAAAATCCATTGTGTCGACTTGATAAGTAAATCATGGGATTTTAGATTTTATAAAAAAATAAAGTTGTGGATTCATTTTTTGTATTTTTCACACTTTGACCTCTCGAATGAATCCGTTGCTACATTTTTCAATTATCACAGAAGGAAATAAATAAAGTGAACTCTGTATGTTTCGTTCAAAAACAGAGGTATTCTTCAGATCTGGAAATTCATATTTTAATCGTGAGGTCCTCAGTAAATTTTCTAGGGGAATTTTAATCAAGGGCTGCATAGAGCCCAAAAATGCACGAAAAATTTTTGGTTTAACCCATTCGGATTTGAAATATCCTGCTGAATTCAAAATTGAAATTGGGGACAAAGGTTTGCATTTTAAATTGCGAAGTTTGACCTTGTATAAGCGCCCTTCTGGACCCAAAAGCTGATGGGTTCAATCGTTTCATCGAGAAAAATTACTAAGAATCTCATTATCGGAATATGAATCTTTGCATGCTGATCTAAATGAACATCCCCGGATTTTTGAACTTATAACTCTGCATATTTGGACGAAAAAGTTTTTCTTTTTAACCAATTGGGATGAAAAATAAACCAAATCAGCTATAAAAAAGATGAGTTTGATTTCGAATTCAAAGTTCGGCCTCATATCCCATATAAGGGCTTCATGGGCCGAAAATATACGGTTTTCTCGAGCAATTCACTCTGTTTTCGATATAATTTAGAATTTATTTCAATTCACAATTTAATAAAGAACTGTAGGGAGGAAAACAAAACAGCATTTCGTTTATCTGCGAATAATTTCTTAATATTTTATCGCAATTAATCCAGAACTCACCACGAGGAGGTAGCTGTTGTAATGAGTTCCACAAGATCACAATCAGAATTATTTTACTTTTTGAGGCTAATAAAATAGGTGAATGAACATAAAAACAAGAAAAAAAAGTATTATTCCGCTGTCGAAAACGATTACATTCTGACTGCTGATCGTTAAACTTAACATAAATCCTATAAAACAGAAATTCAACAAGAATAAACTCTGCATGAATAAAAACTCTTAATACAAATTTAAAATAGGTTATATGAAACTAAAAAAAAACTCTGAATAAACAAAAACTATTCTAATATCTAACGGCTAAAGTAAGTAATTTCCTATCAGAAAGAGCATTTCTTGGGATTCTATCACTAACTATTTTAGAATAATTATTAAGGAAAATATTGTTTAAAATTTGTTCCTCAGGATCAGTTCTTTTCGGAGTACCTAACTGAAGGCGTCATGTAAATCGGTTGATTTGGAGAAATTTAAGGAAATGTATCTATACCAGTTAATTCAGGAATTTTTCGGGTATATTAATAAGTGAACCTTCCGCGGTTGGATAAGAGTTATTTCTCAAAATATGGGAATCTACAAAACGTTTTATACAAACTGCACTGTTATCGTTGACTTTAAAACTACTTTCTCTATGAATTGCGTTAAGCCATTTTCTTCTCCTCGCGGGATCTTTCGGAAATCTGAATAGCGACACCTTCTCATTAGTAGATTTATAATTGCTCTTGCAACCGGGCACTGCACAAGTAAAAGGCATAGTGCTCAAAACGGAGATTTCTAAATGTAATTTCAATAAATATTACAATGAAAAACCTTATTGCTGAATATCCTTCCAGATATGAACACTGAACAAAAAATTCAATCACAACCTAACCTAACAATTCATACATTCTTTGTTGATGGGGATGAATAATAATAAGAATAATAATAATATGGTTTATTCCTTGAAGTTTCAGATATAAACAAATATCACAGAGGCGTAAGCCTGTAAGTGACGAATAAGAATGATTTCTTCCACATCTGTGAACAAAGGGTACATACCCTTCTGTTCATGATTATTTTACATATTATTCTCATACATAAAAGCTCGAAACTTCACATAACAGGTAAAAATATAGTTAATTATATAATTTTTCATTTATGTTTTGATTCTGCTACCTTTATTGAACCATGGTCGAATAACAATAATTAACTTGGAGTCTTATAAAATTGCTCAGTACACACATTAAAAAATTGTTAAAATAATTAAAAAGAACTGTAAAATAATAATAACAACTAAGCGATATTCAAACTCAAGAGTTTCAAATGCTTCACAGCAGACAAGTAGACCTATTATTTGGTTAACTTGAAATATATTCTTCACTCAATAATTTTCGAAAGTAAAAACGAGTAGACTATTAATATATATAATATATATAATCAACATATCGCGTATATCTTTATTCATTCAAATGTAGATCTTTCTCAACAGTGTAAGCGGAAACATGCATCATATATTTCCTGGTTGCCTTAAAATTGGTAACCGCTTTACTTTTTGCAGCTTCCCAAGAATATAAGTCCCTGTATAGGGGTCTGACATATTTCATTCTCCCGACTTCGTTCAACCACTGCAAAACTTGTGGAATTTTCTCCTCCCATTTGGCCTTCATGCAAATTCTCAACCACCTGAGCTTGATCTCAGAGTTCTTGTTTTTAGACAACGAAAATATTTTTTCCAACTCCTTCAGTTTTATTATACTCCAAACAGAAGGCTCGTCCAAGACCAATTGTAAAAAATATATTATTTGGCTGGCAGACATGAATTTCACGTCATCAGCATTAACAGGTGGGGGTTCTGCAGTTTCATTCCATGAAGATAAGACTGAACAAAGTTGAACCGATATTTCCCCAACACTTTTATCATAATCAGGAATGAAGGGCGGAAGACCAGTTCCGTAAAGCCAGAGGTCCCAATCGATATTTTCCACCTTGCCGCAATTAGAAAACTCCTTGATGAAGAATGTCTTGAAGTCGTTAGTATCCACAGATTTGAATTTGTAAGTGTCGAAGTATTTTCGTAGGAATGGTTCAAAAACACCTGAAAGAAGTAAAAAGGTCCAATCAGCGTTTTGTCTATCTTCTTTCACAATGTGTTGGTCCAAAACTTTTGAAATTTCGAATTTTTTTTATTGTGCTAGGTTCGTACTGCTTTATACCTTCGATTTTTTTTTTAATTGCATGTGGTTCTCGAGATATTTCAAAAAACGAAAAATGGGCCGGACAAGCTTTTCTCGGAAAATTGGATTTCAAATACTGAAAAAAAATGTTCGACACATACAGGGTGTACCAAGTTTGTAGACCTATAGGTGTTTCTGGAGAACTGGACCTAATTGAAATCTGAAAATTGGGATTATGTTATTGTTTGACATCGATCGAGCTAAAATATTTTCAGAGCCAGACCACTTTCAGTTATACAGGGGGTGCAAATTAAATAAAAAATTTTTTTTTTCGGTTTTTTTGTTTGAGAATTTGATAGAATATGCAATGCTGAATACATTCGTACTAAAATCGTTTCATTCGTCAAAATAGTTAACGAAATATCGAGAAAAATCTGAAGAAAAAGGGGAGATAAGAGTATTCAGTATCATGTTTGTTATTCCTATTCGAAATTCGTTTTCATATTTTTGAAGTCGAAGATTGTGGAAATATTGTACATTTCTTGAATTTTGAAAAACTCATCACAGGGTGTTCCAAATGCTGGGTTAAAAATTGGGATCAAGATTGACTCATAACATTCGTTTTTTAAATTAGAACCCTATTTTTTATGACTCCGTTGGATTCTGCAAAGAAAAATGATAATGTTTATCATGTTGATGCTCCTAAAATTAATAATTCTTGAGTTATTTAGGATTTTCTGAAATTATGTCGTACATAGCGTCAAATTTATGAAATCTGTTCCATATCAACAATGAATTCAGAAAAAAGGTTTGTCACTAGTGAGTTAATTTATCTTCTATGACCAAGGTCATTGTTGATATGAAACAGATTTTATGAATTTTACGCTACTTACGACATACAATAAGAAAATGTTAAATAACTCAAGAATTATTCATTTAAGGAGCATCAACATGTTAGAACACTATTATCATTTTTCTTCTCACAATAAAACGCAATAATAAAAAATAGGGTTCTAATTTGAAAAACGAAAGTCTCGATCCCAATTTGAGCCAAAATTTGGAATTCTTAGTGAGGAAATTTTCAAAATTCAAGAAATGTAAAATATTTTCAAAATCTTCGACTTAAAAATGTGTAAATGGTTTGTGCTTAAGATATTTAGATTAGGAATACGAAACATCATAACGAATACTATCATCTCCCTTTTTTTTTTTCAGTTTTTCTCGATATTTTGGAAAGTATTATAACAAATGGTACACCCTGTATACTGAGTTATGTCGTTTGAACTTTTTCGAAACTCTCTGATTTCCAGAAAGATCGAAATTGAAAAAAAAAAGATAGAACTTCTTCTCACAAATGAACAGAAACATGCTACATTTGTGAAAAAACTCAACACTTCTCAGCACAATAAACAAATTTCTAAAATCCAAAAGAACTGAGTCAATTGAACATTGTTCGTTCTCCCATCTGAAGAAAACTACGATTTGCATATCACTACAGTTCTCCAAATGAAGCAGCTCCTAGACGTTCATTATTTTTGATCAATATCTATAGACAATATGTTCTGAGGTACTGTAATATTGAATGTCTAGAATGGCTTCAATCAAACTTATGGACGCTATATCGTCGTGAAATATATTATGGGAGCAGATGAGACAAGCGAAGCGTAGCGCCTGGGCACTACTATATTGTCTTGAAATGTTTCGTCGTATTTATATACCCTCATAACTTGAGTTTGAAACATAGAAGATGAACAAAATTCTCAGGATATAATGCCAGTATAGATCTTATCAAACGTGCAAAGTTTCAAGTGCAAAGCTCGTACACTTTACATTTTATAGATATCTAAAAACCCAAAATTTCGTCACTCACTCACTGATGATCATAAAAACTGTTGGGGTACTTCCCAATGTCCTATCAAGTTGAAATTTGGTATGTGGGCTAGTTTCAGTACTCAAACAACGGAAAAATTCTCAAACTTGAAACTTTCACCCCCAATTGGAGAATAACAGAATGTACTCACTTGATCCCCCAACAATTTCTTCCAAGTATCTAAGGAATGTTTGGCCTTTCTCGTATGGAATAGTGGAAAATGCATCATCGGGATGTAAACCTTTCAAGTCTACAACCAAACGGGTTAAGGGATTGTCTTTTCCCAGACGATTTACCTAAAAATATAAATATTTATGGAGTGGTTCATGCAGAGTGAACAAAAGTTTCAATTTGTTTGTCTCTCAAAACCTGTCTGAATTCAAGGAAAAGATAATTCTTTGCCTTTACGAAGGCCACATCGAGAACATTTTTGAAACATAGATGAATTCAAAATAGTAATCATCGAAATGAATAGCATTTTCAATTCCAGGCTCAGAGATCTTTTATCATGAGGTTGGAGAAATGATATTAGATTTCGTCACTGAGATGAGAGGTATACCGGTTTCGGCCTTGTTGGGCCTCATCAGTATCCCGTACATCTCAGGACAAAATCTTCATAAAAAACTTCGATACTTGAAGCAATTGGTTGTGAAGTAATGAGTAAAATATTACAAAGTACTAAGGTGGTGACATCAAATTGCGTCAAAATGAAGTTTCACATCTCCAATCAAATGCAAAAAAAGAAATCTGTACTTCTTCTTCACTGAATGAGATTTTAGCAGTGGCTCTATTCAGGGCCCGCTTGCTGGTTTCTCAAAGTGATGGAAAACGCCTAATTCTTCTTGTGACTGTGAAGCCAGATGTTTTTAAGAAAAAGAAAATTCTTTGCCTTTACGAAGGCTTTTCATTTCGATGATTACTATTTTGAATTCATCTATGTTTCAAAACTGTCTGAATTCAATTGAATTTTATGATAAATTTATTTGAGTATACTCAATCTCTGACCCAATTGTCGGGACTAATGATCTTTACATGTTCAATATACAGGATGTACCAAGTTCGACGGCCCATTAGGCGTTTCTGGAGAATTGGCCTATTTGAAATCTGAAAATTGGGATTACGATATTGTTCGACATTATCTATCGAGCTAAAATATTCTTGGAGCCTCACAACTTTCAGTTATACAGGGGATGAAAAAAAAAATACAAAAATTTTTTGTTCTCGAATTCGATAGAGTATCCAATTGTGAATACATGAGTGTTCAAATCGTTGCATTTGTCATAATACTTTCCAAAATATATAGCAAAAACTGAAGAAAAACGGGAGATAAGAGTTTTCGGTATTATGTTTGTTATTCCTAATCTAGATATCTCAAGCACAAACCGTTTTCACATTTTCGAAGTCGAAGAATGTGGAAATATCGTACATTTTCAAAATTTTGAAAAAGTCGTCACAAGGAGTTCCAAATGTTGGGTCAAGAATTGAGATCAAGATTGGCCCATAACTTTCGTTTTTCAATTAGAACCCTATATTTTATGATGGCATTGATTCTGCGAAGAAAAATGATGATAATGTTTCAATTTGTAAATGCGCCTAAAATTAATAAATCTTGAGTTATTCAGGATTTCCTGATTTCATGTTGTATGTAGCGTCAAATTGATAGAATCAGTTTCATATCAACCTGACCTTGGTCATAACAGATAAATCATTCCAATAACTCACTAGTGACACACTTTTTTTTCTGAATTCATTTATCATTGTTGATATGGAACAGAATTAATGAATTTGATGTTATGTACGACATAAAATCCTGAATAACTCAGGAATTATTAATTTTAGGAGCATCAACATGATCAAACATTATCATCATTTTCCTTCGCAGAATCCAACGCAATAAAATAAAAACAGGGTTCTTATTTGAAAAACAAAAGTTATGGGCCAATCTTGATCCCACTTTTTGACCCAACATTTGGAACACCCTTTCACGAATTTTTCAAAATTCAAGAAATGTACAATATTTCTACAATCTTCGACTTCAAAAATGTGAAAACGGTTTGTGCTTAAGATATTCAGAATAGGAAAAACAAACATGATACCGAATACTCTTATCTCCCTTTAGTCTTCAGGTTTTTCTCGATATTTTTGAAAGTATTTTGAGTACAGATGTATTCAAAATTGCCTATTCTATCAAATCCAAAAACAGAAAAAAATTTTCTTTCACACCCTGTGTAACAAAAAGTGGTCAGGCCGTCGAACTTGGTACACCCTGTATTGAGTTGACACTAATTCTGCGGAAGATTGAATCTATTTTTGACCTCTCAAATGCCAGAGCATTCAACATTGACAGTTTTATTTCAAATATAAAGAGTTCTTATATCTTGTAGATATTCAAATTGAAAAAAAAATTACATACACAACTTTTTAGATCAGCAAGCCCTTCAAGTGCCTGGAAGTCTTGATCCTGAGGTGTCAGAAGCCTGCCTAATATTTTTCTCTCAATGAAAACTGTAAATCCTTCATTCAACCAGAAATGTTCGAAATTCTTATTTGTTACCAAATTTCCAGTCCAACTGTGAGCAATTTCATGGGCCACCACATTCACCAATGATCTATCGCCTGCCTAAGAGAATTTGAACAAAATTTGAAGAAGAATCAGCTAATTAGAGCCATTTCAGAAGCAACTGAAGGTTTTACATGTGGAAGATGATGAGTTCCATTCTTCATTAAGTTAATATGAAGTATTTATAAGTGCATTGTTGCCAATTGTAGAAAGAGGATTTCAAAAATTGTATACCAGTCTAAGAAAAGACTGAGGAAAATTTTTCAACTACCCTGCGTGAAAAAAATTAACGCACATTATGGAAATCTCAAATTTATTCTACAACTGAAGGTGTTCTCAATGATAATTATTTTTATCAGAATTATGCATGCATATGTATCCACTTTCAACGTGATTTTGAATGTATTGGCTCCATTCTAAAATCAGTTGTTCTCGATCAATTCTAGTGATCAATAGTTTTCCATTCCTTGCCTCTATCATTGTGATCGACGTTCTCTCGTATACAGACGTCCACATGAAAGATATGCTCAGTGCAATTTCCTGAATACTACTGGTTTCGGGGGAGGATCAATTATGGTATGGGGTGGAATATCTTTGACTGCTTGCACAGACCTAGTGGTCGTTGATAATGGAGCTATGAATTCTGATAAATATATAAGGAACATTCTTGAAGAGCATGTAGTGCCATTTGCCCCATACATTGCTGAAAATTTCATTTTTATAGACGATAATGCCAGATCCCATCGTGCGCGCATCGTTCAGGAGTACCTTGAAGGGGTTGAAGTCTCTTGAATGGAATGGCCAGCAAGAAGTCCAGATCTCACTCCGATTGAGCAGGTTTGGGACAACCTCAATAGAAGGCTGAGAAGTTCAGAAAATCATCCAGATCAGAACAATTTGAAATCACTCATTTTGAGTATGAACTGTTGTTGCCGGGCTGTAATTAACGCAAGGGTTGGAAATACCAAGTATTAAATCAGTTATCAGCGCTTCAGTATTTTGAAAATTGTTTATTTCTCTTCTTTCACATAAGATTTAGTGGAATCCTTAATTTTTCTAGCATAATGTGTCTTGTTTCGTTCAAAACTTTCCCGAGAGAACAAAAAAAAAGTCAATGTAGAGTTAACTTTCATTAAAATTGAGATTTCAGAATGTATATTAATTTTTTTTGCGCAATGTATTTTGAGATGTCTATGAAGTGTTTGGTGAACTACTCGCTAAATAAGAAGTCTCAAATTTCGTGATACTACTAGGAATAATGAAAATAAATATAAATAAAAAATCACAATAACAATTAGCTGCAATGTTTTCTTGTCACACTAGAATTTTTTCGAACCTAGTAAGCATGTGAAACAGGTCGTTCTTTTCAAACTGGAATCTAGGAAATCTGACCTCAGACATTCAATTTTATATTAGGTGACCTTTCACAACATGCTTGAAATGCTTTATTTGATATGTTCTTTGGTTATCAGTGTGTACCGTCAGTTGCATGTGAAGGGCATCAAAATGATCTAATTTTTCTTAATTTTAATAGTATATTCTAAAACAAGTTGCAGAATGGCTCCTATTCCAACAAGAATGCGAAAGTGAGTGTTGGAATTGTCTTCTGTCACGAGTTTTAGACGATATTTTCGAATAAAAATTCAGATTAGTGACTTTTATATTTTATCTTGACAGTTGGTGTGACTTACGAAATTTGACAGATTACAGAATTTAAACTGATTTGATTTGAAAATTGATAGGATCGAAGGTCAGTACTGACAACCAAAAAACGAAAAATATCACTAAAAACAATGATGTATTGAATTTATTACAGCACTACTTTTAGTACTGCAATGAACTCATTACGATACTGAAATAGAGAAAAAGAACTATTACTGTGTATATACTAATGAATATGTAATTACCAATAATGTTGGTGTAACAAAAGTAAGACAAGGATTCTCCATGCCACCATATGGGAAACTAGGTGGCAATACCAGCAGATCATAAATACCCCAAACATAAGGTCCACAAATAGCTTCTGCCGTTTGCAACTGATGTTCAGTGGTGGCAAATTCGAAAGCACTCTCCTCAATTATCTCCTTTTCCGCCCACACATGAGAACGAGGTCCTATTTTCCTAGATTCCAATGCCCCAATAGCGATTGCAATAAGATACGATGGAATTGGTACGTCTTGGACAAAGTGGAACAGTTTACCATCGTGAAGTTCTCTTACATGATCTCTTATTGCCGACATAAGGACTGTCAATTGTGTGGGTGAAGATATCTGTAATTTAGATAAACATTTGAGTTTATTGTGATTAGGTTTTCGTACTAGCATTATTCAGAAGTAGACTTTGCCGTTTTGATAAGTTTGAAGTCTTTAAGTCGAGAAGCATTTAATCAATAATTCAGTTTCAGTAAGGGTTTGAAAATATTATCTTAATATATAAAACTCAGTCGGCCATATTGTTGGTTACACCATTTATAACTCAAGATTGGATGAACTGTTTGTTATGAAAGTTTTTTTGTTGGATTCTTCTAAGGTGGGGTTAACATAAAATACATTAAAACTATGAAAAAATTGAAAAAATGGAAAAAAAAGTAGAAAATAATTTTTCCTTCTTTCGAATAACGCCAGTAGATGTCGCTGTCACTACAGTTAATAGCGTTTTCGTGTAGGTATTATATCTGATTTTAATTTCTCTGCAATGCCACTAGATGCAATTTAAACTGTGTATTTTGAGTTGCCAAAACGTCTTAGCCTTGGAAATCTAATCTCAATATATAAAACTCAGTCGGCCATATTGTTGGTTACACCATTTATAACTCAAGATGGGATGAACAGTTTGTTATGAAAAGTTTTTTGTTGGATTCTTCTATGGTGGGGTTAACATAAAATACATTAAAACAATGAAAAATTTCATGAAATCGAAAAAAGTAGGAAATAATTTTCCTTCTTGCGAACGCCAGTAGATGTCGCTGAGGTTGATAGCGTTTTCGTGTAAGTATTATATTTGATATAAATTCAGTGAACCACATTTAATAATAATATTAACGCATTTGAGTCCATGTGTTATCCCACCTTTCTTTCTTCCAAACACTACGGAAAATTTTATGACGAAAACACTAAAAGTGTGGTGCATCACAGGGTACAACAATGACACAATTTTTAAATAATGATAAAGTACCGCTTAAATAAAGTGAAGTCTATTAATGTAAATAACAATGTACATACCTACCTATTTCAATGTAATCAAATTTTTTGTATATTTTGTACTTTAATTTTGTCTTATTTACCTCCTACCTGAAAAATTACCAGTTTTGTTGACACAACTTTATGAATCTCTGAGGCGAAACAAAGTTCGCGGGGCCAGCTAGTATTTATATAAATATCAGAATATCTGATATATCAACTTTCTGATATTTATTTTTCTTGAAAGAAGTAAATAAATCAAACGTATTTAGAAGTTCATTTACCGAATTCATTTGAAAAACTGATCATGATTTTCAAAAAACACAAAACAACAAAAATAAATACACTTCTCGCAACAATTGAAGGAACAGAAAAAATTTCCAAATATTTTGGTGTTTTTCAACAGGCTATATCTCAGTGAAAAATGGTCGTATGAGCAATAGAAGAATCAACTTTTGAAGCTTGAAACTTTAGTACTCTTTTCAGAGTACCAGCAGTAATACAACGAAGAAATTTTTTTTGGATCAGATAATTCCCTGTCTAGCCAACTACTGAAAAAGCTCCAGACAGTTGTACAACAGATGGGAAATGACTTTTGGGAAAGCTGGTTGTGGCCCCTGTTTTGTCATGCCCTCTTATGGAAGGGATCACCATGTAAGTACACTTTTAAAAAGTTACAGGAGCCGAGCTTACACAGAGCTTTAATCTTATGCATTTTAAGAACAAACCAATATCAAAACATAACTTGATTTGTTAGTTACGGCATCAGTGCTTTTCGAGTATTAAATTGAATCATTCTCACTTACTGTAGCAGAGTATTTCGTTTTCACCCCTGGGGTATCTTGACATGGCAAAAATGACCTGGCATGGACTGCCTAGAAAAAGGCATTAACAAATTATGGCTTTAGATATACAACAATGAATGAAATAAATAAAAGCGAATTACCTGAAATTGACTAAATAAATACGGATGTTTTTTTCCAGAAGTTTGATCTGGAGAAAGCCACTGTAAGCCACTAGCATTTGGACTTGTTTCATACTCAATTTTGAGTACATAACTATAAAAAAATCAGTAAGTGGTCATTGAAATCTTAACTTCCCATTGGAAGACATATATACCCACTTGTTGTCACTTTTACTAGGTAATTGTATTGTCAACTTCTGACCGAATTCTCCAACCTGCTCTCCAAATTCATATTTAACTTCAGTGTCAAGATCAACTTCCGTTATTTTATAAATCGACAAGTCTTTCGAATCTAAAATCTTCGCAGGTTGTTAGTTCACAAAGGGCATTTGATGAACGTTAGATCAACTTACAACTTCATCAGTGCTTTCGTCAACTTTTTGTACTTTAAGAATAACAAAACCAGTAAAAATCTTCTTCTCGAAACTCACACTGAGATTTAATTCGATATTAGTCACTACTGCCAGCTCTGGAAATTGGAAGAAAAATTGAAGAATTTAATCTATCATCATAGTGTATTACTTGTGAATAGTATTACCTGGACGTGAAAATGAACTAGGATCTAGAGGACTCAGACCTTCCATATTTTCGTATCTAGAGACCTGAAATTGTTTATGGAAAATATTATAACTGAACAGTATAGCGATTAATCCAATGATAATATGATTATAATTAATCTCTGATAACATTCTTTCACTTTGAAGATAATTATTATCTGGATCAGTTGTAGGTACTTATAGGTTAACTTAATTCGTTCTTGCCTTGTTAATTATACGAAAGAGAAATTACGAGTAGACATCAATTGAGGCAGAGAAAGGCCATTCGCCTTTTTCGATTTGCTCTTTTGTAATTCAGGTGTATTACAATAAAAATTTTCAATGATTTTTGATTGTAAATAATAATTCAATTTGATGTCATCATGACATTGACATGTTTGTCAATTATCACTGTCACTGTCTCACTCACAGATAACACTGTCATGTCTGTCACACACAGAACATTATGATGACATGATTAGGGCCGATTCACATGAGACAGTGCCGACGACTGCCGTGGAAAGTGTAGTCACAGCTTAAAAAAATGTTTATTAAGCTATGGTGTAATGCGGAAAAAATCTGATACATATGTGTGGAAATGATGCTTCATGTTACAAATGGACTGAAATAGTCCAAGCAAAAAATATAGAGAAGAAATATTGGAATCTAAGTGACTATACTTATGTCAGCGGCACCTAGGAATCCATTCAGGAAATATCTTAATGCTCCATAAATATAGCATACGATTAACATACACGTGGTGTAGAAATTTTGTAGTTAACAATAATTTGGTGTTCTCTCTTTCAGTATAGTAATGAGTTAATTACATCCCCAGAAAATGTTCTAGCTGTACATTGAATTAACAAGAAACCGTTAGATATACATATGGTATAATATTTGTTTCGCTAGAAGAAATTCAAAATGATGAATTTCAACAGATGAGGTGTAATTAACTTTTTTCCACCTACCGAATATTCATTCAAGTAGATTTTATGGAGTCTGTTTTTTTCATGAAGACTACCTTGGTGTTGCTTGAAACTTTGAGAAACCCCACTTCTTTGTTTCTTGAGTGTTGTAGCTTTTCTTTATTTCATGGAATCTGGGAGCAAAGGCACGTCTCATTGTCATTACAGAAAATATTTTTTCTGAATATCTATTCTTTTTTATTTTGTGAAAGGAGTTAATATTAAGAATCATAGAGATGAGAAAATAACGTTGATTTTTCAATTACCCAATTTTCATTAATGTGAGATTTTTTATTTCATGGAATCGTTTATTTTTGGGGAGTACCTTGAATTATGTTTGAATCTCTAGGACACATTTTTTGTTTAATTCTTCAATTACTCCCAGTTTCATTCTTTGCTGTGTCTCAAAATTTCAAGCATCATAAAACAAGATATTTTTCATGAAAAAAGCAGATTCCATAAAATAAAGGAATATACACGATTGAATTTTTTTTATTGTCCTAGGTATACAGGGCATGATGTTCAAATCAAAAATTAAAAACACTTTATAAAATAATAAATATAATATATTTCTCTATTTTACATATCAAAATACTGTACTTCCTTAAATATAACATATTTATTTTCTCACTTAATAAATATAACTTAATTTCATTATTTACATCTTTGAGGACATCTGTTGCTTCATAAACCTGTAAAAAATAAAAAAAAAATTAAATTACACTGACAATCCGAAGGTTCGCATTTCTCTTTAATAGCTGTATGTCAGATAGAGCGCCTACAGCTAGCAACTATTTCAACACGTACAAAAAGCGATAGGTAAATGAATATTTCTCACGAACCTTCAGTATCAATTTCGTAGCGCATTATTACTCATGAAATTATTGCCAGTAGGTACGAAATGTATCGAGTCACCCCTGAAGAAAACTGACCAATCTAAAAATTTCATAATTTATAATTCTGAAAGATCACGACATTGAAAAGAATATAAAAAGAAGACGTTGTTCAGAGATTTGTAATGAAAAAAAGGATGACATAGGTATATGATTATCTACTTTCATTATATTCAATATTTTTCGTTTTGGAGTGACCATTTCAGGTAGGCCAATTTTAAGATATGCTTTTTTCTCTCAGGCTATCTAATTGGCGGTAATGGTTGAGTTCATCAGTGCGGGTCTTGTCTTTCCTGGTAAATTGCGATTTTCGCACTGAGTTATACAGCGTGGCCATTTGAAAACGAAACAGACGGGATCACAGACGAAATAAATTTTTTCGATAGAAATGCTCCGACAGGTCAATTTTTGTTTCGAGGGGGACAACTTAAGATGTAGGTTACGGACGCATAGCGCTTCAACCCTTGCTACTACCCCCAATTTTTTAATAGGGAAGACGGAGTGAGTGATACCCCATTTGAAAGGTATTTTTATACTTATTTCAGCACAGTAATTGTTTTTTCATTTTTGCATTAGTTCTCGAAATACAGGGTGGCCATTTGAAAACGAATCAGACGAGATTACAGCCGAAATAAATTTTTTCGATAGAAATGCTTGGACAGGTCGATTCCTGTTTCGACGGGGACAACTTAAGATGAAGGTTACGGACGCATACCGCTTCAACCCTTGCTACTACAATCCTCACCCCCAATTTTTGAATAGGGAAGATGGAGTGAGTGATACCTCATTTGAAAGGTATTTTTATACTGATTTCAGCACAGTTATTGTTTTTTCATTTTATGCATAAGTTCCCGAAATATTCTTGACTAAGCATTTGAAAATGAAGTGGTGTTTTCATGGCACTTGTAGTGTTTTTTTTGTGAAAAACCTTTCAAATGAGGTATCACTCATCCCATCTTCCCTATTCAAAAATTGGGGGTGAGGGTTGTAGTAGCAAGGGTTGAAGCGCTATGCGTCCGTAACCTACATCTTAAGTTGCCCCCCTCGAAACAGGAATCGACCTGTCCGAGCATTTCTATCGAAAAAATTTATTTCGTCTGTAATCTCGTCTGTTTTGTTTTCAAATGACCACCCTGTATTTCGAGAACTAATGCATAAAATGAAAAAACAATTACTGTGCTGAAATTAGTATAAAAATACCTTTCAAATGAGGTATCACTCACCCCATCTTCCCTATTCAAAAATTGGGGGGTGAGGGTTGTAGTAGCAAGGGTTGAAGCGCTATGCATCCGTTACCTACATCTTAAGTTGTCCCCCTCGAAACAGAAATCGACCTGTCCGAGCATTTCTATCAAAAAAATTTATTTCGTCTGTAATCTCGTCTGTTTTGTTTTCAAATGGCCACCCTGTATTTCGAGAACTAATGCATAAAATGAAAAAAACAATTACTGTGCTGAAATCAATATAAAAATACCTTTCAAATGAGGTATCACTCACCCCATCTTCCCTTTTCAAAAATTGGGGGTGAGGGTTGTAGTAGCAAGGGTTGAAGCGCTATGCGTCCGTAACCTACATCTTAAGTTGTCCCCCTCGAAACAGAAATCTACCTGTCCGAGCATTTCTATCGAAAAAATTTATTTCGTCTGTAATCTGGTCTGTTTCGTTTTCAAATGGCCACCCTGTATAACTCAGTTTGAATATTTTCACCTCTTATGAATAATGTAGAAGAATAAACATAACCATTAATAATATCATTATTAGTAGTCTGTGAGAATAAACTACCGATAACTTTTGTCCCTGAGGTTTTTTTTACCCTGAACTGTTTTTTAGATAGGGGGCAGTGAGCGCACAATGACTAGAGTATTTGGTGTCTTAGTCAATTTCATAAATAATTCTGTCTGTAAAAATATTCCACTTTACTCGTTTATGATTAATTTTGTAGTTCTTTGAAGAATAATCGATCGAAGTTAGGAAAAAAATGTGATTATATAGGTATTAAATACAGAGTTATTCATGAATATGGCTCTATAGAATTTTTTTAAGAAAGACCAAGATTCAGGATTGAAATTCTGAAGGTGAGCTTCAATTAAAAAGACGACTTCTCGTATATTTTTTGAAGGTTCTAGAACTCTAGACATCAACTTTCGTTTTTTAGATGGAAAGACCCATTTTTTTGCTTTAATAGATTCTCCATTGAATTCTGAGTCTTTTAGATTCCAAAGGTTTGAATTTTGTTTTTAAATGAGGAAATACGAGAAAAATGTCAGAATTGAACTCTGTTGAAATACAGACAAATTCGAGGTTTTTTCATTAAAAAGATTCTCAGAATATGATAGAGGAGGTCACATTTTCTTTGCCAAAGTTAGAAGTGACGAAACATCATAAAATCGTTTTTTTTTCCAAAATGGAACCCTATATTCTCGAAATCTTCGTCAAAAAATAATAGGAGCATTCGTCCAAGACTTTTGTCCCAAAACGAATATTTTTCGAGATATTGAGAAAAAACGATTTTGTCTTCAATTTTCAATCTCATCCCGAAAGTGTTTTTTTTACTGGAATAAAATTAGTAGTCAAGTGAAATTTTTGGAAATCTCTTTCAATAGTTCATGCTACGTTCAGATTGGCGAAATTTGATTTATAAAAACTAGGTACTCATAAGTTATAAACTCATAGACGAAATTATATTTGAAATTAGAACCAAATAATTTTACTGTTCATCATAAAAACAATAGCGCCAACATAAAACCAAAATCTTAAACTCTCTTTTTCCTTCAATTCAAGTGGAAAATACAACCACCTGCAGATATATAGGTGAATATTATTGAAAACCCGTCGTATTACTTTTCTTGTTTTAAATTAATATACCTACCCATGGTTTCTTGTTGTATCTCAACTTTGTATGTCGGATTATCATATGCAGACTGACTTATTCTGCTTGGAGGTGTGATGGCAGCCTTATTCTGGTTATGTCTCCTCAATAACACAAGAAGCAGTACTAACGTACTCATTATGGCTATCGCTGCTAATATTGCAACTATGACTAGGGGGGCATAATAATCACCCTTGCTTTCCAACTCTTCACTCGACAATTTATCTGAAATGAAGGAAATAATTCAAATCCAAGAATTGAGTATGAATAAGTATATTAATACTGAATGATCTGAGTTATTATTAGTAGTTGTTAGTTAGTAAAAGTTGTTTGGTTCATCTATGGAAGATGATTTCTTCATTAGGGTCCTATAGCGGTCTTCAAACATCTGAAGTGCCGAAAAATCATCATCTGGATGGTCGTACCTGGTTTGAAAACCCTCACGACTAGAGAGCGAAAATTTGAGAATTTTGAATTTAAATATCGAAGGAATTTCGTATGACAAGTGTGATTACGTCTCCAAATTAACTGATGAACATATGGTATCGAAGTGATTCTTCTGCAAGAAACCCACACGGCAACAGAAAAAAATCTTCGTGAAAGAGGACAGTTGAAACGTTATGTATTAATTGACTTTTTACCAAGTCCAATATACGTTTTAGCTTGTTATGTAAAAAAATTATCAGTTCGTAATGTTCAGCAGATTCGGAAAGGGGAAATTGATGGAGTTTTTTCATTTCTCTAAAATTTTGTGATATTGTCATAAATATTTGTAAAGAAATGATACTTATTTCTTCAAAAAAATCGCATCGCTTGGTCGAGCGTTACTATAGCATTTTTGATTACTTGTCATTGACTTATAATTACGTAATATTATTAGATTAACTAATATTTGGATGAAAATTGCAATTAGCATATGTCGTTGCTTTATTACAGGTAAGATTCTGGTTATATTATGTTTTAATGTTTGAATAATAAAAAGAATCTTTATTACAGAGAAACTCAGTTGTGTTATTGCAATCCTATAGAGAGAGTATTGTCACAATTTATAAACCTCCGAACTTAATCTGACCAAGAAATCTGAATGTTGATGTTTCTCACCCATCTCTTACTAACTGGATGGAGGACAATATGATTATTTTTTAATTTCTGATGCTGAAGATACACCTCCTTTCCATTCTGAAAGATGGAATAGGGGCTATAATCTATAATCCTGGTCTCTGCTTAGTTTCGTGTGATATATCTTCAAAACCTCTAAATGTAAATTGAAAAATTCTTGGGGATTTTCCTCAAAGTCAGCATAGACCAATGTTATTTATTGACTTAAGGTGATGAGGTTCTTTTTGCTCCATGTTTAGACAAATCCCGTTGGGATTTCAGTAAGTCTAATTGGGTCAATATTGGGAAATAAAGTAGATAGTTACATGAGACCGTCTTATGATAATTATTCTAGATTCGTGGGCTTAGTTAAAGCTGTAGCTAAAAAGTTTATTTCGAGAGATTTTCGCAAAGAATACGTTTCTTGATGGTCAGAGGAAACTGAAAGATTATCACAACTCCCCATCAAATGAAAAAAGTGAAAAACTCATGAGCTCAATAAATGCCAGTCGGAAGGATAAATGGAATGGTGTAGTCACAAATATGAATTTTACACATTACAGTACAAATAGATTGCTCGTCGTCTTGTTAATGTCTCTAAATTCAGTTAAAATATCGAAATCCCAAATCAAACATATGAAGTTGAAATTACATAAATTTAGGACATCAAAACATACCGTGAATGTTATTTCTAACCCATTCAATATGGATGAAATCAAGAAAAGCAGCCAGTTTTGATGGAATTTATCCAGAATTCATCATCAACATATGGGAAAAAAAGCCCTATCATGGTTATTATCTTTTTATGATGATATATTGAATCCGGCAACTGTCCGGCCCAATTTCGCAAACCTAAAGTAGCAATTTTGAAACGTGAAAAAAATTCGTCTGATCCGAGTAGTTACCGTCCTATTAGTTTATTGAGCTTCCCTTTCAAAATTTTAGAGAGATTGATTCTATTTAGAATAGAATCAACTATTGAAGAATCATTACAGACCTGTCAGGGCGGTTTCAGGAAAAATAGGAATTGTTTCGATCAGGTTCTGAGCCCCACCTCATTTATTGAATCAGGGTTAAAAAAAAACTTAAAAACAGAGACAGCATTTGTGGATTTATCAGCTGCATATGATACAGTATGGAAAGATGGATTAATTTATGAACTCTATAATCATTTAAAATGTGGAAAAATGGTTAGACTATTGGAAAATATGTTATCCGAAATAAGGTTCCGAGTTTTTGTCGATAATAATGGTAGTAATTTCGAAACTTTGAATAATGGTCTTCCACAAGGTTCAGGTTTACCACCTTTTCTATTCAATTTATATTTGTGTGAAGTTCCAACTACTTTTTCGGAGAAAATATTTAAGCTGATGATATTGCTCTAGCTTTTCATCAATCTAATTTTCAAATAGAATAGCATGCTCTTCCGATGGAATTCGGTTGGGAGCCCTAGTTGTGAGTGTGGGGAAAATGAGGAGACTATAGAACATCTTATGAATAGTTGTCCCATTTATAAATTTCAAGATGGTTCCGAGGTTATACTAGTATATTCTAAAACAAGTCGCAGAATGAGCTCCTATTCCAACACGAATGCGAAATTCGAAAACGAGCGACGAAGGAGCGAGTTTTCGGAAGTATGAGTGTTGGAATTGCCTTCTGCAACGAGTTTTAGACGATATTTTCTCTATTTCAATCACGTTTCATGAAATATTCTCGAAATTCAAATAAAAATTCAGATTAGTGACTTTTGTATTGTATTCTGGCAGTTGGTATGACTTTGGAAATTTGACAGATTACGGAATTTGAATTGATTTGATTTGAAAATTGAGAGGATCTGAGGTCAGTACTGACAACTGCAAAACGAAAAATATAACTGAAAACAATGCTATAATGAGTTTCATTACAGCACTACTTTTAGTACTGTAATGAACTCATTACGATACTGAAATAGAGAAATATATATATTTATATTAGTTCAATGTTTGAAAAGTTTCACGTAAAAACTGTTTGTATCTTACCTCGAGACGCTGATCCCAAGACTGGAGCAGCCCTTGGCTTAGTTAGAAACTCTTGCACGTTGCTTGTTTTAATCTTTCCATTAGTAAGATACACCTCCAGCCATAGTCTATACCTTGTGCCAGGTTTCAAGTCGATAATTATCGTCTTGGTTGGAGAATCCCTTTTAGCTATCTTGAAGGTGCTCTGATCCTCTTTGCCTGAATCACTTTGGTATATAGCCCTATATATATTGACATATTTGTCCTCGGGATAAGGTACGCCGAACCAGCTTATTTCGACACTTGTTGATTTGATGTGGCCTATTTCTAAAGTAACATTGAAACCGTAGGTATCAACTTCGTTCGCAGTTGTGAAATGAGCCATATGCTCCGCATGTAGCTCAGATGTTTGTCCTGGAAATGGTATGAAGTAGATACCTATCTCGTACTTGGTGTTCGGTTTGAGATTTTCTATAGTGTAGCTAGAGACCGCTCTATGGATCAGAGGCGTAGCAGCGTAAATTCTCCCATCAATTTCTTTAAATCTCAACTGTATTCCATCTATAAATTGTAGTTCGTACTCCGTGAATTTGCGCCAAGCAGCCGTAACCCAAGTGGAATTGACCTCAGCAATGTTCAGTTCTGGATCAATTGGAATGAGAGGTGGTAGAGTCGAAGAAACTGCTTCTGCGGGCGTTCTTATTCGGTACACTTGACTCGTAGGGGTGTTATGTAGATCCCTCAAGGTGATAGTGATCTGTATTTTATACTCGGTGTTAGCCTGGAGACCTAACAGGTCAAATTCTAGTTGGGGAGTAGCTATGAGATCATTCGGTGGTGCGAATACTTGAAGTTCCCAATTGTCCAAGATGGCATCCCTTTTGTCGGTATACCGGACTTCAACTCTTCCATGTAAGCCAACGATAACGGGAGGAACCAAGAAAGCCAGCCTTATAGTGTGAGCATCCACAGCTTCAAGAGTATGAACTGTAATTTCGTCATGGTTTTGGAAATTATTGGGGAAACCTGGGAATGGATGACCTAAAATAAAAAAAACAAGTTTGAATGATCTATTTGGAGCATATTACGAGAAAGAATCCTCTATTTACATACATTTTTATACATATCATTTCACCACAACTAGAACAGTAGGAAAGGTCTTCAATAAAAGAATATGTGTACATATGTGTGAGTAAAATTTTTCAAGGGTCAATATCTTATTAGTTCCAGAATCATTTGATAGAAGTCAAGAGTTCCACCCTAAGAAAGTATTGAATAAAATCTCAGTTTAATTTTTATAATAATTGGCGATTCCAAATAACTAGACGCAACTGACGAATAAATATCGAAACTAGAAAACAAGTAATAAAAACAAATTTTACACGTAGATATTGATGGAATCATGAATATTTTTGATACTTTTGATATATTTGTCTGAATTTTTTTCCTGAATTGAAGAATTGCCGTTGGAAAATAATAGTAAAGGTAGTTATATCAGTGACATCCAGTTCAAGTGATATTCGAGAGTTTTTCAAGTTTTAGGTTGAGAGCTATCTTTGGACTATGTGAATAGGAAAAATTATTGAAATTATTCGTAAAGTACTATTATCAAGGGTGTACAACACTAATTCTTAATTGCTTCTCAAGGAGAGGCAGCAATAGGAATACCTATACATTTCCATCAATTTACAAAGGAAAGTTATATTAGTATACGACTGAAAAAAACGTTTTTTGCAGAAATTACGCAGGGGAGGAACATGTTACGTTTAATAAAAAAGTTTGTTTGTCTCATTCTGATTGTTTTAAATATTTTTAATCATTATTTCATCTTTCCAGGTTAACATTACAGCATATTATATGAAGGCACCCTAACTGAAGGCATTGTATAATATAGGTTTCTTTACACAATGCTGAAGGCTTCCGCAGTTTTTCCCAAAATCTACAAGAGATTCAACAGAAAAAAGAAATTAATAGGTTTACCATGGCTCAGCGCAAATTGAGGATGGAAGACAAAATTCATTCAGGGAAAAACATTCAATTCCTCAACCAAAAGTGAGGCCATTCATTGATTCTTATGATTTCGAAAGTAATGAGTAAATTGGACAACAAAAAACAATAGAATTGTATGATTTTTTGCAAGATGAACGATCTGTTTTTGATGCACTGACGAACCTACAATTTTGTAAAAGAAAATTCAGAGGAAATATAGAAAAATAGGTAGATTCAAGTAAACAGTGGTGATTTAATGTGGAATTTTGCAAAAGCATCAAAATGAGAAGCAGTTTAACTCATTGACAAGAATTCTAAATTTCAGAATGCTACATGATTTTATTAGGTTAGTTTCGGAGATATACCTAGATAACAGACAACTTAAACGCTGAATAGTAAGGAATGAGTACTTTTTTGTTTTATATTTGTCAACATTTTGTTTTAGTTCACTTTGGCTTTGCATTTAAATTGTTCCTGAGTTTCTGGAATCGATATTTCAATCTTCTATTATACTCATAGGTAAATGTGAGTAGAATATCAAATTTTCCAAAGTAAATGAATATTCTATTCATATTTGATTGTTATCTTCATATTGTGTGATGAAAAATTCGTACTATTTCCCTTATGCTCAAAAGCAAATAAAGACTAGAAAGAAATTAAGAATCTTTTACTCATTTTCACAAATAAAATGCAATAAATGATCAAAATGAAAAAATAGAAACTTCTCAATCATATTTCGTGAGAAATTTTCATTGAAAAGAACACCTTCAAAAATGATTGATAAAAACTTGTATAATCAATAAAATCGCAGGATTCCAAATAGAAAAGACTCATTCCTATTTGAACCTATTTGCGTAATATGAATAATTCTGCTTCAATTGAATACCACTTGGAAGTAGTCGCATTTATTGACTAATAATGCAGAAAAAGCACACAAATACATTGTTACTCGATAATTTTGGGAGAACGTAGCCTCTTGTATTGTCTAATTGTGGAGAGAAGAAAGAATAAAGTTAATAATGTACGAATCTTTTGTTTTTTTTTTGTTCTACTACCTTATAATGAACCCAATAATAATTTGATCGTGATGATTGTTCTTGCAAGTAATTTGAACATCTGTGCATCATTCATGGCAAAAACGAATTGGTTTACCTCAATTCACCTCACTCAATGTCCATAAACACACACCATCACCTCAAAAAGTCTTTAAATCACTTCAATAAATAAAAATCCAGTCATTTCCTTCACAAATTAATCGAATTATTTAAATATACAATTGTCATTCGAAAACAGAAATCCCTGTCCCCTAGGCCATTAATGAAAAATTCGAATGTTAAGTCTTTAAATATGTACAATGGAAGAAAGTAGTCCAAACCAAACCAGTTGTCAACAGTCCCAAGTCTCTTACCTGAAAACGTGTTATTAGGTCTGTTAAGTCCAGTTTGTTGCGTAGCAATCATTGAAGGTCTTCCTTGGATCTGGGGTACCGTCAAAATTGAAGCCCCGCTTTCAGAAAATTGACCGTTTTTATGCAAATCCTCTAAGATCTGTTCGAGTGTTATGCCAGGAGGTAAGGCCATGCTGAGAGGTCCTTGTTGTGCTATTTGGTGCAGGAAGTGTTGATGCGGAATAGGAGGACCATTTGGTCGCTGAGGATCACCGAATATTTGGTTTTCTAGGGGGTTTTTAGGAGACACTTTGTGAATTTCAAGGACTGAACCACTGGGATAGTTGGTTAATTCGGGATGATTGTTGATGAAACTCAAGATATCCTCTGGATCCCCCTTTCCTACTATGTGTATTTGCTGAGGAACCAAACCTTGAGTTTTCGTAGGTCGTTTCGAACTGTTGACGGGTTCGGTAACGTAATTTAGGTTATCGTTTTCGGTTGGTATCATTCTGGTAGGTGGAAAGGGTGTAACTAGAATGGCTCCAGATGATTCTTCATGCTTTGATATGGTTTGAGGACGTTCAGGTTTTGAGATTTCTTTACCGACAAAGTTCGAAGTTGGGTCGATGTCGTGAGTCTGATTCAGATTGGCGTGGACAAAAGGGTTGTCTTTTGGAGAGGAATTATAAGTGGTATCCTTAGGATTTGATGGGTTCGCGTATGATAGTAGTGGTCCTAGTGTTTCTGATGGGGTTTTGGTTGGTGTCAAACCTATTTTTCCTAGAATACCTTCCGAGATTTTGTGGTCTGTAGAGTTCGTAGTGATTGGTCGGTTTGGTACTGAAAAAATTCCGGTTTGAGTGGACGATATTGGAAAATATTGACGAATTGAAAGATTAAAATTCCTGAATCATAAACGAACATCTCATCTCAAAAATGTAGTTTTTATCAAGGCCACAGTTTATATTGTTTCTCATAGCTTAATTTCGAAAGTCATTCGGATCAAAAGAAGTTCTACTGTTTGTTCATGATATGAACCATGTTGCTACTAGCAATTTTGTATCCTATTCATAAACGAGTGGGAAAGACTTTTGTTCTCTATTTACTGCATATACAGGTTGACACAGACTCATGATACACCTCCATTTTCTCCCTTGTTTCTGTAGCTATATTTGGAACATTGAATATACTCGGTATAGGGCACTTTTCGACATATTTAAGAAAAAAATCCAATTTCTGGTTTTTCCGGAAATAACATCAACTTTGGATTTCCAAATGGGAAACCCGGTAGATTATTACATTTTTGAAATCTACATAGTTTTCTTTATCTAATGATACCTCATAGTTGATATTTCATTCGTCAGAACGCCCATTTCATTTTTCGATCTAGAGAGAAATGAACTCCCTAAAATTATTCCAAATAATCAAAATTCGATTTAAAAAGTATCGTGGTTCGAAATACGTACCAAAAAAGTAAACCAAAACCTTTTCTTACTCGCAACTCCGTTTTGTCAAATGGTAGCATAATGGTACTCTGACGTCATTCGAAAGTACCATCGATGGGGTATCCGTCCATATCAATTTTTTTCTGTATAACCCATACGAACACGATAATGGAGTTTAGACAAGTTTAAGTATCTCGGTTCAATCACAATAATTTATCAAGGTAGCTATCGAACACAAACAACAATTTGAATTTGGATTTTTTTCTGGATATGTCAAAAAGTGCCCTATAGTGAGTATATTCAATGTTCCAAATTTCAAAAAAATAGCTACAGAAACAAAGGAGACAATGGGGGTGTACCATATGAGTCTGTGTCACACTGTATATTTATCAATGAACAAATTGCTGGGTAGGTACATCTCCTTGACGTTCTATAAGAAATATTTATTTTTTTGACACAAACAGCTTTCTTTCCTTCGACAACTACCGATTTGTTGATTCAATTGTGATAATTGACTCTTTGAAATGATAATGAGAAACTTTTTTCGAGGGTTGAACAGGGGAAACAAAATAAAATCCATTCTGATTTATTCCTGAAGAGGATGCAACCCTCACACAAATGTCTTGAAATACCTCTATAATGTGTCATGTGATTCTTATTTCGATAGTATTTTTTCAATTCTTCAAATGAGATAACAGGAAATATCCAAATTTAGGTTTGTTCGTACCTAAATATTCTGATAAAAACTTTACATGGATCATTGAGTCTGATTTGAAATCAAGAGTTTCCACTGAAATAACTCGAAATCTACAAGAGTAGCACCTAGCTCACTCCATAATCTTGGTTTGTGTGTTTTTCTCTTATAAATTTTGTGTTAAAAACTGGCCGACATTCGAAATGCATGGTGATTAATTGCAGGAATAATAGAAAGAATAATCTTGAATGTGCATTCTTTTCATTACCAGAAAGAATGGAAATGTGAGTTTTGAAACTCGTATCATGTCACTGTCTTGTTCATTGCTTTTTATTTTCAGTGTTGTCAAATGGATAGAATATTCGGGTCAAAAATATATTGTTCTGGATAATTTGTTTGCGAACCGAATTTTCTTCGGTCTCATTCATTAGATCAAAAAGTTTCACTCATAGAGGCAATGGTGGTCAGAAGAACGACTTATAGAGGTGGTGGTTCTCTTGACGACCCTTCCAGCAGTTCGACTCATCTACTAGACCCTCTAGACTCATTGAGGTGAAAATAGACTGGGTAAGATATGTATGAATCGGGTCCAGAACAACTGTTTGACTTATCGATGTTCGATTTATCGAGAGTTCACTGTATGAATAAACTCTTGAAATTGTTATAATAATTCTCTAATATGTGAACAAAGTTTTGAAATGTTCTCAATTTCATAATTATTGTATTGTAGTTGATTTAACACAATAATTTCAAATAAAAATATACAGAATCCAGAAGCGTATTTCATTTGATTCAAAACAATATGTAGATGAAAAATATTGTCGATCAGGATGTTTCTTTAGAAGCTCGACAAGGAATACTCAATTTAATGGTAATTTATGAGAAGTATAATTTGAATTGATTAAAAAAGTTTTCTGTACTGAATCATGTTTTTAGCACCATCTAGGTGTCACAAGTAAGAAACTAGCCAAAATCGTAGTCGGATTTTAGTACCACAGATGTAAGGGCGTTTCCTATCTTTCTAACTCTATAATCTTTGGGTCAGAGAATTTTGTTGAAATTGCTCACCTGTGTCATCTCCAGATTTACAAATCCACGCCATACAGCAATCATCGTTAGGTGGATGTCCAACTGTTGCCAAATGTGCTGGACAGGGCAGATCTGGCCCCGGCAAAGCGGTCATGGGCGGACAAACGTTCTGACATTCGATTTTTCCCATTTCGCAATAGCACTGATTCTCGCAACCAGTGACGTTCGTTGGCAGGTGTTGCCAGTTCTGGTACATTTCTCCTTTGTGAATGCAGGACCCGTTGTTTTTGCATCTTACTTCTGTCGGGCAACACATTGGCGGCGAAGGAACGAAATTTGGGGGGACTGTTTCCCATTCCACACAACCAGAATCCAAAACGTCAGTGCCAAAATATGTAGGACAATCTAGTTTCAAGCAAGTCATCCCGGACTTCTTGCAGGAACACAAATGAGTGCAGTTGTCGTTAAATTCCTCGTTGAGTTTGAATTTCCTTTCCTTGAAGGTGCAAGTTTGGGTTTCCGGATCGAATTCTGATTTGACCGATTCTTCTGCACCTTCTAGAGGCAAAACTTCTGACGTACCTTCCAGTCTGATGTGAGAGAAATTGGAGAGATTCTGTACGGGTAAGAAACCTCCTGGTAGAAGCTTGTAAGCTATCCAGTTTTTATTGTTGTCGCTCAACTCGACTATTGGAGAAGAGTCGTTTTCTTCTAGCTTCGGTTCGAATCTTATTTTTATCATTGAGGAGTTCAGGTATTTCGCATTTATAATTTTGATACCGCTCTCAGATTCATTCTCATTCAGGGTGACGTCGCATAGCAATTTCTTGCAGCAGGAGTCTTCTGGATCTTGGACTTCAACGCATTTTACATTAGTATCGGTATTGCGGGGTAGACACCTAAAAAAGTGGTAAAGTTTAAGAATGTATTAATAGATACACCTGATATCCAATTAGCACAAACAGGTCAACATTAGGTTATTGAGACGTTTCAATGATGTATTATAAAAACTTATGACTTAGGTATGTCTTGTATCATATGTTATAAATGGGAATATCAGTAATTTCTCATTTAACAATTATAGACTGAAACCTATGAATATGGTACTGTATCCGAGAAAAGCATATCGCGTTTAGCCCAAGGTTATCATATTTAGGACCTACCCTTCTATCTTCAACTCGACTGTGGTGACTCAAATAAAATTATGACCTCGTCGGCATAAATATTCGAAGGCCATATTGATAAGGCACTTGCAGTCAAAAACAGTGGTTTTAGAATGGTTTATCATAAAAAAAATGGGGGATTCATTAGAGTTCTTGATCTGCAAGCTCATGAAAACCAGCACTTTCACACTTAAGAAAAACATTCTACGATAATATTCATTATTATAGGTCAAAGAAGGTATCTAGAACCTTGGGACTTGAAAAGGCCAACTGGAATCCTTTTTGGATACTCCTACAAAGAAGGAGAACCTTTGAGTGCCAAATTTTGAAGGGGGAGAGAAACACCCACAAGTAAGTGACGAGTTAATTTGCATAGTCAAGGAGTAGTCAGTACATTGAGAGAGTCTTCCGGACTTATTGGCCGTGGTCTATCAGGCATTATTTCACCTAACGTTTCGCCCACAACTGCGGAAGGCATCTTCAGAGGATTCTTGGTCTGAGGTTGTAACTCGAAAGCTGAATTTCCGAAAGTGATGCTGGATTCGATCCGTTGGCCCAATTTATACTCTGATCATTGGCGGGAGAAGGTATTGGGTTTACGAGCGCAATGTTGATTGGTCCATCGCTCCCACTTCGTATTGGCTTGATTATGGTCTTTTCCAACACCGGCAACCATGCGCTATGTACCAAAGGAGTTTCTTCCCTTCTGTTCATGTTGTTCTTATGTTTATATATCTCAATGGCTTTCATGTTCATCCTAGGATAGAAACTTTTGATATTCGAAATAGCCTCTGCCTTTGAAAAAACAATATTGTGTCCATCTGTCAGAGCATGTTCTGTTAGTGCGGATTTTTCTGTCAGTTTAAGTCGACAGCATCGTTCATGCTCCTTAATTCTCGTATCCTATGAATACCGGGTTGAGAGAGTGAGTCGACTTTGTTTTTGGTAGTTCCTAATTGGTAACTCCTAATAGACCACGGCCAATAACTTCTCAACATGTGACTTTAGCTCTGTGAAGCAAGGGTGGACACTAAAAATGAACTTCGAAGTCGAGATAGAGGCTGTTTTATGAATTTTGCTTTAAAAATTCATGATGCAGTGTGTATCTTGGTAATGACAATATTGTCGGAATGAAGTTTCTCTACTTCAGTATCGTAATGAGTTCATTATATTAATAAAGGTTATGTTGTAATGAACTCATCACATAGTAGTAGGTGAATTACATTTTTCGTTTTGTGGTTGTCAATTCTGCCTTTCACGATACTATCAATTTTCAACACACATCAATTCAAATTTCGTTATCTGTCAATTTTCGTCACATCAACTGCCAAGATACAATAAAAAAGTTACTAGGATGAATAGTCTGAATTTTTCATTGCATTTCGAGAGTATTTCACAAAACCCGACTGAAGTAGAGAAAAATCATCTAATTATCGTTGCAGAAGGCAATTCCAACACTCATTCTTGCGAAAACTTGCTCCTTCGTAGCGCGTTTTAGTATTTCGCATTCGTATTGGAAAAGGAGCCTTGTATGCAACTTGTTTTCGAATATAGTAGTACAAAATTAATATGTCCACAACTTTTTATCTCGTTACCTTGGTTTACATGTAACATTTCCATTTTCGTCACAGTTACAGGTCTCTTCGCATCCTTTGTGAAAAATATCCCCTTTGCTGTAGGTCTGATTCCCTTCGTGACATACTATGGATGGTTCACTAGCTGCAACGAAAACATGATAATAAACTCCCCTTCAATAAATTCCGGACAGGCAAAATTTTTGTCAAATTCAACACCCTGTATCTTTTTTCGTGGTTCCCCGATTTTGTTGAAATTTTTACCAGGTAGAGTATTGGGTCTTGTTATATTAACTTGGTATTTACTTTGCGAAAATATCTGTAGTTCATCCTTTATACAGGGTGAAAAAAACCTTGTTTTATCCCCTTCATTTCTAAACACCCTGTGGTGAATTTGAAGTGGAAAATTTGATATCATTCAGTTTTAATTTGAAGTGTGACCCTTTCTTGACAAAATGTTTTTTGATTTACGTCAGTATCTGCTTTGAAAAAAAGACACACATTTTCAAAGAAAGTGTTGCATAATGGTCTTAACTGATTCAACATTCAGTTGTGAATGCTAGAAAGAAAACTTCAACGCTAGTTTTGGCTGATTCATCAGCAGTTTTCACTAAATTCATTCAATTTGATATATTTGTCATATCGAGAAACCCATAATTTTTTTTTTGTGGAATAGAATTTTTTTACATCTGAAAAAGAATTAATTTGCGTTATATCGCTTTTCCGGATGAAATTTACCTTCGTGTTATACGTATTGCTTCACCCATTACTTCTATAAAAATCTTTTCGAGGACATCCATATATTCAAACTTTCGATATTTTCAACTGAATTACATTTTTTTTTATAGGCATTCTTCTCCTCAAGATTAATATTGGAAACTTATCAAGCTCTGCAATTTCGAATAATTTTGAATTTTCGACCACATATCTAATCAGTTAGAAGAAAAAGAGACACTTTTAACTTCATGGTGTTGTATTTGAACCTTTCTGAAGTCAACTGAAAATATCTAGTGAAGTATTTCACTAAATTTTGTAAAAATATTTTTTTGTAAAAGGTTGTTATAGTTTGCGTTGTAAGTACATCCATTTCAAGGATTTTGTGTTAGTACTTTTCTATCGATTAATTGTACTCACCAGAATCTGCACAGACCAATATTCCACAGCAGGGATCATCAGTTGGTCTTTCTTGGCACATCGGATCGCTAATCTTCCTTCCTCTTCTGAAAAATGGCTCTTCACATCTATCTCTACAGTTCATGACGCCTTTGGTGCAAATACACACCGTATCACAGTCTGTTTCAACTCTCTCGCCATCGTGGTAAGTGAAACCACCTTTTGTGCAAGAACCTGTGGACAAAACCTTATTTTGAAAATATTAATTGACCTGATGGTGAGTGTCTGCATTATTTTTCACAGGGGACTTCGAATTTTGTGTCGTATGTTCTTCATCACATGTAAGTAATATACAGGGTGTACCTGGATGCAGAAGGCTGGATGATGATGACATTATCTACCGATCGAAAATATTCTCGGAGCCTGACCACTTTCATTTATACAGGGAGTGAAAAAAATATTTCAAATAATTTTTTTCTGTTTTTTTATTTTCGAATACGAGAGAGTATGCAATTCTGAATACATTCGTACTCAAATCGTTGCACTCGTCGAAATACTTTCCATAATATCGAGAAAAAACTGAAGAAATGAGGGAGATGAGTGTATTCGGTATTATGTTTGTTATTCCTTAGTTTGGAAAGTTTTTTGACGAATGCAACGATTTGAATACGGATGTATTCAGAATTCCATACTCTATCAAGTTCGAAAAAAAAAACAGAAAAGAAAATTTTTGAAATTTTTTATTCCCTCCCACTGAAAGTGGTCAGGCTACAAGAATATTTCAGATCGGTAAATAATGTCAAACAATAATATAATTTCAATTTTCAGATTTCAAATAGGTCCAGTTCTCCAGAAACGCCTAATAGGCCGTCGAACTTGGTACACCCTGTAGTGGTCAAAAAGATTCATGAGAACTGAAATAATCAAAACTCCTCTAAACATCTGAGTACTATCAAGATTAAAAATTTGATTTTAGTGTCAAGAGAATGGTGTGAACCTGAAATACAATTGCATACAACAAACTACGTATCTTTCGTCTTATCTCAATTGAATTAAACCAAACACTACATCATTTTCAATTGCATTTCAGAAATTGTCGATTGAGATTCAGAAAAGATCACTTGTATTTCATATTAGTCAACAGTATTTCAGAAAACTACAAATGTAATTTAGATTAGTCATCTGAATTTCAGAATATGTTATATGAAATTCAGATGAGTCAAATGTGTTTCAGTTTTCAGAAAACATCAAGGTTTTTTAATCGCATAATTAAAGTTTTGTGAAACCGACCCTTAACCTTCAAGAGTGAATAAAATTTGAAGCCCTACAGGCTGCCGTCGCAATTGCATCATAGCTAGGTCAAATAAATTTTTCCGAGTATGTTAGCCTTTTTTCAATAACCCAACAGTGGCACACTTTTCCTCATATCTTGCCACTGTTGCAGCAAACCCTCAACCCATTAATATATAGAAAGCGCTGTAAATGAACCATGGCTGCAGACACTGTTGTCAATGTGCATCTCTACTTAAATATGTACTCAATTGGACTAATTCTCATCAGGTGTTATGAGCTTCCTGAAGCTGCGGTGTTAGGCGAGGAATCAATTATTAAGATTTAGCATATTGTATTAAAATCCAGTGTTGAAGAAAAGAAAGAGCCAGCACCAAGAGATTTCCCCAGATTATATTGGTTTCATTTATACATGGAAACATAGCTGATTGAATTTGTTGATATATGATTGACGATATAATAACCTTTATGAAAATGAGTAATATATGACTCAAAATCCGACTTGAATTCAAATAATATTCGAATTTTCTGAATTACAAATTAAGATTTCTGAAATACAATTGACTAATCTAAATTGCATATGACATATTCTAAAATTCAACTGACTAATCTGAAATACATTTGATGTTCTTTGATATTCGATTGACTAATCCAAAATTAAATTGACTATTCTGAAATACAATTGACGGTTTCTGAATAACATTTGGAAATGGTGTCGTTTTTAAGCATTTAATATGGGAGCCAATTGAAAATAACGTTTCTCTAATCATCCTGTAGAACAAAATAATGTTAGAATGTTTCATTCTAATTTCATTTACAATTTTAGTTACATCAGTTGAGACGTCAGATAAAAAGGATTAACAGAAACCTTTCTCATACTTTGACGTATGCTTGTAACCGATCCGTTTGTAAATTAGTTTCGAACTGAGAGGATATGAGGTCAAGCATAGATTATTTCACGAAAAAAATGTATTTCTGTACCTCGAAGCAACCATTTTTCAAACGAATCGAAATTTTCCAGCAATGTGAGCATTGGTTTTAAAATAATCATAACTTTAATTATTTGAAAAAATATGAAATTATTTGATTTGTTGTTTTTATGAAGATTTGGTACATATCAAATGACCTGAATTTCATTTTGATTTTAAACGAAGGAAAATTCTCTTAACAGATCAGCTCTATCTTTTAGGTATCGGTAAAAAAACCCAGTTGAATCTATGAACAACTCACAGCAAAATGTAAGTAGTTTTCTTTTGAGAAACTGTTGGATGCAGCGCATAATATTATGTTGGACGGTTTTGTACGTCTATAAAGTTTAGATGAGGATACATGAAACAACTAATTCAGATATAAGACTGATCCATTCATCAGAAAGACCTGTACAATTCATTTTCAACCAAAAAATAGATGAGGTGATTTCAAATTCAGATTTTCATGCATCCATTGAGCTCAATACGAGGTGATGGTTCTGCTACCGAAATCTCGATTCAAATGTAACTGAGAATGAGTTTCTGTGTGGAAATGTTTGGAGTCGATGAACTCGAGGGCCATGTGCTAATAAACCTTCAACTAGACGAAGTTTTTCTGTTGCAGAAAAAGTAACATGGAGAAATTTACACACAAATTAAATATTCAATAATAATTGACGCTCTGAAAGATATTTCGGCTAGTAGCTTTTTAGTCGAATAACAGAAATTCTATGGGTCGAGGATCTCCAAGGATAATTGGCCACGCTAACGGTTGCAGCATTTATCTAGAATTCAGAATCTATAAGAACAATTCGAAATCAATTCCTGAAGAAAAGCCCAAATATTTGTATTATTGGTTTTGATTAAGGAGCAGACAATGTAAAGAGTGAAATATCTAGGATGTGAATGAAAATACTTCAAATATACAGGGTGTTCTATGAGTCGTACTCTAAAGCCTCATGGTGAAAGCAGGACATCCTGGGGTGTTTTGTATCCTGAGTCCATGAACATTGACCTAAATTTGCGATAGCTATAACTCTGGAATGAACGGTCGAATTTCGATAAAATTTTATGGGTTTGTTCACTTCGGGAAGCTGTTTCAAACACTATATCGTTGGTTTTATTCGTTAACCTACCAAATCAATTGAAAGTGTTGAAAAAAATTTCAAAAATCATCTTGTTCCTGTAAGCTTGAAACTTTTATAAGATTTTGTTCATTCATTGTAAAGTTGAAAAAAATGACAGGTGATTGAGACTAGCACAAGCCAGGCGACTCGAAAAGTGTAAAATATGAACAGAAATGAACTTTTTTCTGTAAGGCTGAAATTTATATATGTGTTCGTCTGAGGGAATGAAAAAATAAGTTTTATTATTAATCTTCATCTTCCTCTGATATTTTATCACTAATTTCTTCATCATATAGTACAGTCCTTTCAAACGTAGTACAATTTGTCCTAAATTGGTTGAGACTGCACAATATCTCAACTCTTATTGAAAATAACCCTATGCCACTTTTTCGGAAACTTTTAAATCTACCAACAGAAATATCCCAACTACTTTTGTTTCTAGAATACAAGGCATAAATGAAAATGTGCACTTTTTGGAAAAGTTGTTATTTCTTGGGTCCTGTATAAGAAAGAAAAAAAGAAAACTTATTTTATGTCGAAGTCAGTAGCTTAGCTTGAAATTTTGTACGAAGCATTAGTTTTGAGATTGAATTGGAACGCAATGGAATTTTTCATATGGAACACCCTGTTTGATTCAATGTCGAATTGTTGCATTTTTTTCTGAATACATTGATGTACCTAACCCTCGATAAATTTCAGTTCAGAAAAATATCCCACGCATATAATCAATCTCCACAGGCATTCAATCATTACTTTTTCGAAAAGCCATGTGACCTTAACCATTTCTTTTATCCAATTTTGAACATGAACGCAAAATATTAATAGAATAATGGTGACAACTAAAAAAATTTCAGTATGAATATTGTAATTTTTCGATGCATGTGTGGATGATTTCATGTTTTACTTTGAAAAAAAATCAACAGAAATATAAATTTTCCTGATCATTGACACTGAAATTTCTTTCAATAAATTAACCTTCAGATTAGGTTGTGATACATCGATGTTTTCAGAAAATAATGTTCCTTTTGAAATTCTAAGCTACGCCACTGACGTAAAAATATTATTACATTATATATATTATTATTATATTTTAATTTTTTGTTCTTTCTTATTCAGGGCCCGTGAAATAATAACATTTTCAAAAAGATGACATTTTCATTTTCGCCCTGTATTCCAGAAACAAAAGTTGTTGGAATATTTCTGTTTGTGAATTTAAAAGTTTTACAGAAAGTGACACAGGATCGCGAAAACCGCATGTCTTCATCCTCAATAATAGCTGAAATACAGTGGTGCAGTCTACCAATTTGGGACACAGGGTATTACGCTTGAAACAACTGTACTATATGATAACATATCAGAGGATGATGACGTTTAATAATGAAACTATTTTTTTGATTCCCTCAGACGAACACATATATAAATTTCAGTCCTACCAAAAAAGTGTATTTTTGTTCATATTTAACACCCTTTTCGAGTCGCCTGGCATGTACTCGTGCTCGTCGAAATCGCCTGTCAATTTTTTTTGAACTTTACAATGAAGGAACAAAATTGAATTAAAGTTTCAAGCTTGCAGGAACAAGTTTATTTTAAAAATTTTTGTTTACACTTTCAAAGTGTTGATGATGCAAGGGTGAAGAGTGCCAGGTGATGGTTTTCATCCCCAGCATGCTATGAACTACCACCATGAGAATTTTTAGCCTTACAGACAAACCGTTTCTCGAAGGGTTCACTAGCTCTCTTACATAAATATGGTTCCCATTATAGCTGTCAAAATCAGAATTGGGCAGTTCAATTTTCATTCAGAATTAGAACTATGGCTCAGGTTCACACCATTTGTGAATATTTCGAAGTGATAATTGAATTACTTTTTTCAAGAATGAAGGATTTTCGAATAGGAGGTGTTATTTTGATTGTCAAAGAAAAATGTCATTTTTTAATATGAGTGATCGAATGTTTATTTCATTAAAAAGAGAAAGTTATGCCGTTAATAACATCAGGAAAATAATATCCACAAGCACTAACTATCCTCCTACTAGCACAATGTAAACAGATCTTGCAAGTAACGGTAGAATACTAAAGATAGTAAACGATAGAGTAGAGAGAACATGTGGAATAGTACACTGGACTATCTCATCCCCACTTCCAAATTCTCATTCTACTCTACTGGTTTATCACTCAACTATACCGATGTGAAAGGATAGTACATCTTCCTAGTCTTCCATCTGATTCGGCTCATCGATTTATCCTACAAATTACTACCAATGTGTAAAGAGGCATTCTACCGAAATGCTAGTGAACTCGACCATTTATTCTACCAATGTAAACGGCACTTCATGGTCTCAAGATAAAAAGCCCCCGATAGGTGTCCTTCATTCACCATCATGCTATGTGCAACGACTCATCTTATGAAACACCATGTATAAAAAAAGTATTAATCTGCATGCCAATATTTTCTTCATGAAGTTGGCATTTGTTCAGACCACAAGATGCCATTCCAGATATTTTTGCCCTTGTTTCTGTTTACATGGGAATGAAATTTTGCGATATAATGAATTTCAAACGTGCTAATCTATCTGGAACGGAAATATTCCGCTCACTATCTATTAAATATGAATAATTCAGGACGAACATTAATTATCCAAGCTATCCAAGAAGGTACACTTTTTAGGAACATATTCAATCCGAATGTAGCACAAATAAATGAAAGAATGCGATTGGTTGAGATGCGAAACAGTATTTTGATTTTCAATGGGGAGGTATGGTCTTATGAGATCAAAATCTAGAGCAGCATCCTATCAAAAATATCGCGAGAAGCAAAAATCCAAATCTTCCTAATTTTAGGTAGAACATCCTGAAACTGTTGAAATCCGCCCTAACCCAAATAGACCTACCATTCCGTATAAAGAACACCTAACTAAAAGTTTTCTATTCATGCTCAAAATAAAGAAACGAAGAAGGCGTCAATATAAACACACAAATTAATGGTATCCTCAACACTGAATATAACCTACAAAGTGCTTCAGTATTCAAATACATTTTAGAGCCATGTTAACTTCATAAACATATCAATTGTTGCAATACCTCATTTTGTCCGGTGGTGTATTTTTTTATATGTATTTATTTTATTCATTTGCGAATAAAATAATTATATCTATGGTCGGATGAATAATATTAGAGGCGAATTCATCTTCTCCATGATTACGAATCCTGATTTTTGCTACGTAAATGAAGGCGTTCTTTTAACGGAAAGGTAGGATTATCACCTACTATATTACCTGAATATATTGTTATAACTATTGGAAAAATAATCTGACTCTGCCTGAGATACTACATCTGGATATGATTTCAGAACCATCTGATAGCAAAATTTTCTTCTGCACCTAATTCAATAGTTTTCTGTAAGTGAAATAACAATAATGTTGTTTATGCGCCTACTAATTTCTTATTCGTATTTCGATGCACCAAACAAAGTAATAATATATTCACCTTGGAAAAAAAATATCATTGACCCATCAAAACTCATGCTGCATTAAAATATATGGGGGGCGTTGACTGATCCCGTAAAAACATGAGTTAGAATCGTATTTCGATAAGGACAAAAAATGTATTTCCCTATTCTTGCACACTGCATTGAAATGATTGTTCAAAACGCAGAAATGGTAACAAACTAGACTAGCTATCATCGTAACAAGATTGCTGGAAACTGTAGGAAAAACAACGAAAACAGGAACATCTAAGCAATCAAAGAGTTTACACCAATCTTCAGGATAGATCAGAGTAGACCACCTGATTGTTTACCAGAATAAAATAAAAAAATTGTGAGGTGTGGCATAAAAATTAATATTTTATGAGTATTAAATATGAAATAGCATAACATTTAGTCGCTCAAAAACCTACCGTTCCTTTAAGAGAACACCACAAATTTTAACTTTTAAAATAAGTACACATCAAGATGAAAAATATGAAAAGGCCCCATTCAAACCATAATCTGACACAATTCTTATTGAAATGAAAGAAAAAAATTATGAGGTCTATTTAAGTTAATGAGAATTTACTGGAAGGAAACAGATTCTTACCGTTTGCTTTAGTAATCACGGGTGGAATGTTAGGTATATGCATTTCCTCTTCTTCATTTATGGTGACGTCGCTCAAATCATCCATGTCCTTATTATGAAAAGACGTATTGGACGAAGAAACACCGTTGCTGAACACATTGGAGGTGAAGTTCAGAGCTCTTCCTCTTGGGATATCCGTTTTGTTGGATCTAGGATAGTTTGGACTGGGTGTGGGTGCGGAATGGTCCTCATCTACCATACTCAGAGCAGTTGGTGTTACAGCTGGTCCTGAGTTCTCTTTGGAATGGAGTGTATGAGATGAAACTATCGTCTCTGGAAAGAAATTAATAATTGAATGGTTTGAAATGGATAATGCGAGTAATAAGCTTCTGTAACCGTTATGCGTAATCATTTATAATTTTTCATGATTATTCAGTTATTAATTGAAGAGTGGAAATTCAAAAGGGTCTAAGTGCCAAAAAATTCGAACTGAGATATTACATAAAACATGTCTAGAACTTATGAAAAAAGTTTGAAAAAAAAATTAAAACTGTTATTCGGTACAAAATACAGAATGAAATAAAACTACATATACAGGGTGTACCGATCTAAAATATTCTTGGAGCCTGACCACTTTCAGTTGTAAAGGGAGAAAAAAAAAATTTCAAAAATTTTTTTTTCTGTTTTTTTGTTTTCGAATTTGATAGAGTCTGCAATTCTGAATACATTCGTACTCAAATCGTTGCATTCGTCAAAATACTTTTCAAAATATCGAGAAAAAACTCAAGAAAAAAGGGAGATGAGAGTATTCGGTGTTATGTTTGTTATTCCTAACCTAGATATCGTAGGCACAAACCGTTTTCACGTTTTTGAAGGCGAAGACTGTGGAAATATTGTACATTTACAAAATTTTGAATAACCCGTCACAGGGTGTTTCGAATGTTGGTTCAAAAATAGGCATCAAGATTAGCTCATAACTTTCATTTTTCAAATTAGAACCCTATTTTCTTATGATTGCTTGGATTCTGCGAAGAAAAATGATGATAATGTTCTAATTGCAGAAATATTCACTAGAACATGCCACCTGCAACAGGAGCATAAAGTGAGTCTGCTGATTTCGTATTGAATTTGCTCTTGTTCAAGTAGATATTTTTATAATCTGTATGTTGCAAACCAACAACTCAGCATATTTTTTTTTCTGTTTTGACACTCTCGGTCCCTTTTTGCCGCCTTTTCACTGCAATATTATCGGCTTGTGTGTCCATTTTGTATACTTACAATATTGATAATTTGGCACTTAGACCCTTTTGACGTGAAACAGATGATGGCACTTAGAACATGCGCAGTTTTTTCCATCAGAAATGATGACTGCCGGAAGCGGATAGCACATTGACCGTTCCGTAGGCTATTGGCCTTGGCACATAGACCCCAAAACAAATGAAATCTAAAATTTCGTGAAAGTGGCACTTAGACCCTTTTGAATTTCCACTCTTCAATTATTGAATACCTACAACCAGACTTTCGAGTGATCAAAATGGTTGCAGATATTAGAGGGGAATAGAATATGTACCTCTGAATAAAGAAAGAAAACATAAGGGAAGATCAACGATGGCATTGCTTGAATAGCGAATCGAAGTAGCCATCTTGGTAGACCTTTTGTGACCCATTATTTGTTTATGTCTTTCGGAGGAAGCTATCTAGACTGATTTTATTATCAAATATAGTTAGATGCGTAGAGGTTGTCCTCGGAATAAAAGAAAAGAGGGATCAGAGTATTATCTTTCATCGGTAAGGGCCAGTTTCATAATCAGTTTTAAAGTCCCTTTAATTTTAAAGCTCCTTTAAGTTCGATATTTCGGTTTCATAACACTTTTAACTTTCTTAAAGCCACTTTATATTTAAAGGCCCAAATTCGGGACTTTAGCAGCTAAAGTATCCTTTAGCTCTGAATTCCTAACCTCTCGTGTTCAAACTGTCAACTCATTTGAGGTTAGTTATGTTGTGTTTTATTTCGAAATTCAAAATCGACTTTCACAAGTGGAATGAGAATACGAAAATGAGAGTATGGAAACGTATAGATTTCCAATTTCGAAATGAGACTACAATTAGACACCATACGGCTCATCGAAAACATGCAGTTCACACAAGTGATTTCAATGACATGTTTCCTATCAATAATTTTGAACAGGAATTAGGTGATAATTAAAATTTTTTTGCTGATTCAGTCAATAGGAAACATGTTGAAATTCAATCATAACAGGTCACTTTGCTATTTACTTTCCTACGTTCCAGAAATTAGATTTCCAAGACTGAAATCTCATAAACCTATTTGGTCGAATAACTTTCTGAATTCGAACTTCAGCTACAAGGAAATCTGGAAATCCGATCTAATATCTGATCCATCGAATAAAGTTCCTGGTTTTAACCTTCCCAGGAGAATATGGTCCCTTCTTAATCGAATAAGAACAGGTCATGGTCGTACCAACAGCATGCTTTTCAAGTGGAATTCAGTTGATAGTCCTAATTGTGAATGTGGTGAATCAGAGGAAACAGTTGAACACCTAATTAATAATTGTTCGATTTATAAATTCCAAGATGGTATTAGAGCCCTACACAATATATTGAACTCATTTTTGCAATGGGTTGAAAATTTTAGATCAATTTGATTTAGTATAATTTGAATTCTCTCGCTGTTTGGTCTTCTTTTCTTTTCAGGTTGGAGTTTATGTTTGAAAATCCTTCCTCCGAAGAGCCCTTCCGATAGTCGTGATGTCCTTCTATATAGAATATTCAGATACAACAATTTTATTTTATATTTTTTATGGGGAGACAGGTTTTTTCAGCTGAGGTAGTATCATACGAAGAATGTTATGGTATATATTTTGCTATATTAAGCTGATGCAATTGGTGAAAATAAATGCTTATTCAAAGATTATGTTTATTCAATTTTTTTCCTATTTCTATTTCTAAATCTAATGATGTTAATCTGAGGCAATGCTCCCTTTTGTCAGCCACAATCATCAATTCCATTTTTTTTTGTAATATTCAGTTTGGGATTGGTATTTTCCCCCGAATTTCTAGTTGTATATTTCAAATTTGAACTTGAACGTCATATCCACATGACATGAAAATAACATAACCTCCTTCAATTTTAAGATGGCTGTGGTTAAATACAACTGCAACTGTCCATTTTAGGTCAAATGAAACGATTTCAGTTATGCCAACATACAACATTTCACCTAAAGTCGCCTTTACGTAAAGTCCCATTTAATTTCATTATAAAATCGGGTGGACTTTTAAAGTCGGCTTTAGTTAAAGCCTAAAGTGACTTTAAGGGGTTTATTATGAAACTGGCCCTAAGTTCATTTTCATTAATCAGGTGTGAAATGATTAAGATTTATTTTTATTTGGTCAATACTCGAGTGTTCTTTTACCTACTTGTTATTTTTCATTCTGTTGAAAAATTTAAGTCTTGTAGTCGGCATTTTTAAGAAATATCGAATATGATAATGTTGGCAATTTTAGGTTGAGGCTTTCACGGACGGTTATAATGACATTAGAAGAGTCTTCCGGGATAATTGGTAGTGGTCTGTTAGAAATTATCTCACCTAACGTCTTGCCTACATCTGCGGTAGGCATTTTTTAGAGGTTTTTTGGTCTAGGATTGTAACTCGACTGCTGAGTTCAGAGAGTGGTAACTTACTATATCAAAATAAAACAGAGAGACCATAGCGTCTTTATAATGGATTTAGATAAAGAAAACACTTGTGGCACTCGAGGACTGCCGCGGTAAAGCTATTGCATAGCATCCATTCAAAAATAAGAAGAAGAATTTGTTTTATTTATCTTACAATATATGTAGGTTATTCAGTAATGTTCATCATTGAAACTATAGGTTTATGGAAACTGAAATAAGAAAAATAATTTTGAGACTTAATGTCTTCTAAATATCTGGAAAATACCGCGTCAATATAGTATTCCCATATTTCGTCGTGGATTCTTGAGGATCATTATTCATTTTTAAACTCAATTTTTCCGAAAAAAAGTTGTCAACCTCTTTGATTTTTATCAGCGGAGTTAATGTTGAAATCGAAAGCCAAGATAAGTGGAAATTTGATACCATTTGTACCAAGAATTTTTGACCCTTTTTTAGTGTAGGTAAAGTGCGATGAAGAAAATGCTCTACCAAGTGTAATTTTGGATTTGGAGATATGTAAATTGCTACCATGACTATGTGTAGGCCATTTCTAAGTTTGCATAGGCATGAACAAAATATCCAACAAATGAGCGTCTAACTTTAACATCGCTAACGCCTTCAATATTCATTTAAATATTCGGAGTCATAATATTAGTAACATTATTGCTATTTTGGTAAATAGCTACCCTATCTTTTGGAGTTGTGTCTCGTTTGAATTGATCAATACAATTGAACTTAGGAAAGTAGTAACACATTGGTTTGTCTCGTAACTGAATCTTGTAAATCGTATTTGTGTTTATGTAAACTTTGGCACTTGAAAGTCATTATTGATATTCCATTTCTAATACTAAGACACTTTAAGCTATCGTCTGAACATTATTTAAGGACAGTCTTTTGAATTCTTGCAACAAAGATGCAGTCGATGCAGCTTGCCTTCGTAATATACAATTTTTCAATATAAGTCACCCGAGAGAGTGCAAAATAGACGAGTTCCTGAGAATGTGATTTACTATTTCTTCAAAAGTTCCACCTTGCAACTTATGTATAGTTAGAGCAAGAGCTGAAGTTATCGGAAAATGTTTGCGTTTGGCTATACATTTTCTATCCGGTGTTAATGAAATATTTGCTGTTCCTAATTCAATGGGAACAGCGAGATTGCCGACTCCATTTTGCACTGCTAGAGTGGCTACATGCATCCGTCTAGTCGCAAGCACCCAAACACCTTGCCGAAGTCTGCCGAACTGAACCGACGATACACAGCTGTGTTAGGTTTTTTCGTTATGGATTTTCTACATTCGTTCGTCGCGCTCGAAGCTTTAGATAAAAGCTATGCAATAGATTAAAATTTATTGTAAATGAATAGATGTCACAATTGAGTGTCATTATCATCATTCTGGTTGAACACAGAGACGTCTCATAAGTAGTCCAAAGGTGAGTTTCACAAAAATTTGATTGTCCTTTCAAAAATATTCATGTGAATTTGAACCAATCGAATCTCTTGATTCGACATCTCGATGGCTGCAATCAAATCGACGGTGCAAACAAAACCAGATATACTGGCCGTGGTCTATAGGAATTATTTCACCAAAGTTTCGGAAACATCTGCGGTAGGCATCTTCAGAAGACTTTTGGTGTTAGTTTGTAACTCGGCAGCTGAATTTCTGACAGTGAACTTTGCATTTCTCGTGCAACTTTTGCTTTTCTGACTAATGCACTTTTTCACCTAAAGGAGGATAACCGGCATAACTGTAGTTTTTGAAACGATACGAATTCTCATGTATTTTGGGAACCTCAATTTGAAATACTCAGAAGAAGAGGCTCTATGTAGTGGCGTGCCAAATCTCCTGACCTGAACCTTATGGACTTCTTGTGGGGACTTCTTACCTTCGAGATTTTTGTGTTAATGAGAATCCAGTAGAGTAATTTGATGATTTATTTGTCGAAAAATATTTGGATGATGAGAAAAATTGCGGCAGATCTTCCCACGATACTTATATTGAGGAATTGTACGACATCAAAGAATTTTCGATATTTGTTTGTTTATTACCGCAACTACTTGCTAATTTTAACTCGTGGCATTCGAACTGAGTAGTCATCATTCATAGAATAATGAAGTGAATATTGACCTACTGAAATGTGTCCCGAATTAGTAAGAAACATAACATATCCTGTTTCGAATGATTTCACTTCAGTAACATTTCATACGTTCAAATACAAATAGATTAAATTATAACAAGTTATTTTTTCTGTTAGGAGCAATTTTTTTTCAAATTGGATATAGATTGAAACAATAAGAATCAAAATCTAGATGTGACATACCATCGAATTGTTGAAAATATTTAACAAAACCAATAAATTCAGAACTAGAGTCTTCAAGTTTCCAAGAGCTGATTTTCCTATTTCTCACACGACCATTCTTCACTGAGACTGTTGAAAAAAAGCAAAAAATTTGTCTGTAACTTTATTTATTGCGAGAATTGTAGTTCACTCCGAATAATTGACTTGAATCGATAGGATTTTTTTCAAATTTTTTAAGTTTCTGACCATGAAAATCTTCTTGGTCTCATTTGTGTACCTTCATGTATTATGTGCAATTTTTGTCCTGAATTTAGAATATAATGATATCCTATTATATAAATAATAAACTATATAAATTTGTTCAATTATTTATGAACTTGTCTGTACTTGTAACTGGGTATTTATTGAAGAAATCGAAAATTTCACGAGGCCTTGTAAGATCTTGAGTCTCTGTCTGTTTCTTCAAGTGTTTGAAGTCAATGCAAATGACCCGCCTTGATCAAATCACTTTTCCTCTTTCATTTAAAACCGTTCTCAATTTTTCAAAGCACTCCATATCTCAATCACATGTTCTGTTATTGCGTATATGGGATGAAGATGTTATGTAAAGATGAAAATTATGATGGTGAAAGTCTAACAGAATAGCAACTTATGTGTGTGGAGTTATCTGCCCACTTTAACACTTACCATTGTCTGCAATAACCTAGTTATTATTTCAGCGTTGTTGCTTATTACTACAACTGAGTACCAATTCAATATTCAAATAGTTTCCACGCATAATTGGATATTTCTCATCAGGTTCTTGTCTGGATTTCCCGAGGAATTTCCTTCGTATTTTATGTATAGACATGAAAAGCAATCTCGTATAAAAAAGAATATTAAAAATTTTTCTGAACATGAATCCAATATTTATCTTATTCTCTCTGCGCTTGTACAGGGTAAAAAAAGGTGACCACGTCTAGAGGATAGTTAGAAAACTGAAACATATTTGTGGTTTGCTCAATGAAAAATTTTCGTTGCGCCATTTGCATTGAAAAAAAGCCTCGAAGAAAAAAAATGTATACAAATTTTTTACGATTTTGCCGAAACTACTAGCACGAATATGTTATGAAAGCGGTTACATCCCATGAATTTTTTTCATATCTGATTTTCATAGAGGGCGCCAGTTGCGCGTTTCGTTTTATTGAATATAACTTTTTTGAGCCTAGAATTATTAATCAAGATTTCAAGTGACAATGAACACCGTTCAATTTTACACCACAACTATTTGTAAAAGTCGATACAGTGTTCCGTTTTCGAAATATTTTCAATTTAAAATAATGAAGTAATGAAAAATGCCGGAATGAAGAAATTATAGAGTTATTAATTATTTTTATTATGCGTTTTGTGAATTAGATTTTTTATCGTGTGGATAAGACTCGACTTATAATATTGTAAAAAATTTTCATAAATTTAATCACTTCAACGCTTCTTATCTTGAATAGGAATGACTCTGCGAAAATATTTTAACTGAACTGAACACAACCCAATTCTTTTTCAGTTTTCAACCTATCCCTATATACATTTTTTTTGTGAATTGACGGCCTGGTTGTTGAAATATATCTCGGCATCAAAATTTATGAAGTTAATATTTGTTCTCCACTTTTTCATGATTTTATGTTCGTCATGCAGAAATATTTTTTTGTGTCCTAAAATTTTTTAATGGTGAGATTGGTACCCGTATTCGTGAGGCACTTAACTTTTGTAAGAAGTGCTCAAATATTTAAATTTTTTTTTATTTTATCCTCCCTTACATCTGGAGTTTTTTTTTAGAAAAAAAAATTAAATTTATAAGAAAATTCGAATTTTTCACAAAAAAGTGTTTTTTTTTATGAGTTCAAGAATGAAAGATACTAGATAACATTTTTTCGAATTCTGATGAAAGCATCAATTATGGTAAATGGTTTTAGATACAGCATTAATCGCTTCTAAAAAGAAATAATGTAATTTAAAATTCCCAGGAACTTCACAACGAATTAGACATTAGACGAATAGACATTTGAAACTTTGACATTAGAATATATCAGAAAGAAAATTCCTATCAGAAGGTGTCGAAGGTAATATTTTTCACTCGTTGTATTTCTTCTTGATATCTTATATTTCGACAATATTGAAAGGTTGCTGATTCTCAAAAGTATAGAATGGTATCTATATTCTGACAAATCGATTTTATTTCATTGTCAAATGAAATTTATACAAGGTTATGACTGAACATACAACCGAAACATAAGATAGAGAGTACGAAGTTTACACCTTCTTTCCGAAATGTCATTTGATGTATCTTGAGATCCAAAAGAATATTATCTGTGAGTTCTCAAGGTTTTTATCGAGTATTTATGAGTGGTTCAGATAATTCCTATTGTATGACGTAAATTTGATCGATCGGTTCCGGTTAGAAAAGATTTAATTAAGCATCAATGAAGCGGCCCAGAATTAGTTGGCTGCGTTCCATTGAAACGTTTTACCGATGGCTATGTTTTATAAGGTTCTGCTAATGAAGTTTCTCTGTATCCTCGCAAGTATGGAAACGAATTTACAAGAAAAAAAACAAATCGAAAAATATCTTATATTGATCCTTTTCTTGATATGCTTGAATTTTTTTCTAAGCGAGTATGGAAACGAATTTACAAAAAAAAAAAAAATGAAACATTTCCAATATTGAACATAAAAGAAAATCTTGAATTAATGGAAAAAAGCGTCAAAGGCAAAGTATGAACGATCCTGAAAATGATTTCTGATATATTAAAGCGATGTGAAAATGATAACCCACTCAATAACCCATTTCAGAAATAAGTGACAAATCAAAAATATTCTGAAAGATGTGCATTTATTTCATTCAATATTAGAAAGTGTTCATTACTCAAAACCATAGATAGTAAAATCCTCATGGTCTCCAAGATGTTGAATTTCAGAAGCGGTCAATCAATGGCATCATAGATTGACCGCAGACTGATACATTATGAAGAATGGGTCATCACCCTGTATAAAGTATTAATGAAATTACGTATGATTTTATTCTTTTCTAAATGCACAATAAGGGCTCTCAACTGAATTCCATTATAAAGCATGACATATCAACTTCCTGTTTCTTCCATATTTTCTTCGGAACTCTGTACCTAGTCTTTCTGAAGGATCTACAAGTAGATCTTTTATGGGAACATTGCATGTATTTCATTGGGATCGACTCGTTGCTTCTATTTAAATCGAGAGAAAAATTGGACCAAAATGGTTTATGTCACTACAACGTTATTTCGAATATAGGACAGTAATGGAAATGATTTCGAAAATAAATAGAATATGTTCCAAGAATTCACAGTTTACGTCTGTCTTCATAAGTGACGAGCAATATCAGAGGAGCTATAGCAAAATGCTTCATATTAGTCTATATGCAGGGTGAGTTTTTCGAGTTGTACAGGGTATTCCAAATTGCTTGATTTTGACTGTTTCAGGTACTTCTGGACTAGATAGGTAAAAACTTCGTAAGTTGTCCTGGGCTTGATTTTTGCGAAAATACCATTAGTGAAAACCGTTTCACGATATCTTAATTTTTTTTTAATTTCGAAAAATGTGCCATAACTTTTTCATTGACGAAAATATCTGAAAACGATAAATACTTTCTAGAAGCGCTTCTTTCGCGGAAATAAGAAACTATATTAAATTTTTTTTTCTGGTGGAAAAAAACACTTTTTTCATATTAAATACGAAAGCATTTTTTTTCATTTTATTTCAGAAAAAAAATATTTGAGATAAAAAAAGTGAAAAAGTGCTTGTTGAAAGTTTTAACCTTTTTCAGATATTTTCGAAAATGAAAAAGTTTTGGTACATCTTCTCAATCGAAAAAATTTCAGCAAAGTTGTTATATCTTCTCAACAAATGAAGATATTGTGAAACGGTTTTCATTATTGGCGTTTTCACGAAAATCGAGCCCAGTACTCCTTTCAACGTTTTTACCTATCTAGTCTAGAAGTACCAGAAACAGTCAAAATCAAGCAAATTGGGATACCCTGTACAGGGTGATTGTTTATATACAGGGTGACACAGAATCATGTTACACCCCCATATTCTCCCTTGTTTCTGAAGCTATATTTCTGAATTTTGGAACATTGAATATACCCAATATAGAGCACTTTTTGACATATTTAGAAAAAAATCCAATTTCCGGTTTTTCCCGAAATGACATCAACTTTGGATGGAACCGAGAAGATACTAAACTTGTCTAAACTTTATTATCGTGTTCGTATTGATTATACAGAAAAATAGTTGATATGGATGGATACCCCACTGATGGTACTTTCGAATGACGTCAGAATACCATTATGCCATCATTTGACAAAACGGAGTTTCGAGTGAAAAAAGGTTTTGGTTTACTCTTTTGGCACGTATTTCGAACCACGATACTTTTTAAATCGAAATTACTATAGTGTAACATTATTTTGATTATTTGGAATAATTTTAGGGAGTTCAAGGCTCTCTAGATCGAAAAATAAAATGGGAGTTCTGACGAATGAAATATCAACTATGAGGTATCATTAGATTGAGAGATTTCAAAAATGTGATAATATACCGGGTGTCCCATTTGAAAATCGAAAGTTGATGTCATTTCTGAAAAAACCAGAAGTTGGATTTTTTTCTGAATATGTCAAGAAGTGCCCTATAATGAGTATATTAAATGTTTAAAATTTCAGAAATATTGCTTCAGAAACAAGGGAGAATATGGGGGTGTACCATGAGTCTGTGTCACCCTGTATGTCAATAATAATAATAATAATAATAATAATAATAATAATAATAATAATAATAATAATAATAATAATAATAATAATAATAATAATAATAATAATAATAATAATAATAATAATAATAATAAGAATAATAATAATAATAATAATAATAATATTTATTGATCCTTTCAGACATGACAATGCATGTATAGGACAAGTCACAAAAAATAATAGGCATATTCAGACATTATCTAAATTAACAGAAAAGTACTCATTAACACTATAGAAACAATTTTTTATAAGTAGACTTTTAACAACTTTCTTAAACCTGAAGATATTAAGGGATTTTATATTCTTAGGGAGATGATTAAAAATTTTTATACACTGATACCTAGGTGACATTTCAAACTTGAAAGTTTTGTGCTTAGGAATAGTCAAAATTTCTTTATTTCTTATATCATGGGAATGAAAGCTCGACAGTTTTACCATTCAACTCTCATGCTCCTTTACATAAAGCAGGCATCTGAATATGAAAATGGACGCTAGTGTAAGCATGTTGTTTTTCGGGAATATAGTTCTACAAGAGGTTCGTGGAGCTACATTGAACATCAATCGCAGAATTCTCTTCTGAATAATGAATACTCTACCAGCATCAGAGGAATTTCTCCAGAGCAAGATGTTGTATGAAAGATGACTGTATACTAAACTGTAATACACATTTACAAGGGAACTCAGAGGGAGTATTTTTTTGACTCGGCTGAGTGCATAATACGAACTGTATAGTTTTTTACACACCGCGTCAACGTGTGTGTCCCACCTTAAGTACCTATCAATGTATATACCTAGAAATTTCGTGGATTCCTTCGATGAGATGATAGTATCGAAATGACGAGTTGTGAGTTCATAACTATCATTCGATAATGAAAAGAAAATACACTCAGTTTTGCTCAGATTGATCATTATTGCATTGAGATCGCACCATATAACAAAACAATGAATCAAAAGATCACACACTTTTTTCAAATCTTCCATGGTATCTGCTTTTACGACCAATGAGAAATCATCAGCAAATAAGATAGCTCTCATTATTTGGGTGACGTCTTTACGGTACTTATTAATACTAATAAACAACTTCCTCAAATTTTCCGGAAGATCGTTGATAAACAATAAAAATAAGAGTGGTCCCAAGACAGAGCCCTGAGGCACACCCAAACTGAAATTATGCTCACTGGAAAAAGATTTATCAACTCTAACAGACGCAACTTGGCCCTCAAGATAACTAAGAATCCAGTTGTAAAATATACCTCTAAATCCCAGATCATAACATTTGTCTAATATGAACTGAAACGAGAGGCAGTTAAATGCCCGGGACAAGTCAAAAAACAATTCCGCAACATGTGACCCCTCATCGAGACAGTCATAAACAAATTCAACTAAATGTAGGGCACCCGTTTGAGTTGAGCGGCCTGATCGAAAGCTGTGCTGTGCAGCATCTAGAAGCTTAAATTTATCAAGGAATTTCATCATTCTATAGAAGACCAAACGTTCGAAAACCTTCGATAAACAACTCAGGATAGAAATGGGTCTATAATAATTGAAGACATCATGAATGTCTCCTTTTTTATAGACAGGAATAACTGAAGCTTTTTTGAGGACATCAGGAAAAACCCCTGAACAAATTGAATGGTTCACTAAGTGAGCAAGATGGCGACTAATAGAAGGACCTATCTTCTTAAGGATTCGTCCTGAGATGCAGTCAGCACCTGAACCCTTGGCATTTCTGAGCGTACACAGGACATTGGCAATTTCATGTTCTGAAACTGGATAAAAAAAATCAATCATAGAAGACGTAGCTATCTCAGTTAATATTGGTCCTACGAAAACGTTTGAATTGGCATATTTGAAGTATTTTCCATGGGCATTCTGAATTCAGTACTCAGAAATTCATAAGTATTCAAGGAACAATTAACATAAAAAAAATTTATTCATCATTCAACAATGATGATCATCGTCAGAACTTGTTCTTCAGTATTACGAAATCAATTAGATCTTTAATGGATATTCTATTCATAATATTCATATTTCGTCTAATTCGGAACTATGTAGTTGGTTTAGAAACTAAACAGAGAGTCCTTCATTCTGTGAAGTCAGTCTTGAAGGCTTGTATATCGCCGATATCCTTCAATACCAGATATCGGCGTAGGAGCATCACAAGATGCTACTCCACCACGTAATTAATCGCCATAAGAAATAACGTTGCGACCCATTTACCAACAGGTTCGCCAACTAACTGCACACAACTTCCGCACATTGCGGTATGTTGACTCAACATCAGCCTTCACAAGGTTATTAGTTCGCGAATTACGATAGCAGGAATCTCCAGAAGACATTTCTTCTCCGAACTTTCTCCGATTTCACTCGGGATTCAAACATAAAACATTCATTCATTCAGCCCACGATGAATTGATGTTTTATTCTCGGCAGATATGGCGCGATGTGACCACAATCGTTATTTCTGTTTTCTATCGAGAGGAAAGCAATAAACACATACTGCGAGCCTTGAGAGATTATCGCGTTCCTTTTAGTGGAAGTTTCGACCTCTTTTGATCATTGTTGACCGCTTGTAAATCGAGTTCTTTCTAAAAGAATGTGATTCGTTAACAACCACTACAAATCTACAGGTTGAATAATTCCCCCCAATATATAGTAGAATCCGTTTATTATGACGCCGGCTATAATGACCAATCGCTTATAATGAAGCAAATGCAGCGTTAAGTTCGGTTTAATTCAAAACTCCTCACAATAGGGTCCGGATTTGATGACTTCTCTTATAATGACATGTCGCCTACAATGACATGATTTCAGATACAACATAATTTTTCGAAAATTTTTCCGGTTAAAGTGACCGCTCGATGGTTTTCTCAAGCTACCCTATCCTATTTAATGCGGTTTGATACGATACGAGACATACGCGTGCTTACATGCTTTTTGGTATAATCCAGATCCTTGAAGAGATTATTGGTGTTTTGTGGACATAATGACATCCAATGAAGCCATTTTTAAGTTGTACAATGTTGTAAGAAGCTTTTCCCTATTTCAGTATCGTAATGAGTTCATTACAGTACTAAAAGTAGTGCTGTAATGAAACTCATTACAGCATTGTTTTCAGTTATATTTTTCGTTTTGTGGTTGTCAGTACTGACCTCCGCTCCAATCAATTTTCGAATCAAATCAATTCTAATTCCGTGATCTGTCAAATTTCGTAAGTCACACCAACTGCCAAGCTACAATACAAAAGTCACTAACCTGAATTTTCATTTGAATTTCGAGAGTATTTCACGAAACTTGACTGAAATAGAGAAAATATCGTCTAATACTCGTTGCAGAAGGCAATTCCAACACTCATGCTATCGAAAACTCGCTCCTTCGTCGCTCGTTTTCGAATTTCGCATTCGTGTTGAAATAGGAGCTCATTCTGCAACTTGTTTTAGAATATACTATTATTTCAAGTCGAAAAAAAAACAAACGCAAACTGAAATTTCAGATTATTTTTCTAAAAAATGAAGTTCTTTATATTTCGTTTTTTATTGTATGAGAAGCTTTTTTTTATTTTTTTGAATAAAGCAAAATCTGAATTTGTCGATCTTTTCTTGAACTGAATCCAAGAAAAATATCATCAATTTTGCTGGAACTCTGCTTTATGTGACTTCCGGTTATTATGACGTATTTTTCATTTCCCCTCGATGTCATTATAAGCGGATTCTACTGTATATCTATCCTATATTTTGGAAATCTTGTTTTTAATTCAGTAATTGTGCTGAGGAATTGAATACCTGCCTACTTTTCAGAATAAACTCATTGAAATAGCATCTATATTAGATCTTCCACAACGAATAAAAAAACATTTAAAAAGAAAGGATGAGGAACTTCTTTTAACAAACATGAAGACGGTTATCCATTGAAATAATGTCTGATAGGTCTCAGCATTTTCCTGAAAACTAATTTTGGGGTTTCTCTCCCAGTCTCCGGAATAAGAAACAATTAGAAAAAATTATTTAACAATATAAGAAAGGCCATTGCGACTAAACAATCGCGCGACAGAAAATGGCATGTTCGCGGGTACCCTAAATATTGCAATATGAATAACTCTGCGAACGAGATGGCTCGTGTCAACAACACCCTGATGACGGCAGGCGAATGCTCGCCGAAACGTCGGTAAACTCCAACAGTATAGATAATGGAAATAGCCCAAATAATGTACCAACAAATATTCCATTATCAAGAATATCTCGTTCACAATTATTTTATTTGATGTTATGTATTTCATTGCCCCTTACCACTGGGCCTCTTAAACTGATCGTAAAAGGACATTAAAGTTTATGAAGGAGCATAATACGGTGGTGGCATCGATTGGATTATCTCTATATGTAATTATTCGTGGATTCCTAATCCTCAACCTTGAACTTCTACACTCTAATAAGTCAATAATCAATAAGTTAGTGATGTCAACTCTGCCGCTTCAATTGTAATTTTATAGCTCTGAATGAGTTTTCAACTGTAAGTGGTGAAGATTTGATCTCAGAAAAATTTTTGTTAGAAATGGCGCAGCCAATATTCTATTTTCTTAATGTTACAATATAGATTGTTATTGGTTAGATATAATAATATCTAACCAAAAACATTTCAATGTAAAATATTGCCAATATTGCCGTATTTCTAACATTGTCAAAAAGTTATCAGATCTCATGTAGAGCCATGCTGCTAAGTGTACACTGTTCATCTTCACAAGGCCTTATTTCACAAACTATATGCCTTAGTAAAAATTAATGACTTGGCTGTTTCTTTTTCGCCACGTGGACGTGAGGTCAAAAATTCATTCGCTGTTCATAACTTTTCTGTTATACAATATATCCTCTAGTTACGAAACGGCCAAGTCACTCGTTTCTACCAAGGCATAGGGTTTGTGAAATAAGTACTTGTGAAGATCAAGAGTGTAGAGTTAGCAGCTTGGCTTTAAATGAGATCTGATAACTTTTGGACAATGTTAGGAATACATCCTCGTCTGTTTTTGGTTGGATTTCAATTTTTTTTGTACTTTGCTTATGACAAAATCCTTTCACGGCCAATAAGCCCGGAAGACTCTTTTCATACCAGTATATCCGGTCGTGAAAGCCTCAAACTATTCACAAAATCCTTTCATTTTGTTTATTTTCCCCCAATATTAATCAAATCCATCTCTACTATATCCATACTACTATTATGAATGTGAATGTCAGTGTGTTTATTTGTGTGTTTGTTCGTCCTCTATGGACTCAGGAACCAGATGACCGATTTTGATGAAACCTTCATGTAGGGTTCATTCCTATATAACGGAGAAATTAGATTACAGCATTGTTTTCAGTTATATTTTTCGTTTCGAGGTTGTCAGTACTGACCTTCGATCCGATCAATTTTCGAATCCAATCAAATCTAATTCCGTGATCTGTCAAATTTGGTACGTCACACCAACTGCCAAGCTACAATACAAAAGTCACTAATCTGAATTTTCATTTGAATTTCGAGAGTTTTTCACGAAACTTGACTGAAATAGAGAAAATATCGTCTAATACTCGTAGCAGAAGGCAATTCCAACACTCATGCTTTCGAAAACTCGCTCCTTCGTTGTTCGTTCTCGAATTTCGCATTCGTGTTGGAATAGGAGCTCATTCTGCAACTTGTTGTAGAATATACTATTTCGATATATGCACTTCTGTTGAGAAAGGTTTTTTCTCTAATGACCAATATCTGCATCAAATTGATGTTTATTTTTGTGAGCCACATAGGAATTTCCTGAATAGAGTAAGATCCCAGGGCTTCCAGACGTTACTTATTTTTGAAGCAATGAATTTTACAGTATAGGGAGTCTCATATGTGTTTAATAGTGTGTGCATACTCGCAAGCTTGGCTAGGCGGCCCGTTCACAGGTTTTGTTTTCTTAAATTCGAAGAACTGATTTTTAAATACGTCACGCAGAATATTATGAAAAATAAATATTTTATATTGCCAGTCCGTTTCCGTGGGCCGTAATTCCTCCCAGACTCACAAGGCTGGTTCCACCAACTCGAGAAAATTTGAACAGAACCCATAGTTACGAAACCTCTAACAAAAAATTATTGTAAAACGGCAATTACGAGTTAACCATCGAGTAAAGCTGACAATGAAGATTAAGATTAAGATACTAATGAAAAAGATTACATTTTTTGATTTCTGTTATAATTATCATAATAAATTGTCATTTCCATAATTTGATGTTGAAAACATATACTTAATAGTTTCTAGGGATCCAATAAAAATTTTGATTGTGCCAGGCAGAATGGTTGACCCTTGGGATTGGTCTTGCTTTCCACAAAAGGTATTAAAATAATCCCCCGAGGATTACCTACGTTCAAAATTGAAGACTTGGAACGTGAAAAAAGTTTTTTTTTCAATGAAATTTAAAGCGTCTCGGAGGAATAACGGCTCACGGAAACGGTCTGGCAATACGAAATACTTATTTTTCATAATATTTTACGTCACATATACATATAAAAATCAGTGCTTCGAATTCAACTAAAGTGCTGAATCTGGCCATTTCGCAACAATGTTTCTAACTGTGATTTTTTTTATTGAAATCTAAAGCGTCTGGGAGGAATAATGGCCCAGGGAAACGGTCTGACAATATGAAATATTCATTTTTTATGAAATTCTGCGTGACATATTTAAAAATCAGTTCTTCGAATTTAAGAAAAGTTAGGTATGTTTCTTCTACCTATGAAAGGGCCTCCTAGCCAAGCTTGCGAGTATGCACACAATATCAAACACATACAAGACTATTTATACTGTAAAATTCGTTCCTTCAAAAATAAGTAACGTCTGGGGGCCGTGGGATCTTAGACTAAACCATTTATCGATGTGCTACAAATTACATGTCCTTCATAATCGTGTATGCGATTTCGTGTCAGTATGAATAACGCGACAACTTGATCTTGTTCTTTTTTTTTTCATATACTGATTTAGATTTTCAATTGGCAAGCGCCAACACTCGGATTTTCTTGGGAAATATCGGTTGCGGAATAGTAGATTCCAAAAGAGGTTAGCCTACTTTCAGAACTCCTTAGCCGACCACATTGACTCAAATGCCACTTAGGTACGGTACCTTGATTAATGCCTCATTCCATAGAGGGATAGAAAAAGGTGGTTTATTATGTAGGAACTTTTTCTCACCGACTCACCGAATTTTAGCTTTATACAGTACCTACATTATATGTATAAACATACCAGAGACGGGTTTCAATTGTTTTACCATAAGGTAAAACAATTGAAACCCGTCTCAGTATAAGTTCTTCGCCTTTGATACCTGAAGACGACAATCATACTACTTTGGCGCACTTTTAGTCCATAAATCGGGATTTGAGCACTGAAGAATGTTGTGGTTTATTTTACGTGACTATTAATAATATGATTGCTTCACATGTCCCTATTCGAACGAGGAAATATTTTAATTTTCCTAGTTGGTACTCCGTGAGTACTATAAAGGCCATTAGAGAAAAAAGAAAATATCATAGTCGATGGAAGAAGTTTGGCAACGAATTAGATTACCTTATGTTCAAGCTTTTCAGAGGTCGTTCTTAATACTTGATAAATATAAACTATTCAGACTATATAGGAAGGTGCGAAAATAATATTAAATTAGAAGCTAAATATTTCTGGCAATTTGTGAAATTGAAACGACAAAACTCAGCTTCAATTAATGGTGTTCAATTTCAAGGCAGTTTGGTGACTGAGGCTCAAAACATATGTGACATATTTTCAGATTATTTTTCATCAGTTTTTAATCCTCCGAATAATTCGGTATCTCCTGAAGTAAATTTGAGCATCTTTTCAAAATATCATATAGGAGAGGAAAGGATTCTGCAGAAATTGGGACAACGAGAAAAACCTGTTGAAATAATAGTTTTGAATTGAAAAACTCTTAGTTTTGACCGAGGTTTTGACCATTTGAATAACGAATAGAGGCTCTCAAAAGTCTTCTTATGCACCTGAGGGTATAAGAATCAGATTGCCAGCAAATGTCGAATGTCTGGTTTTGCATTTAGAAGCTTCATTTCAAGTTAAGTCTTTTTTTTGCAGTTGATCTCTTGTGATAGATTCAACTCACTTCAAAGTGTACGAGAACGTTTTAGTTAACTTGGTTAATTTTGATTTGTAATGCCGAGTATAAGAAGACCTGATATAAGAAACCGCGTCACGGGAAGGACCATGCATTGAGAGGGTTGACTGATTATTTGATTAAAGGAACATAATTTCAGTTGTTTAAGTATAGGACGTATATATACGAAAAGTAAGGTGAAATACAATCAGATCTTGTGGGCTGTGTGGCAATCAGGATCCAGGCTTCTTCAAAATTTTTCGTGTTTGAAGATAACATTAGACTTATATTAATAACTATAATTTTAATAGCCGATTTGGGCAAAAAAGTTGCGCGGTTCAGCTAGTACAATATATTTAATTATACAGGGTGGCCATTTGAAAACGAAACAGACGAGATTACAGACGAAATAAATTTTTTCGATAGAAATGCTCAGACAGGTCGATTTCTGTTTCGAGGGGGACAACTTAAGATGTAGGTTACGGACGCATAGCGCTTCAATCCTTGCTACTACAACCCTCACCCCCAATTTTTGAATAGGGGAGATGGGGTGAGTGATACCTCATTTGAAAGGTTTTTCTCAAAAAAAACACTACGAGTGCCATGAAAACAAAACTTCATTTTCAAATGCTTAGTAAAGAATATTTCGAGAACTAATGCATTAAATTAAAAAACAATGACTGTACTGAAATCAGTATAAAAATACCTTTCAAATGAGGTATCACTCACCCCATCTTCCTTATTCAAAAATTGGAGGTGAGGGTTGTAGTAGCAAGGGTTGAAGCGCTATGCGTCCGTAACCTACATCTTAAGTTGTCCCCCTCGAAACAGAAATCGACCTGTCCGAGCATTTCTATCGAAAAAATTTATTTCGTCTGTAATCTCGTCTGTTTCGTTTTCAAATGTCCACCCTGTATATGGTTCTATACCTATAATATATTCGTTTCAAGATTCCTCTCTATATCTTTATATAGGTATCTAATTAAATAATTGTTTCGAATTGTGAGAGATTCTTACTTCATTCTCAGATCCAGAGCAACATCTGTACTGAGCGAAGTGAGAACTATTTGCAGATTGGGGGAATTTTCTGTTATCAAAATATGAATTATAGATGTTACTATGGTTACAAATCGTTCTGAGATAATTATGTACTGTTTTTAAAGTGAAATTTAAGCTAGGATTTAAGTACGCATGACAGATCTCACCACTCACTATGATCACGCATTGAGTAAACTTAAATAAGAGATTTTCATTCAAAATATCATGAGCTTCATCTTCCAACAACTCACTCAGAAGGATAGGAAGCATTGTAGCAATGAATGAAATCATTGCGCGAAGAATGAATTCATTGTTTCAACGTTTTCAGATACCGATTCATTGTTACAATACAACTAGCTTTATATTGTATTTCACCTTTTCCTTCGATTCATGAATTACCGTTAGTATTCAGATTTGAGTATGCAGCAAATCAACATCCAGAAATTTCGTAATAGTATATTATAAAACAACTTGTAGAAGAGCTCCTATTCCAACACGAATGCGAAGTTCAAAAACGAGCGACGAAGGAGCGAGTTTTCGATAGCATGGGTGCTGGAATTGCCTTCTGCAGCGAGTATTAGACGATATTTTCTCTATTTCAGTAAAGTGTTGTAGGAAACTCTCGAAATTCAAATAATAATTCAGACTAGTGACTTCTGTAATGTATCTTGACAGTTGGTGTCACTAACGAAATTTGACAGATTGCGAAATTTGAATTTATTTGATTCGAAAATTGAGTGGATCGGAAGTCAGTACTGACAACCACAAAACGAAAAATATAACTGAAAACAATGCTGTAATGAGTTTAATTACAGCACTACTTTCAGTACTGTAATGAACTCATTACGATACTGAAATAGAGAAAATATTAAAAAGAGACTCTACCTATGACCATTTGGATATCTGCAATAGAGTACATTTTTGTTTGAATGATTGATTATAATCAGAAATCATCGAGAAACCCTAGATATCCAAGAAGTTTATGCAATGATTTCGATGTTATTGATGATGAATGAATATTTATTAATAATTCATTTTAGGACATTTTTTTCTATGTGTTAGAGTCAAATTAAATAGCATGTCCTGCGTCATGTACTACATGTTTCAGAGTTTCTTCCGAAGAATAAATTTTTTTTTCAGGATGATGATGTGAGAATTCCAGGGAAATGGTTGATGTTATAATTGTGAAAATTAAAACCCCAAAATAATATTCGCCTTATGACAATATTGCTGCTTTAAGAAGGGGAGCTTTGGACTAAGCTGCCGAATAAATATTTGGATTCGGTATTGAATATAGACTTCAATAAAATCTATTGACTTAAAAGAATAATAATCAAATCGCAAGTAATGGGCCAATTTGATGCATTCTCTATAATAAACTTAAATTCCCATAACACTAAATTCAAGAAACAATGGAATATATAACCGAGAATGTATAATACTTATTTTATAGCTTATAAACAGTAACAATCCGCTCGTTTTGTGAACTCAACGAGTTAACTTTGCGAATTCCAATGAGATGAGGAGAATTTCGAAATTCCATGTTACCACTTTCCTGTTTTTCAGAAACAATATCGAGAAATAATCCCGAAGATTTTCAAAAATCAGTTTACAAATTTTACACCTTCGGTGTATTTTCTCTAACACGCTGTGATAAAACTTCATTAGGTGTCATTCAGAGCATGACAAAATGATAGTGAAGGCGAGTGTAGGTCATAGCGATACATCGATTCTAATAGATTTGGAATTTATTAAAACTCCATTCAGTGGATACCATAGATGTTTATTATCTGAAACGTTTTGATGGTTCGAAAGTCCTTTCTAAGTCATGGAAATGATGATGAAAGGTGAACCACAAAGATGTTGCAGTTCATTATTCACAATAACAATGTGATGCGGGCGAAAGTATTGAATTTTGAAGAGGAAGAAAGCAGAGATTTCCTGAATGTAGAGTTCTTGGTGGCATGACTACGAGCTCAAACTTTCGAAGCACAAAAATCACAGAATCCTTAAATATCCCTCTAGGAAATTTACTGTTTTCGACAATTCATGAAAATACAAAATTTTCCTCTTAATATATAAAACTAAGTCGGCCATTTTGTTGGTTGCACCATTTATAACTCAAGATTGGATGAACTGTTTGTTATGAAAGATTTCTTGTTGGATTCTTCAACCGCAATGTTAACATGAAATACATTGAAACTCTGAAAAATTTGATGAAATAGAACAAAAGATAGGAAATAATTTTTCTTCTTGCGAATAACTACAAAAGGTGTCGCTACGGTACATTTCCTGATAACGTTAACGCATTCCTGTCCATGTGATATCAATAATTACTATTATCGCCAATAGATGGTTATCATAAATATAGATAACTATCTATATCTATGATTGCAATGTAGACAATTACTGTTTATTTTGAGTTGCCTGAACTTCCGAATCAAAACATTGCCACTTTCTATCGAACACTAAAAATACAATGGGTGTTTCCAAATGACATCATTTGGAGTAGATATAATTAAAGGACGTGGATTCAAGGTAAGAAAATAATATTAACATTAAAGATTTCAAATCACTTATTTTTTCTTCCCTTTCTGCTATTCCGATCCAAGGCCAGATTCACCATCGAATTGGATGATTACAACTACTTGAAGATGCACATCATAAATTCCTCCAAATTTACCTCATACAAGCAATATGATGATCAACTTGATCAACGTCAATCAATTAATAAAGATGTGAGAAGAATAATTCTTCAAGATCTGCTTCAACTACCTAATGCATTAGTTCGATTGTTTGAAACTTCTTTGGAACTTATGCCAAGTGACGATCACAAAGTTGTGATTAGAGCAGATAAACGACCTGTTGGAGCGCATGACGCCTACAATAGACGAAATGGCAATTGTGATTGTAGGTGAAAACTTGGAAACGCGTGATATAGTTCTCACACTTCGCAATACTGGAGAATTGCAACGAATATATGAAACACACCGTTCATACGATGCTCTACAATACCCGCTAATGTTTTGGAAATCTAATGATGGATATTACTTCAATATCCAGATGATGAATCCATTGAAGGGTGAGTACCTTTATTAAAATTTAAAATGTCTACTTAATACAAATTTGAATTTTTTGATTTTACGCCGAGAAACCACCAATAAAGTGAGCTCCAAGAATTATTATTAATTTCGTTCAAAGGTTCGTTAAAATGCTGATAACTATTTGCTGAGATTTCGTCGATTGTTGCAGCAGTATTGTGTGGACATGTTTTGTGAAACTAGCTGACTCGGCATACTTCGTACTTCTTCAATCGATAAATATAAAAGCAACTTTAATATTATAAAAAACTCTTATGGTATAATGTTGGCCAAGAAGTGTTTAGAATCATTTCCTATCCCAGAAACTAAAGAGCGTAGGGGATCTGGTGGTGGGACCAATTGTGGCAATTGGCAATTAGATAAGGAAGCTGACCTAGGAAAATTTGTTTGACATTAGTGATGAATAAAGTTGTACTAATATTTGGTTTTTTTAAGAAGGGAATTTATTAGGTGGAATACAAAAAAGGGCAAAATATACGAAAAATTTAATTACATTGAAATAGGTATGTACTTTGTTATTCATACATCAAAAGAATTCTCTTTTTTTAAGAGCTGAAGAGGGAATTTTTTTTCAATATTTTATCGGTTAGGGCAGTACAAAGTCTGACGGGTTAGCTAGTAAGATATATAAATGAGTTGATATCCAAAGCTGTGCCAATCTGAAGCTCTTTAGAATCCTAATAAAAAAAGAAATATATGAAAACAACCTCAGATATGTGAGAATTTTCTGATGAACTGAATTGATAAAGAATATATTTAACACCAAAACTTTGTCTTGTTCTGATTGTTTGTAATGGAGGTTGACTTGAACAAGATCATTGATTTATAAAGCACATACAGGTGTAACAAACCCTAGTGCTCAAAAGGAAAATTTTTGTTGTTGTAGTTGTGCAATGAAAGATAATTTAAACATTTATAGTGATGAAATGGATGAATGAATTTAGAAAACTTCATTTTCATTTGATAATTATGAAGCTGCCAACTCTTTCAGCATTTTTGAAAAGAATACATATTCATCATTTCAGATTCCAACAGATGTGAGGCAAGTCAAGTGTTTCATTGAGAATATGAATAGAGAAGCTCAATAGAGATATTTCACTAAATACATATAACGAGCGTTCGAAAATATTCGTCAAGTATCGAGTAAACTATGAAATTTTGAAGGTTTAGTTTTTTTGGACGCAGAATTTTCACGTTCGGAATTCCCTACTCTATTCACATTTGACGATTCATTTTTTCAGTTCGAAAGCAGGTTATTCTAATCAAATAGGTAAAAGAAAATATAAATTAATTAACTTTTTATCCGATTGGCATTACTGCCGTCACTGCTTTCATACGAAAAAGAAGGGAAAATCGTTGGAAAAATCTAAGGTCGTTATTCCTTGATTCAAGAGATTCTCTCTGATATAAATCCACCGGTTTTGTCATTTCCGTTGTTTGTTAATGCGAATGTGAACTGATTTTTAAAATTGTTCCTTCTCATCAAGATTGCAGATAAAGGAAATTATTCCAATTTGTGATTTGAACAGTTTTTTTCGCATAATGTTGAGAATTCTCAACTGTCAAATCTAATGACTCTAACAATATAAGTATTAATAGCAGACCTGATTTTTTAATTGATTCATTTCCTCTGTATAGAATTTCAAGCCAAGCACGATTCCATGACTGCCTGTCTCTTCGCATCTTGATTCGCATTCATGATTCTCAGTAAAGCATTCTAATACTCAATCCACTACTTTGGATTACGCAGTTTCAGTTGGTTCGTTTTCTGTTCTTCAATCTACTGCATTCTATTCTTTTGAAGATTTACACGTTGTGCAGATCAACAAGTTGGCCAGAGTGGTGCAATAAAGAAATAATTGATTTTTTTGATATTCAACATATTTCGGATGTATGATGTTTGATATATTTCTGAAACGGGAAAAAAATGAAAATTCTTTCTGAGCCATTTCAAACTATTGATTCCGTAAGAAAAAACACAACTTTCTGTTATAGCTCAGCAGAAAACTTATTGGCAAAAAACAAAGTACCTACTACTGAAAAAAGTGCCTCAATAATGTTTTCATTTCAACTTCTTAGCACAAACAGAAACAGAGGTAATGGTCAAATTTGATATCACCCAAATTTAAATTTTGGCCTAAAACTTGTTTTTTTTTTGTATTTTTTTTGTATTTCACCTAATATATTTCCAAAAAAAATGGTTAGTACATCACTAAGGCGAAACAAAATTCGCCAGGTCAGCTATCTTATTTAATTTCAAGGTATTATACCATAATAGTTTATTATAATATCAAAGTTGCTTTTTATTTATCAATTGGGGCGATCAGCTAGTAATTTTTGTATAGACAGCTGATAGAATTTTCAATTTATCCAATTCAGAAACGCTCTCAGGAGGTACCGTTACAAATATGCGAGCAAATATCGTAAAAGTTACAAGAACTAGAATTCCCCCATTTCCGTAGATGAATGTTGGTTTATATGTCATCTCGTATGTCAGGAAATAATTCTAAGGAGGAAACATTCAAGCAGACAAGAAATGAAAACATGAATCGAATAACAAACCATATTTCAATCTCAATGACAAGCATCTGATCATTCAAATGTTCGATTTTCGATATAGCAGGATTCTTTCCATAAATAACATGATATGATGCATGTAATAAAACATGCTTCATTAATTTTTTATTGGGAAGATATTTTGGTTGGTGTAACATTTTGGAAAGTAGGCGTATTTTGATAATTCATAGAAATTTATTCAAGCGATATTCATCGGTAGTTTGAATTCAATTCTGGAAGTACATTTATAGTCTCACAATGAATTAGGTTGAGGTAGGGCAACTGCAATCCTTCGCGTTCACAAAAAAATGCGAAATTTGAATTGAGGACTCTTCACTTCACTCAGTGTAATAGCCCAGCTTTCAATAAGAACAATTCTTGCCGTGGTGCTTTGATAGAACGAGAAATGAAAGCGACTCATTCTATAAATGAATATGACGACACCAGAAACGGGTAATAAAATATTGGTATGTGCGTTTAAGATAAATATAAATTTCTCTTCCTATTGAAAGAAAGTTAGTTTTTATGGTCTAAAATTGATTATTACAAAAACGCAATTTTGTATGATATGGATGTCAAATCGATAAGCATCTGGATAGCCATATTAAGAATATCATGAAATTCATAATGAGTAAAAAAAACAAAAGTTACTGTCTATATATTTTCATAATGAAATGAAAACTCGACTACTCTTTTCACAGGTGTTGCTGAATGAATATGAAAGATTTCAATTGGTAATCGCTCTACATGAAAATGTCGAGGAAAATGTTCATATCAAACTCTGGTCCGAAAATGCTCAAGTTTCCACTGTTATGATATAGACTAAAAGCCGAGTGAAATCGTAGTAAAAAGAAATAAGTCAATAGCAACAGGTAACATTGTTTTCGAGATGAAAATGAGATACAGGATTTCCCAAATGAGTCTCTTCAGAGATACAGGGTGTCAAAAATTTAGATTTTTCAATTTTTTGCTAATATCTCAGGAAACGTTTGAATAACAGAATCGAGTTTTTGTATACACATTGTTATTAATAATACCTACTTTCTTGTTTTTTTCCGGTTTAATTAGACGTGCCAGTGGCGGAGATATCGAATTTGCACAAAGGTTTTAACCGCAAAAACTTCCATACCACTGAACTAATTTGCATTTGCGCTGATGTATGTTACACCCGATGTTACATAAAAATGACCCTCTTGGTTCATTGGTCTAAAGTAAACCGTTTCTGAGAAATCTAATCGAAAACAATTTGCTCAAGCATTGTTAATTTCTTGTTTTTTGGAAAAATTAGCAGTGATAGTTAACAGGTATATTATAATTTCAACGAAACTTACTAAGAAATTCAAATTTCAAACCCTTATTGCCAAATGTTGTTTGAATTGTTTTTTATCATAAAATGTCAGTTTTCTCGAGTTCACTCTAGAGCAATGAACCAAAGGTACCTTTTTCTGTGCGAGAAAATGGCTGTTATTAATGATAATTTGTATGAAAACTCAAGTCTATATCATTCAAACGGTTTCTGATATATAAGCAAAAGACTGATACATTTTTAACACGCTAAAAGTGAAGAAAATGTTTTTTTTTCTCATGAGAAATCTACAGTTTACCGTTGATACTCACTTAGGAACACATTGTATATCTTTATTTCGAAGAAATCTTACTTCACAAAAAATTGATGTGATGTATAGTATATTAAGTCAGGTGACTTTCTCTGAAAAAATTGTCATCGAGATACCGAGTGTGTCTGATCTAGTTTTGATTCATATATTATGTACAATGATGATAATGATATTGTAACGAATATCTACAATACCTTCGAATATATTAGCGAATAAATCACATAAAAGATGAGATGAGACATAATAAATAGTTTAAGGCTTTCACGACCGGATATACTGGTATAAAAAGAGTCTTATTGGCAAATAAGCCCGGAAGACTCTTTTTCGAGGCAAAATATTTTCTCAAAATCAGTAGCGTCCGCACGGCATGCTATGATATATTTTTGTAAGAAAATGTTTCCTATGATTCCATAATATTCTCAAATTTCTAGAAGTTTATTCACACATGCGAGTGTGTGAATCCACAAAAAAACGAAGGTTTTAATTACCCTTATTCCTTCAAGAAAAAATCTCGAACTTATCCAATCTTTCGTATACATTCTGTCCAAAGGAGTTTATCAAGAAATCGAATCTTATTGAAACAGTGTTTGAATTGTAAATTGTATTGTGTGTAGCAATAATTAGACATGAGATGTGTACTTTGATTAAGGTGAAATCATGCATGAAATTTGTTGGCGTTTATTGTTGTTCCAAAACTCAATCAACATCTGAAATTATTCTTATTACCTCGTTGGTCATTGGAAACTCGCGACCTCTTTCGTTTTTCAATTTATTTCTGCTCAAAGTTCTATACTTTTTTGTTTATTTTGAACAATGCATTTGAAACGGACAATATTGATTGACCGAAATAGTTTATTTGAATTCCACTAAAAAGTAACCTCTTAAATTCGGACACATTTAAATCCGGACATCCAATACTCCCGGACGCCTGATTTCAAAACCAATAGTTCGGACCTCGGTTCGGACGAATCTCTATAATCCGGACGCACACAAGCGACCTCGTCTGAAATTTACGAGTTAAGACACGAATCAGACCAAAGATTATAGAGAACTCTATAATCTTTGATTCAGAGGAATGTTAGAGTACTGTACAAGAAATGAATATGAAACCAATGATTCCGTTACTGACGGTGACGATGATATAGCAACGGTCAAAGAGGGAAGAATGAAGAAAACAAAATTTCAGACGAGTAGATGAGGATGCTCTTCGAAATGAAGAATGAAGCAGTGAAAAATTAAACTCCCGGTATAGTTCAAACCAAGGTTTCAGTTTCCTCAAAGTTGAGTAAAATTTTGATGTGATCTCTTGATTTTATAGATTCAAATTTGAATTATTTCTGTTCCTTTTCTGAATAATGCTATTCGTTCAATTGATAAATTACAAGAAAAATGAACTCATCTTTTCTATTGTGATATGACTTTTGATATCTTGTATCTTTTGAAATATTGTCCTGACAATAGGTCTCTGCATTTTCCTGAAAACTTAATTTGAGTCTAAGTCTCTGAAATAAGAAACAATTAGCAAAATAGTTTTAATAATATAAGAAATGTCCCTGCGTGAAAATTTGAGCACTAATTTGTCAGGGGCCAAAACTTCACGAGCAGAAATTGTTGCCTAACAATGAACAAAAAGAAAAAGAAAACACTTCAAAATATTGAGCGTAACGTTTCGGAGTCTAAATCAGACTCCTTCGCCAGACAATAATTAATTTTCATTCAACTTTGTAGAATCGGGATAATTTTTTTGATTTTTCGATTGACATTTGTTAATCGTTACGCTTAAGATTTCAAAGTGTTTTCTTTTTTATTTTGTTCATTGTTAGGCAACAATTTCGTAAAGTTTTGGCACATGACAAATAAGTGCTCGAATTTTTACGCAGGGGCCTTTCTTATATCATTACAAAAAAAATTCTGATTGTTTCTTGTTTCAGAGAAAACCTAAATGGAGTTTTCAGGAAAATTAATATCTTGTGTTTGATAATTTGAACCAATCAAATATTTTCTTTTACTTTCATGGAAATTATATTTCATTCAATAAACCACTTTTAAGAAAAATTCTGTTTTTTTTTTATAATCCGGAAAACTGTCTTGCCATCAATTGTCCGGATTAAAGAGGTTGCACTGTATTTTATCGGCGGTGAAAAATATTCCTATGGGACATTGACCCATGAAGAAAATGCAATTGAAGAACAAACATTTTGGTAGGTGTTCGAACAGTCAAAACATTTTGAACCATTAGTGAATCCTCAGGCATCTACTGAATTCCGCAACAACCTAAATACCAGAGTATATGACTCTGAACCTAAAGCTGAAGAATTGAGAATTAGTGTCAACATCATCTAATCCCAAATTCATTAAGACCTAACGGTTGAAACAGGACACCAGAATCGTTCAATTGAACCGTTGACTTAGCGATAATTCCCAACAATCTCACCGTTGTCTCGCGAAGAAGTCGGACATACTCCGTTCACGAATCCCTGCGTACATTCCGAAGCGTACAGCCCATCTAACGTCAAAGCCAACAACACAACGCACACCATCTCGAAGAAGGTCGTAATGGCCATCTTCACAGTCAGAAAAGGTCCTTTTTCACATCAAAACACCGACAAATACTCGCACTGCACTAAAACACTGAACGTCGGAATCTGCGTGTACTTTCCCAATCACCTCATAGCGTGCTCTGGTGCTCGAATCGGTCAGCGGCAAACGTGGGGCATCGTCGCAGGTTGTGGCCTTTACTGGGTTCCCAACCTGCTTGCTATCTAATGGCTGCGGCACCGGTGAGTGGATCCGTTGAAGATGATGCTCCCCTTTCTTCTCGCGTTCCTTGCCAAGTGTCCGTCGAAAGGTTTCGGTGATTTCACCAGGCTCTAAACGTATGAGTAGACTCTCAACCGGACTCGTGTAGAATGGAATTTTGATAGACGCAAAACTGTTTGATTTATTGGAGCTCGGGAAATATGACGGATGGAAGGCTCGCAAAGGATGCAATATTCTCGTAATATGTCTTAGTTTTCGGTCCTGAAAAATATTCTGTTTTCTTGTGTTACAACATGTTTGGTTTATCTATGGGAGATGATTGCCTTTCATTGGGGTCCCGTAGCGGTCTTCAAACATCTGAAGTGCCGAAAAATCATCACCTGGAAGGTCGTACTCGGTTCGAAAAACCCTCACGACCAGTGAGCAAGAATTTGTGGATTTTGAATTTGATTGTCGAGGGAATTTCAAAGGACAAGAGTCTCCGAATTAGCTGAGGACCATGGTATCGAAGTGATTCTTCTGCAAGAAACCCACACGACAACAGAAAAAAATCCTCGTGAAAGAGGACACTTGAAAGTTATGTATTAATTGATTTTTTACAAGTTTAGCTGCTTATGTTGAAAAATTGTCAGTTTTCGTAACTTTCAACAAATTCGGAAAGGGGAAATTGATGGAGTTTTTTTGTCATTTCTTTCAAATTTTGTGACATTTCTGTCATAAATATTCATAAACCTCCGAACATTATTTGGCCAAGAAATCTTAATGTTGATTATTTTTTAAAGTAGCAAATGCATTTCCAAAATGCTTTCGATTTATTCTGAATAATCGGTTTCTTTTTTGCTTTTGTCTTTTTTCATTTCAGATTGAGAATTACGAGTCGTTTTGGGATGAATCTGTGTATCCGAGCCCATCGACGGATAACATGAAGATGATCACACTGATGTCTTTCAAGATTTTCCTGATATTTGATATTTTATGTTATTTTGTTTACGGGGAGGCAGGTTTTTTCGGCTGAGGTTTTTTCCCCTGGCTGTATAGTATCGTATAATACTAGTATTGATAGTATCGTATGATTCTATAGTATCATACAAAGAATGTTATGATACCCCGTTCTTTTTTTACCTCAGCTTAGGTACTTTTTGTTTCAACATTTATTGTATTATTTTAGCTCTCCTTTTCATAAGAATATATATATATATATATATATATATATATATCAGCACCTCAGAGGTAAAGTGTGTTAAGTCACATTTTTTCAGACACGAACTATCTACAATATTGGATTCACATTAGTGAATTCTAGCTAGTGGAACACATTTTTGACTACCTAGATATATCAAGTCGCCAAATAATGGCAGTGAACATTCTTTGAAATAATAATCGAACTGAAAAATCTCTATTTTGTCCAATTTTGAAATTGTGACTTAACACACTTTACCTCTGGGGTGCTGATATATATATATCCGTTAATATATCTATATTCTGATTTGTAACTTCTTCTTCTTTAGATTCTATATTCATTTTCATTATAACACTGTCAAATTGAGAGTTACAGGGCAAGGTCATCTTCTCATGAGTGGTGTCTATATCTAGATATATTTTTTTATACGAACGTGCATTTTCACCCACTTCCCCGTACTCATTCTAGTTTAGAAAGTGTCACTTTTCCGCACTAGTGCGGGAAAGTATTAGTAGGGTTTTTTTTTCCGCATACTTTCATTAAAGAATAAACTGAATTATGATATGTCTCTATGCATCGAACAGCAATCTCGTACGGAAAAGTAAAACTTTCTGCACTTGATAGGAAAATAACTATTTTGATTCGGAGAGCTGAAATAATACAATACATATTGAAACAAAAAGGTGCCTAGCTGAATAATAAATGCACTGCCAATCCAGTTCGTAAATATAGGTACATTTGGGAAGATGTCATTTATTATTTCTGAAATGTCGTAATTTCAGGGCCATTGGAAAATATTCCAAAGCAGTTGAAATACACCGGACAAAAAATTGACGCACATTCAGAAAATCTCAATTTTAATGAAAGTTAACTCTATATTGACTTTATAACTTATTTTTTATGTTCTCTGAGGAAGAGACACATTAAATATTAAATGAAATAAAAATTCAGGATTTCACCGAATCTTATGTGAAAGAAGAGAAATGAATAATTTTCAAAATACTGAAATGCTGATGAGTGATTTAATACTTGGTATTTCCAACCCTTGCTCAAAATGAGTGATCTTAAAATGTTCTGATCCAATCATTCCCAGATTTCTCCGAGTTGGATTCCTAAGTCATCAAGAGTAGCTAGATGATTTTCTGAACTTCTCGGCCTTCTATTGAGGTTGTCCGAAACCTGCTCAATAGGATTGAGATCTGGACTTCTTGCCATTCCATTCGAGAGACTTCAACCTCTTAAGGTACTCCTGAACGATACGAGCACGATGTTGTTTGACATTATCGTCCATAAAAATGAAATTTTCACCAATGTATGGGGCAAATGGCACTACATGCTCTTGAAGAATGTTCCTTATATACTTATCAGCATTCATAGCTCCATTATCAACGACCAATAGGTCTGTGCGAGCAGTCGAAGATATTCCACCCCATACCATAATCGATCCTCCCCCGAAACCAGTAGTTTTCAGGAAATTGCACTGAGCGTATCTTTCATGTGGACGTCTGTATACAAGGGAACGTCGATCACAATGGTAGAGGCAGAATCTAGACTCATTTGTGAAGAGAACTCTTTCCCAATCTCTCGCAAAATCCAAAAGCGCCTTTCGATGGGCTGGGGTAAGAGCTGGGCCCCTTGCCGCGACACGAGGCCTTAAATCATATTCTCTGAGGCGATTTCTTATGGTCTGAGTGCTAATTTGCATCCTATGAGTTTTCTCAAGCTAACTTTGAAGGAGGCCGCTCGCCTCCGCAACCGCTTTGCAAACCGTTGTCTCAACGAAGAAACTGTCAAGTAACGTTCTTGAATGGCATTTGTTACCCGTTGTCTACCCTGTACTGGTCTTCGGACATTCATACCTGTCTCCCTAAATCTCTGCAACATTCTGGACACACTGGTATGAGAAATTCCAAGCCTTTCTGCAATTCTTGTGTACTTATGTCCACCCTTCTTCTCGCAAAACTACCGCTTGCGGGCACATTCCTCTCGGGTCAAATTGCGTGTTTCGCGTTGCATAGTGATTTGGTGTAGAAAATCAAACGAAAGAAAAACTATTGATCACTAGAATTGATCGAGAAAAACTGATCTTAGAATGGAGCCAATACACTCAAAGTCTGATAATATCATCTTTTTTTATTCCTGCTGGGAAAAAGCATCTGTATTGAAGAAAAACGTTGAAAGTGGATAACATATGCATGCATAATTCTGATAAAAATAATTATCATCGAGAACACCTTCAGTTGTAGAATAAATTTGAGGTTTTCATGATGTGAGTAAATTAAAAAGGGACACGAAGAGTGTGTCTCAAAGTTTCGAACAAACTTCAAATCACTCCTCACAATAACAAAGCAATCCAGAAACTCATTTTATTTAATATTGGGTATTTAGAAATTCAACGTTAATTTTTCAATCCTTTGATTCCCAATATCACACTTCTTTCACGGAATGAAAAGAATAAATTTTGCAGAGAAAATATTTTCTCTGATGAAAATGAACCGTGCCTTCGCTCCCAGATTTCACAAAATGAAGAAAAGCTACAAAACTGGAGAAACAAACATCTAGATATGCTTCAGGACAAAACAAACTCCATAAAATCTATTTAATGAATGTTCGGTACATGGAAGAAAGTTAATTAGTCCTCACTCTGTTGAAATTCATCATTTTGAATTTTCTTTACCGAAACAAATATTAACCATGATATTATAATTTCTCTATTTCAGTATCGTAATGGGTTCATTACAGTACTAAAAGAAGTGCTGTAATGAAACTCATTACAGCATTGTTTTCAGTTATATTTTTCGTTTTGTGGTTGTTAGTGACACCAACTGCCAAGATACAATACAAAAGTCACTAATCTGAATTTTTATTCGAATTTCAAGAGTTTTTCCACAAAACTTCACTGAAATAGAGAAAATACCGTCTAATACTCGTTGCAGAAGGCAATTCCAACACTCATGATCTCGAAAACTCGCTCCTTCGTCGCTCGTTTTCGAATTTCGCATTCGTGTTGGAATAGGAGCTCATTCTGCAACTTGTTTTAGAATATACTATTATATAACGGTTTCCTGTTAATCTAATGTACAGTTGCAGAATTTTCAATGGTTTTGCTCACCCCAAAAATTTGGCTTCGGCCCGTCCCTGCGTCAGAATATTTATTTTTCGAAACCTACGAAATATTTTTGAAAGATTCGCACGCTAAAATATATCTTCGATGTAATGAAAAGACAACGAAACGTAATGTGTTCTTTTTGTTATTTTCTTTTGCCTTCATTAGCACACGATCATTTCTTCAAACTGATCAACAAATCAGTTCAAAAATTTGATTTTTAGAAAACTGTATTCTAAAACGAACTTCATAATGACCTTCTATTCCAACACGAATGCGAAGTTCGAAAACGAGCGAGTTTTCGAAAGCACAAGTGTTAGAATGGCCTTCAGCCACGAGTTCTAGACGATATTTTCTTTATTTCAGTCAAGTTTTGTTAAATACTCTCGATTTTCAAATCGAAATTCAAATTAGTGACTTTTGTATTGTATCTTGGCAGTTGGTGTGAAATTTGACAGATTACGGAATTTGAATTGGTTTGATTCGAAACTTGATTGGATCGGAGGTCAGTACGGATCTATCAAGAGATATAAAAAGCAGAAAACGCCAAATTCCTGAACGGCTCTTGATTACTGCCCTATCACATAATAACATACCCTATTCCATTCCACCCTTCTTCCCCGCAACAACAGCATCCGAAGATTCCCTCGATTGCGTGCATCCCAAAAATAACAGGTAGTTTCTTCCTCATCGTCCTCACCTGCTCGGAATTTGACCTATTCGAGCTCGAAATAAAGACGCCGAAGAGATCGAGGATTGGCCCAGTTCTCCTCTTACGGAATCCTAACAGGAACTCGCTGATGTAATCCCGAGGAAAAAACGTACTTTTTTTTTGGTCTTTCGTGACGCCAACACCTCTTCGAGATGGGAAAGAATTCTCGGAGATTCACGAATTTCGCAAAGGTTTAATTAGACTTGCTTGATGGGAGTTTAATGGGGACTAGGAATTAGATGGAAAGCTGAGCTTTTCGAAAAAAAAAGGATACTTCTTTTTCTCCAATCAACTGTCTGTTCTGGGAACAGTTGATTGTTGGATTTATGTAATCGATCTTTACCTTATGTTATTGCCAAAAGCTACCCTTTTGTCTTAATTTTGTCTATAAAACTCGATTTTCGTCTTTCTGAGTTCTCTAAAGGAAATTTGACAGTAACTTTTTCTCTTGTCAATCGAAAACATACGGTAACGAAGATCCAAACTAAATAGTACAGGGTGCGGCACGGAGGATGGATGGTTTTAAAAAAATAATAAAAGCGTTAATTTTTACTCAAAAACACGTTTATTGACGGAATCAGATTCTCAAGGAAATAGCATTTGCGACAGTCAAGTGTGGAAAATCACATCAGGCATGTGGTGGCCGAAATCGGTGATGCAGTGCTGGAGGCGCTCTTGGAAGTTCGCGTAGACACTCTCCAACATCGCTCTCTCAACTTAGGCAACTTCCACGCGAATAGCCCTTTTCAATTCGTTATGGGGACACCTCAAGCCTAGAGTATACGAGACCAAGCCCCGAACTCTGGACGAATTGAAAAGGGCTATTCGTGTGGAAGTTGCCCAAGTTGAGAGAGCTGGATGGATACTGGATGATTTTGTTGGAGCTTTCCACGTTATTTTCATTATGAAACTTGACTTTTCATGCGACGCCGTCATCTTAGTTGTATGCGTTTTTGCAATTGAAGCGATGTTCGAATAATTTCCAATGCCAACAATAATGAAAATAATATCATTGAATAAAGAGTTCTTCAGCAATGCTGCTGTCAATGCTGTTTAGTTGTGAGCATCATATGGGAATCATACTATTCCCAACAATTTCAAATTGATTTGCCCTGGCGAATGTATATTGCAGCGAATGTGAAATGATAAACTTTATGTGAACTTTAGAGCTTTTTAAAGAAAGGAAACAAATCTCTCCCAGATATGAGTTTAATTTGTTTCAATCGTTTTTTTATGAAAAAAGAGTAATCTAATTTCATTTGAATGTCTACGAATTATCAATTTTGAGTCGAAATAGGTCTTGAAAATTTGTTGACACTTCCTTTCTGCCCTCGTTAGCATTACCTAATTGAATATACCCCAATTAAATTCAGAAGAACTTATGGCGAAAAAATGATTGAACTCATTTGGAAGAAAATTTTCAAACTATTCATTTTTTTTTATGTTGCCAGTTATTTCTATAATGACCATCGTATTCTCTTGAATTCAGATTAAATTTTTCGGGTTGCATCGATTAATGTTCAATTCGAGGGAAAGTTTAAAATACCTCATTTTCTAGTTCAAAACTCATTCTTTTCATTATGCTCAATTAATTCACCTATTCCATTAATAATGATAGGTAATCTAACGAACGAAACCAATAACACCAAAACACGAATTAGGTATACTTGTGCGAGAAGCATTCTATCGAAATTTCACAGAATTAAATGTTGAATTGAATACATCTGAAACAGTCATAAACGACCATGTTTAATTGGTTTCAACCTTTTTCGAAATTGTATTCATGTTAGTGAATATGAGGAGAAAGTAGCCAAATACGAATTGTCTCAATTAATGGTGCGGAGATTTCAATGATGGGTCAAGAAAGAAGTTGTGTTGATGAGAGGAAAAATGGATTCAGAGATTTCTCTACACTGTGCTGAAGAATTTTGAAAGTATCCAGGATTTGGAACGATGAAAAATGTGAGGTTCTAGATATTTAAGGGAAGGTAATCGATGAACACTTTGGGAAAATAACAAAATAGTCTAATGCATTATGGAAAAGCATACCGTACAATGTGTAGGATTTGGGAAAATTTTCTTCATGAAACTCTATGTATTGAATGAATTTGTGACTGATGAATTATTTGAGGTGAAAGAGGAGTGATTTAAAGAGAAGAAAACGTATAGTTTCTTGAAATTCTGATATGATTTTCATTTTTCTAGTCCTATGCCAATCAGAATTTGATTTTTTTTCTAGAAAAATAAGGTATCAACAGTATGAACTAGTCACACCGGGAAAAAATTATATCAGGTCAAATATCAAATCGAATCACGAAAATAGTAAAATAATTCATATTTACTATTTTTCTTACATACGAGAACGGGAATTACCAAAAATAATTTGTATTCTGTTCTCCGCCCTTTGTGAAACCATGTTTATATGGTTATTTCGACCTGAGAAACTGATTAACTTGAAGAAAATATGGATGTGAACAAAACACCTCAAGTTGCTGAAGATTTTGTTGATGATCATAAATCGGCATTGAGATTCGTGAATCTCAAACAGAACTTTGATAAATGTTTCATTCACTTTCACCTTTTCATGGACGTAAGAATGTAGGAAGAGAAAATCTATTATTAATGGGAGATTCATTACTCATTGGAAAATCAAGGTTGTATCTATCTGTCGGTTACATCTTCATCGTTTCCATTGTTTCCTTATTGAAATGGGCTTGACTTCAGCTTCATTCATCCAAACTATTGTTCTGGTGATTATTTATCAATATCGAATACGATTGAAATATTATTTTAGTAGTGTATTTGAACTCTATTTGATTTGGAAATGCCACAAAACATTCATCAAATACAGCGATGTTTACAATTAATTACGTCTTTTGATGATCACACGAAATTATTGCCCCTAATTTTCTCAAAAAAATTAACGAAAACCTATATCTAGATAATTGTGTAAGGGATATAATTGTAGATTTTTTTCTCATAATTTGAATTTCCATTTCTTCAAACCTGAATTTTCTTAAACAAGCATTTGAAATCATTTAGAATTCATAGAGTTCCACACAAATTTTTTCTCGTTTTGAAAACGAAAAATAATTAGGAACCAACAATTCAAAATACATAATAATGAATTCATAGATTCACAGATCTTTCATCATGAGCCAGAATATTGGAGAAATGAAATCAAATTTTGTCACTGAGAGAAGAGATATACCGGCATCAGCTTTATTTGGCATCATAAGTATCCCATATCGCTCAGAGACAAGAGTTTCATGAAAAACTTCCACTTTTGAAGCACTTGTTGTGGACTTTTAAAGGAATTCTTCAACTTCACATTATGATCATATCACTATTTACGCACCACATCATATTGAAAATATTTGACAAGAAAAAAATTTTCTGGCGGCGAATAAAATAATAAAGAAATTAAAATGAGACAACATCTTTTTTAAATATTGTTTCATCTAGATTCTTAAAGTATTCGATGCACTAGAATTATTGTATTCTGAGAAATCATTGAAAGACGTTCCGTTCTGAAAATTTCACATCTCCAACGGTTGCAATAATTAGCGAATTTAGAATGTACTAGACCTATGTACGTGTATACAGGGTGATTGTTTATATTTTACTAGATATCTATCTCAGTTAAAATGGTTTGAATGGGCAAATTTGAATTATTTTTCATGGGCATTCAGAATTCAGTACTAAGGAATTCATAAAGGCATCGAAAACCTGAAAATTTGTTGTGAACTTGTATTATTTAAATGATACACCCTGTATTTTATTTTTCTAATCGGTAGAGCTCTTTCTTCTGACTTCAAATATATATTATTTATTGAGGTTAATTCCGGCAGTTTCTGAAACACGATAAAGATGAGATTTTTTTATATATAAAAAGAAACATGGAAAAAAATACCAACTGATATTTATTTTATTTATAAACTAACTAAAAGTTGAATTAAGTGTTCAAATGGCCCGCATATAAGTCTACACACAATCGATATTTTTTAATTTATTTTTTGAAGTTTGTCAATATATTCATGGAATATATTGGGGTTTTCAACTATTTCTTCCTCTAAATAGTTTCATTTCTTCCTCTATTTTGAAATTAATCTCTCTAATATTTTGTGGAGGGACCCTATGAACTTTATTATTTAAATATTCCCATGAAAAAATATCCAAGGAGGTTGAGTAGGGACTATCAGGAGGCCATAGAATCGAACTTCGTTATAGAGAAAGCACAGATTATCGAGTGACTTTACAAAGCCGCCTTAGATTGAGACGAAAAAAACCTATATTTTCCAAACACCGCCGAAATTGGCATCAAAATCTATTTTTGAAATCAGAAGAAAGAGTTCTACCGATTAGAAAAATAAAATACATGGTGCGTACGTTTAAAAAAAAAAGGGTCACAACAAATTTACAGGTTTACGATGCCTTCATGAATTTCTTAATACTGAATTCTGATTGCACATGAAAAATACTTCAAATTTGCCCATTCAAACGTTTTTATACGACAAATATTACCTGAGAAAGCTATTGGGAAAAATATAAACAATCACCCTGTACATAACAGAAATCCAATGATGTGATAAATACTATGTGACAAATCGAACGACTCTTTTCTTACTTGGGAATCACGAAGGACAATATAGATCCCATTAAGAAATGGAAAATTTCACTTTCGCAATATGCTGGTTGAGAGTCATTCTCAGAATCGATGGGGGACATAAAATCGTCTACCTACGATTCATTCATGTTGTGGACAACTTGAGCGATGACTCATTCCTTTTCAGGTCCAAAAATTAACTTTGAACTTGAGAATTGCATATAGGATTTTGCTTATGAAATAATATCAATTGCAGTGTTGGTATTTTGAAAGTAACATTTCCGAATTCAGCATAGATCTCTAAATGAGTCATTCAGACATCAGAAGACGTAAAAATGATTGTTAGTTTCGAGACAAACAACATTTCATTAGAGAGAAAGGTGTGACAGAACAATAGAAAAATTTAATTATTGCGTGGAAAATAGTGTCAACTGAATATAAAGGTTTCTTTTTATAGTGTTAACAATTTCGTGCATTTGAATAGAGTCCAGTTGCGAATTAAAATATGCGAAGCATTCATGAAATGTTGAGATACTGACAAGAAATGAAAGGCAACGCAGACTGAGATCAAATATGAAATGAAAATGTCTCTTACAGAATGGGGGCATTTTGAACTTTCATTCTGAATTGGACTGTGGGTATAAGCTTATTTACACCTCTGTTTGAATTTTTGAGAATAATTAAATTCGAATTGATTCTTTTGAATATCTCAGAAAATATGCATACCTATGCAGGGTGGTTGTATTATTTTCTTTAACGTAGATGTCATTATGGTCATAAATGAATCGGCCAAACCATTCTACGAATTCTAAATATTTCAAAGATTCATCTCTCTAGTCAGAATTTGAAATGTGATGGACCTTGAAATAGCATTGTCAAAATTAAAACATATGTTTCCCCTTAATACCTAACAATTTTTGATTGAAACAATTTTTTTTAAAGTTTTTTGGATCTTGAGACTGTCCCATTGTGGCACTCATTATATATCAGAGTATCAGCATAGATTTCGGTAATAAATACAAATCAATGAAAGTTAGGACAAATCCTCAGCAAATAATTCTGCTCCCTCTTTCTTCAAAAGAACTTACAGTGTTCATGAAAATTTCTTGCGATAAAAAGTGAATAAGGGGATCACAGAAAAAAGGCGAGAGTAAAAAATAAACTGAGAGAAAAGTTGTTCAAATTGAAATGAATCGAAAAATTTAGACCGAGGTAAATTAGAAATGTTTACTAGTACCATCTTTAGTCAACGCTAGGTAACTACGACTTCTTCTATAGAGTTCTTCCGAAGCCTCCTTCATATAAATCTAGTTATCCAATGATTCGAAATCGCTAGACTAGGTGCTGCTTCTTTCTGTACGAAATATGGAAGAAACAATATTCGTAAAATCTTCGACTGCTTAAGATTTTTGCAGTGGCCCTGAATAAAAGTGGCTCCTTTTCAAGTTTGTCCGAGTGATGGAAACTCAAAATTCTTTCCGTGGCTTTGAATTCAAGTTTTTTTTTGAAAAAGAAACAAAAATTCTCTGCCTTTATGTAGGCCAACGCTAAAATCTCAAGGATTGGAAGTGGATGTAAGTAAGTAAGTAGTTCTCTTTAGCATGACTGGAAATAGGGAACTTCACGATTTTTATTAAAAATATTCATTGACATGGTAGGTTTAAGATTTTATCCCACTTTCAAACCTGAATTTCGGTTTGATACTGATCGTCACATCGGTAACTGATGTGAATGCCAATAGGGTGGATGCGCAAATGAGTTGATGTAAATACCTACAGGGTATTTAAAAAAAATTACCCTCTCTCTAGGATAGATGGAATTCTGAAAAATAGTAGGAGTTTGTTCAGTGAAAAATTTTCAGATCGCCATCCGTATTCAAGATACAGGGCGTTGAAAGAGACAAAAATATACACATTTCTTAAGATTTTGTCGAAACAACTGGCAACATTGTGATGAAATTTCATACGAATACGTTTTGGAAGCGATACATCTAATGAATATGTTTCTATGTCTGACTCTCATAGAGTGCGCTAGTTACACGGTTCGTACCAAGTTTTGAACATAACTTTTTTTATTTGAAAATTATGAATTAATAACCGATGCTTGTTTAACGTATCGAAAATGGATTTTTTAGAAAAAAGGATAGATTTGTGAAAACGGAGGACATTCTGAGCACCTACTCCAATTGAATTTTTCAGTTATTTTAAGCCTTTTTCGGGACTTTTTTGTGATTTTCGATGCATTCATCATTATTTCATACAAGCATCATTATAACTCCATAATTTTCAAATAAAAATATTCTGACAATACCTTATCGAGAGTATCTTTTTGGTAAAAAACTGAATGGTGTTCAAGATCGATCAAAATTTAGCTTGATGATTCTAACATAAAAAAAGTTATGTTCAGAACAATTCTCAGAATATAATATCAGTAATTAACTTATCAGACGTGCAAAGTTTCAAGTGCATAGCTTGTACACTCCAGATTTTATAGATATCTAAAAACCCCTGATTTCGTCACTCACTCAGTGATGATCCTAAAAACTGTTAGGGTACTTCTCGATGTCCTATCAATTTGAAATTTTTTATGTGAGCTAGTTTGAGTACACGAGCGACGGAAAATTTCTTAAAGTTGAAACTTTCACCCCCCAAGCCTTAGAACCAGGGGATGTATAAGTTTGTATGAGACTTCCATTAATTTTGATGCTAGTGGTCTGAAAATTGATAAATACGGAGGACTGCTTGTTATAAATACTAAGAGAAAAATTCAAAATTCTCACAGGAAATTACCCCCACATTCTGAATAAGGGTATAGAATAAAACGCTCGTGAAACGCCCCATGTGTATTTACACCAAATTCAATTTCTTCCTTCTCACAATCTTCATTTTGTGACAACTAGTTAGGGACTTTTCTAAAATAGTCTCATTTCAAGTATAAAGCTACAAAACAATTTTCAAAGTACAGATTGGCCAGATTTAGATGTTTTAGTATTACATCTCCAACATTTAGCGAGATATGAAAACAGTAACAGACATGTCATGTTATTTTTTTCGATAAACCCAAATTGCTGAAGACAGCAATACTACAGGGTGTTTTTGAAATTTGGCCAATTATTGTAATTGTCTAATAACTTCCCCATTGTTGATGCTAAGTTATATAGCACTTTTTATCAGTGCTATCAAAATTAGAGTGCCCCTTCAAATTTTAGAGGAATTAAAAAAAATCTTTTCAAGTGGAAAACATAGCGTGATATGATGATTTTCAATAGACTTTCCTTAGACTATTACAAAAATATATCATGATATACTTCCTATTTTAAAAATAGAAAATTCCGAGAAAGCAGTTTTCGATCAACAAAATCAGAGGGTTTTAATTTGATTAATTTCTTTTCACCTGAGGAAGTCATGAAATTATTTGAGCCTGCTTAAATTAAGTCTACCGAAAAGTGTTTTTTTTCCGAAATTTCATATTCAAGCTTGGAATTATATCATGATATATATATTTGAAATTATCATAGCATACTACGGTTTCCTCTTAAGAAATCAAAATTTCGATAGCACTGGTGAAAAGTATAGGAAAAATTGTCCTAAAGATGTTTGTATTTCTAGAGCGTAACGGCAAAATAAGAAAAAACACAAACAACACTTACATGCAAGCCAAAGGGTAGAATGTTTAAAATAGTTATTGTCTAATTCAGTCAAATTGAATGGCTTTTCACAAATACAAGATTAAAAACAAACGTTTTGCGTTGTGTGTTTAGATGTCGCTTTGTTTTTGATCTTTAATTTGTTTATGTTTTTAATTTAGTTTTAATTCCTGAAACGCCGTTTTCTTTCACTTAATTTGAGTGAGAAGACCACATATGACAATAACTATTTTGAACAGTTTACCCTATGACTATGTAGCTGTTGTTTTTTTTTCACATCGTACACGATCCCTTTTTGCGTTTTGGCACGTCTTGTGTACGCATTAAGACAAAACTTTTTCCGATTCCAAACGATGTTCAATTTTTATCAATTCGTACAGACTTCTGTCCGAACAAATTCGCTGAAGAAATTTGTACACCAATAATTTTTTTAATTTCAAATTATTTTCGTAATGACCTTATGATTCACAGTAAGAATTGTCTCGTGAGCTCGGAAAAAAAATTAAATGCAAATTCAGCATGTGCTCCGAATGCAGACCAATTTTCAGAATGAGGTTCCATGAATTCGAAATCTTAATCCTCACATGATTTCATAATATGAACTTTTTATGGACTATGGGTCTCTGACGCATTGTTTCTCAGAAGCGAGGTGTTGAAATATAAAAAAAAAAAATTTTCGAAATTATTTCCGGAACCGTCCACATATTTTTGGGTTTCAGTAGTTATGCCATAAAACACATTTTCTTAATTTTGTGATGATATTGCATTTTGGAAGTAATCAAAAAATTTCGTAACTTTCCTAGATGAAATTGGTTTTTATTTTTTTCCCAGAAAAATTTCGTCACAGGTAAAAAACTCAAAAGACCATTATTATGCGGTGATTACGAATGTAATATTAAATTCGAAAACAAATCATTGGCGAACCAATTTTTCACCAAATTTGTTCGGACGAAAGTCTGTACGGACGCCACTGGTGAAAATGAAACATAGTTTCGTATCGGAAAAAATGTGTCTCAATGCGCAACCATAACGTGCCAAAACGCAAAAAGAGATCGTTTACGGCGTAGAAATTGATTTCATGAAACCAATTTTTTTCTTTAAATTTCAACACCCTGTATCTCAAAAACAGTGTGCGTCAGAGACCCATAGTTCATAGGAACTTCATATCATGACAACATCTGGGAATTGAGCTCCCGAATTTACGGAACCTTATTCTGAAACACCTTGCACAATATACATTTTTTTTCTGGTGTATTTTTTTGAGTTGTAATATTTTTGTTCGTTGATGCACTATTATTTTCATTATTGAAGTGATTCAGCCACTGAAAATAAATATTATTAAAGTCTATGGATTCGGCCAACTTTTGTTGGACAAGATATCAGATTTTGATGAGATTTGCTTTTAAGTTCAATGATTGGTTATTCATTATGACGATGTAGCTTGAAAGTGAGTAGAATTTGGGTTCACCAACTGCACTTTCTGAGATCCTTATCATCAATTAAATCTCTTCTCAGGGTAACAATCCCGGGTAAATCACGTGTTCAAGCTGGATCCATATCATACTTCAACCTCACATGCAGCGGCATCCTTTTCGAATCATCAAGGATGAAAATAGATACAAATATTATTCTTGGGCTCCGTGATTTGAATACAAAGGGATTTGTCACAAAGAGTTTTGTAGACGAGCGGATCGTGATGTGGTTTTAGAATGGGTTGAAGCAGATAGAATAGGGGGCGAAACAGATAAGGCTGATATGAAATTGTTGAGTCACAAGCTAATGAGTCGCACCGTTGGTCTTTAACTTTTATAGATACTGGAGAGAGTCGACCTAGACCTCGTGTGGTGTTCTATTTCTGATTTGGTTGAGCTGCACCTCGCATTCTTTTGGATTATTATGAGGAGCATAGATAGTACCAATCCTTCATTGTTGACGTGAAGGTTTCTTTTTCATCTCTTCTATATTCATAAATATAACCGAGTCAATCTAGGTTTATGAAAAATTTGTTTTGGAAATTGACCCCAATGTTTTTTGGTTTTTTCTTCGCATATAATTTTGAAATTCTGCAAGAGAGGACAAATTATTTACCTTAATTTATATCTGATTTTATTCGAGACATTTCTGGAGGATTTCAATGTTGTGTACCTTTAAAATGCTGTAACACAGGTATTGTTACATATTTATAGAAAAACTAATGTTTCAGACAGCTAAATTGATGACTTGTTCTAGTTGTTCATTCGGTCAATTTCTTGTGCGGATTTAACTGTGATTAGTAGGTGTTGAGAACCATTGTTTAATTTATCAATGAATCCCTTTTTTGTATTATGAATACAAATAAAGCAGAAAATGAGTGGTTAGCAAAATGTAATCAATTCAAGGTTGAAGTGGAGTCAACAGAAATACTGGAAAATGGAAAAATAACCTCTTACTTATGTCGCTAAAGAATGAGTTATAGAAGGACAGCTCAAGATAACGAAATCTACTCATCTGTTTCATACAAGCCAAAAAATACCAAAATTATTAATCAAGGAGGGCAGTTTTTAGGTAAAACGAGCATTTTATTTAATATTGAACTTTATTTGCTTTGTATTCTCTTTTCATTCGAGTATCAATGAAGATGGCGTTCATGAAATGAAATGATTTCATTTTATTTCAATGTCTGTTCCTTGCCCTTACATTTTTTATATACTCGATTTTATGTTTGTTTTCATTCAACCTCACCGTAGACCAATGAAAATCTAGACAGGTTTTCAATGAGTGTTTCCATTCTCCTCAAATCGAAGGCGAAAAAACAAGAGACATATTTTTTTTTCAAAATTATCGATTGAATATCAATTTTCTGAAGAGGAGTCTCTTGAATGAAGTGTGACCAGTCTTTGGTCTAATGTGGATATCGAATCATTTTCCTTTTCAAAAATATGAGCATTAAAACATCAGATTGCAACTGTATCTACCCTATTTTACTCGGAAATGTAAATTAGTAGGAAATCAGATGCGCAGTTTGATTCGGTTAATTTCTTACCATGAGATTTTGCAGATAATTGATTTTAGATGTTGAAAGTGGATTTACAACTATTACAGTAACGATATTAGGAGTCACTCACAACCATTTCAAATATTATTTCCGTGTTTTCAAATATTTTTCTCTCAATACCTCTAAAATGATGAACTTTTTCATAAAACAACTTATTGTTACAAAATATAAAATTTCTCACCAAGAAATACGTTCGGAATTTAGGGAAACAGTCTGAAAAAACAAAAGCACCCTGCCTCCACTTTCTAAATATAAGCTGTAATTCTTTAAAGCTAAATTTTCAAAGTTGTTTTTCTTCAACGGTTTTTGGAAATCTTTTATTTTTAATTTTGATTGAAACGATAATATTTATAATTTTGATTTCCCTTCAATCTGACTTCAGATTTACCTGAAATCATGCAAAAGTATCTGTAGAAAAGAATGTCAGTGGTTTCTGATGAAAAAATTCAACGATGTCGACTCAATAAAATATGTAAATTCTCTCATTCAAGGATCAACAAACGATACTGTCGATAATTACCTCAATGTTTTGGAAAAACCCCGATGATTTGAAGCACTGCAATTTTCTCTTTGAGAGAATTCAGATTATTTGTTATGTTAAAAATTTATCTCTTTACCTAGTGACTCGATTAATTCATTTATTCAACACATAATATTAATATAAAGACATTGGTGTTCCAGTAGAATGAAATATGTTTCACAAAATATTAAACATAATGAAAAAACATGTATGTTAGAAGTGAAATCATATAATTCTCAAGGGATTTATTGAATAATTTTAAGGATTGTTTAGTATCATGACTTCTTGTGAGTTTTTGTAGATCACTCCAACCTGGAATTCTTGGCTCTACATGGCAATTGTTCAGTGTTGTATAATCTGGTAATATCGTACGTTTTTTTTTCCCAGTTGAATGTTGAATTTGAGCATGCTATGCTGAATATTATACAGAGTTGTCAAAATTGTTGATACCTGAACTACAACTTTTTAACCTAAAGAGATAAAAAAAGATGACACATTAAGGTCGTCGTTTTAGAGAAACTGATAATACCATCAACTGCATTTCTCTATCTTCTCTTGTTTTAGAGTTATAGGCCACAATTGAAATAAGAGCGATTTCAACTTTGGTCATTATCTCCGTTACTGTTTGGGCTAACTAGTTGAAATGAAAACATTATGAATGTACTTTATTCGTAGCAATCCAGTAGCGGACTATGTTTCTGATGGGCTTAATTCAATTTCATTATTCCTTGATTAAACGGATCTTAATGGGTAATTTAATCAGTTAGTCATATACTGGAATAGATCTTTCATGTGTTCTAATGCATAAAGTAGTCAAACTATTACAACACCTTTTGTGTAGTACAAGGATATTCATATTTGGGTCGATATTATCGGAAATACCATTTCATAAACCATGCCAATGTTGCCACTAGAATGATATATGCTTGCGAGTACAGTACTGGAATTCTAATAGCTGGATTTTTATACCGGCTATTATAAAAAGAAGGTTCGACGATTTTCGAATAAACAATATCATTGAGATCGCAATCCGTATGAGTGAGCTGGGTTTTCCAGAGAAATACCTACACTTGAGCTTACGCACATGGAAGTAGTCTTAGCATATCGAAAATTGCAAGTGAATTTAAAACCTCAATGAATGTCTCAAAAATGACCAGAAGCCATCATGGGACATCCGAAAGGTTGTTGTATTGTCTTTCATAAATTCGTTTTCAAAATTATTGAACTTAATTGTGTTATTAAACGATATCTTTGAGAGGATGGAAAGAAATATTTTTTTTTATGGGAGAAACACATTTTACACAATTCACAAATCAGATATAATGGATTTATTGAGATTGATATGTATATGGCTGATTCGTAAATAGTGAAATTTTTGAAGTTTTTCTGTAACTGTCATATTTGTATTTGAGAAATTTACAAAAATTAATCACAAAAATAGTCGGGTTCATAAAAGTAAATTACCTTCTGTGACAAAAAGGAACCAATCAACATAACCTCACACTATATTTCGATATGCTTCCGATCACCTGTAAGCTACAAATTTTCAGAAAGCATCGTGAATCGCAACTTTCCTGTGGGCTTATGAAAAGATACAGATTTGCTCACAAATGAAGCAGAATACCGCCACAAGTCAGGTAAAGCCTACAAAGGGGAAAAAAAAATTAATCAAAAAAAACATACAGGATATCACAAAAGTTCATTAGTTTTTTTTGTGTGGAGACTTTTCCGACCGTTTCTTACCATGGTAAGGTAGATCTTGGTAACCCTAATTTTTTCGAAAACGTCTGAATATTTTTCATTCTCTGAAAAAAGTTTTGAACAAGTTAATGTTGACTTGAGATGAGCATGAAAATCAGCCGAGTAAACAAAGACGTCAGGTGCTATCAAAAATCTTTTCTCTAGGGACAAACTTGTCATTAGAAAGATAGTTTTATTCCGAATTTTTTCTTTCGATTACAATTTTATCCATTTCTAACAGTCAGAGATCAATAGTGTTTTTTATGTTAATTCTATTTAATTTTTTCTGCATTGTGGTAGATGCCTTCATTTGGAGACAAATATATGATTTGGTACCTCAAATTCGAGAAGGCCAGTTTTCTGAACAATCTGCCTCTTCAAATAAGATTGAATATGAGGCTACAGCTAGATGGGGCTCCATGTCACAACGCTGCCATTGTGAAGAGATATTTAGATCAATAATTCGAAATTAAATGAACTCCTTATATTTTGACCAAAGTAACTTATGAGGTGGGTTTGTAATATATAATTTTTCTATTATATTCATTAAATATTATATCAAATAACAATAAACAATTTTTTTAATAACAAACGAAAAATTCCGAATCATATGATCTATATACCGGCCATAATTAATCCATACATAAATTATATAATGAGGAATGTTCACAGGTATGCAAAATCGATCGAAACAGTATAACCTATATGTATATGAAATCATCAGTTTTTGTTTCAGTCGAAAAGACCTAGTAGTTCGGATTTTACAACCCCGTGAATATTCAATTCCTCGCGGCGATGTGACGTCATACTTCATTCGCAAATCGCACTCCGTGAGACGAAAGGCCCTTATATTGGACCCGGCTACGTACTGAACCTCGCAAGTCGTTGGATGTAAAGTGACGTCACACGGATCCATCGAACTCATGTTTACAACTCGATATCTCGGGCGCTATTTGAAGTATTCAAATAATTTTTGTACACAATATTTTCATTTTCTACGGAGAATAGGAATATGTAGAAATTGAAAAATGTGAACATTCCTCATTTTAATATTACATTATAAGTTGATTTGATCGGAATATAAGGATCCACTTTGGCACATGCGATTCTTATCTTTATTTTCAAATGGTCCGAGGTGTTTGAATCAGTTTGGTAAACCATATTTTTCAGGGTACCTCTCAAGGCACAAAATCATATCTTCATCATGTCTCCAAATAAAGCCTCCTACCACAATACAGAAAAAAAAGTGAATGAAATAGATTTAACATAAACCACGCTGCAGATCGTTGACGAATATATATGGATAAAAATTGTTTAAAAAAAGATTAAGAATGAAATTAACTCTCGAATGACATGATAAGAAAGTCAACATTGACTTGACCAAAAGGCAATTCACAGAATGAGAAAATGTTCGGACGTTTTCGAGAAAATTGATGGGGTTACCAAAATTAGTGAATCACCCTGTTCTATAATACAATAGATATTTATGAAGTGTCCTAGATTCAGGATACAAAACGAATGATACTTAATAAAATTACATTACATAACATTTATAAATGAAATGACATTACTGCGGACAGTAAAATTTTTTTTCTAATAACACTGAATCGAGAGGTCATTTCAGAATAAACAACAAAAAACCATCACCAGAATTATTACTTTTATTCACTCAGCATTACATCACAATATATTACAAGGAATCGACATTCGTTAATTGATACAAATTTGAAGAGCATTCAAATGATTTTCTTCACATGGATAAGACCATGTTTTTTTTCACTTCGAGGCATCTGAAAGTGAAAACCCACCAAAAAACTTACTTTACAAAATTGTAAACTTTACCACGTAGGTTGTCCTGAACCAAGAAAATGTCTCAAAGAAAAATAATTCATGTACCCAGAGGTACAAATTCTTGCCTTGATAACTTGAATTATGTGTGAAACTCAAAGACAAAAAAATTATATGATTTCTTAGGCACATCAGGATAGATCAATCAATGGAAGAAGCTGAGAATTTTTTATTGCCATCACCCATCTCATAATTTCATCATCAGTCAGCATGCATCCATTTCAACATCCAGATAATTGTACCATATCTAAACATGAGATCGCATAGATATATCGTGTTGACATTTTTGTGCAACTCTTCCCATTATCCAATCTCAATTTCTCAACTAGAGAAGCTCGTTTCAAACAAGATCAAAAAATGAGCGCAAAATGTCAGGTGCTATCGTCCATTTTTCACGAAATTGGCATTTGGAATGTGAACTGGCATGCAGATATACGCCATGCCTCCTTACCACTGTACTTTCCCATCCCACATCCAATAAGTACCATCAAATTAACTTGATGAGTTCGTTACGTGAATGAGATGCCTGCAAGATCCTTTTCGTCTCATGAGACAGATCGTGCGATCTTGGTCTATTTGTTCATGTAATCACGACAGTAACGATCTCAGGCTCACATAACGATGACAACATTATTAGAAACGTCTTCACAGATACCAGGAGAAAAAATATAATTCTGAGAACTTCGCATTTCAAGCATAATTTGACATTCACAATGGATGCGCTTTTTTTCACACTTATGAGGAGTGTTCCTAACCCAATTATCTATCAGGTATGCATCTATTCAAAAATGAGAATATAATATTGTTGATTTTGCATATTTATTCATCTTACAAGACATGTAAATTATTCAGGAATGTTTATCATATTGAAACTATAAGTTCATGGTAACTGAAATAAGGAACATAAGTTTTTGAGACTCAATGTCTTCTAAATATCTGGAAAATACCGCGTCAATAGTGGTCCAATATTTTGTTGTGGATTCTTGTGGATCATTATTCATTTTTAAATTCAATTTTTCCAAAAGAAAAGTTGTCAACCGCTCTGTTTTTTTATCAGCGAAGAGAATGTTGAAATCGCCAGCCAAGATAAGTGGAAATTTATTACCATTTGTTCCAAGTATTTTCGACCCTTCTTCAGTTTACTCCAGTAAAGTGCGATGAAAAAATGCCCTATCTCTTCCAATTTTGGATTCGGAGAAATGTAAATTGCTACCATGACTATGTGTAGACCATTTCTAAGTTTGCCTAAGCATGCACAAATATCTCCAAAAAATGCGCTGACGTCTTCAATATTTATTTCAATATTCGGAGTCATAATATTAGCAACATTATAACTATTATGGTAAATAGCTACCCCACCGTTTGGAATAGTATCTCGTTTGAATTGAAACAATTGAATACAATTGAAAATAGGTATTTCAATCGGATTATCACGCGTCATGCATGTTTCGGTAAGAAGTAATCCATTGGTTTGTCTCGTAACTGAATCTTGTAAATCCGTAAATCATATTTGTGACTATATAAACTTTGGCAATTGAAAGTCATTATTGAAATGCCATTTCTATTACTAACGAAATCTAAGATATTTCAAGCTTTCGTCTGAACACTATTTAAAGACAGTATTTTGAATTCTTGGAACAAAGATGCAATCGATATAGTTTGGCTTCCATTATGATAAAACTTGAATGCAGTCATTTTTGTCGTAATATACAATTTTTCAAGTCACCCGAGAGGGTGCAACATAGACGAATTCCTGAGAATGTGATTTACTATACTCATATACTATTTCGTCAAAAGTTCCACCTTGCGACTTATGTACAGTTAGAGCAAGAGCTGAAGTTAATGGAAAATGTTAGCGTTTGGCTATACATTTTCTATATGATGTTGATGAAATATTTGCAATTCGTAATTCAATGGGAACAGCGAGATTGCCGACTCCATTTTGCACTGCTAGAGTGGCGGCCTGCATCCGTCTAATCGCAAGCATCCAAACACCGTGCCGAAGTCTGCCGAACTTAACCGACGATACACGGCTGTTAGGTTTTTTCGTTACGGAATTTCTACATTCGGTCGCCGCGCTCAAAGCCTGAGATAATTGCTATGCAATAGCTTTAAAAAGTTGCTCATCTAATGATTACTTTGCTTATCTGGAAGTAACAGCTTGAATTTATGATACCTGATGCTATTTTTATGACACAGTCCATGGGACGTAGCTGAAAAATTTACAACTAGGTACCTTCTTATTGAGGCCGCATCTCTTCCAACACTTGATGGTGAAAATATTGGGTTAAATACCATTTATTGCCGGCTATACATATATTGTCAAGTACTGATTGAATACTTGTTTTTTCTCATTCAGATTGCTTCGTATTTCGCAACTCTTCGGGAATTATCATATGTATTTCAATTGATTTGAAAGTTTATCAACTGCTTCGAACTGTTTCGGAATATTTTCCAACTGCTTTGAAATTTTGATAACTGCTTTGAAACTTTTTCAACCCTATTGAAATTTTTTTCAATTGCTTTAAAGTTTTTCCAACAACTTTGAGATTTTGCCAACTGCATTGAAATTTTTCCACTTAGTTTGAAAATTCATTTGGTGCTTCGAAAACATGTTTATTTCGGGGGGAAAATTAAAATTAAAAAAAAAAAATATTTAATTTCACAAATTGAATCTCTAACATTGAAATTACATTATTTGTGAAATAAAACGTTTTTCACAACTCGCTCTCATTTATTCGTTATCAAAGTCATTCTGTATAGGGATTCAGACAATCTGAACCTTATAAATATTAGGATGGAATAGATCTTAGTTTCGCAATGTGTTAATTAACTTTAAATATCGTTTCGGAGTATATGCAGAATATGTGTCAATATCATGGTCTAAAAATTTGATTGTTCGTCCACCATGAAAACATCAAGTTATTGAATAAAAGTTGTATTTTTCTAATGAATGAATGGTTAATGAGAGCAATTTCAGAAATAAACTCTGAAAAATCTAATCAATAGTTATGAATATTCATAAGAAACTGAAACTTTTAATTCTAGTGGAAAATCGCGTAAAAAACATTTTTTGATGGAATGAATCTGACTTAAGCCGTTGAGTCTAACAGATTGTAAGATTTTAATGCAGCTTAGAAAAACATTCACTCATCGTGAGTACAGGCTACGGGCGATATGAATCAATGCGAAATGTGTACCTTATGTTCAAATAAAAAACAAAGGTCACTCAAGATCCTGAGATCCCTAAGTCAGAAGATTTTGATTTTATCGAATTTTAGACCTCTTTATCATGATTAATTCCATTATTGATAGGATCCCCAATCGTTAAATATATGTATAACTTTAGTTGTTTTTGTAGCGAATTTGAATCTATCCATACATACACTATACACTACGCAAAAAACTTAACGCACATTCTGAAAATCTCAATTTTAATGAAAGTCTTCATAACTAATTTCTATGTTTTCTCGGGAAGCTTCTGAACCAAACAAGACACATTAACTGAAAGAAAAATTCAGGATTTCTTCGGATCCTATGTGGAACTAGAGAAATGAACAATTTTCAAAATACTGAAATGCTGATAAGTGATTTAATACTTGGTATTTCCATCCCTTGTGTTAATTACAGCTCGGCAACGACGGTTCATACTCAAAATGAGTGATCTTAAATTGTTCTGATCTAATCCTTCCCAGATTTCTCTGAGTTGGATTCCTAAGTCTTCAAGAGAAGCTGGATGATTTTCTGAACTTCTCAGCCTTCTATTGAGGTTGCCCCAAACCTGCTCAATTGGATTGAGATCTGGAATTCCTGCTAGCCATTCCATTCGAGAGACTTCAACCCCTTAAAGGTACTTCTGAACGATGCGCGCACGATGGGGTCTGGCATTATCGTCCAAAAAATGAAATTTTCACCAATGTATAGGGCAACTGGCACTTCATGCTCTTCAAGAATGTTCCCTATATACTTATCAGCATTCATAGCTCAATTATCAACGACCACTAGGTCTATGCGAGCAGTCAAAGATATTCCACCTCATAACATAATCGATCCTCCTCCGAAACCAGTAGTATTCAGGAAATTGCACTGAGTATATCTTTCATGTGGACGTCTGTATTCAAAGGAACGTCGATCACAATGATAGAGGCAGAATCTAGACTTATCTGTGAAGAGATTTCTTTCCCAATCGGTCTCTTCCCAATGGATATGCTCTCTCGCAAAATCCAAACGCGCCCTTCCATGGTCTAGGCCTCTTGCTGCGATACGAGGCCTTAAATCATATTCTCTGAGGCGATTTCTTATCGTCTGAGTGCCAATTGGCACCTCATGAGTTTGCTCAAGCTGATTTTGAAGAAGGCGAGGGCTTGTAAACCGTTGTCTCAAAGAAGAAACTCCCAAGTAACGTTCTTGAATGGAAGTTGTTACCCTCGTTGTTACCCGTGGTCTACCCTGTCCTAGTCTTCGGACATTCATACCTGTCTCCTGAATCGCTGCAACATTCTGGACACACTTGTATGGGAAACTCCAAACCTTTCTGCAATTATTTTGTATGTGCATCCTTCTTCTCGCAAAACTACCGCTTGGGCACATTCCTCTTGGGTCAAATTGAATGTTTCGAGTTGCATAGCGATTGAGTGTAGAAAATAAAATGACAGAAAAACTATTGATCACTAGAATTGATCGAGAACAACTGATTTTAGAATGAAGCCAATACATTCAAAATCTGATAATTTCACATTTTTTTATTCCTGCTGGGAAAAAACATCTGCATTGAGGAAAAACGTTGAAAGTGGATAACATATGCATGCATAATTCTGATCAAAATAATTATCAATGGGAACACCTTCAGTTGTAGAATAAATTTGAGATTTCCATAATGTTCGTTAATTTTTTTGGGGAGTGTATATGAATATAAATCAAACGAGTCATACCAAGCACTTTTGAACATCGATGATACACTTTTTGCCTGATACCAGAGCTATTCAATTTAAATTGTGAGTAATTATATACAATCTTCGAATTTAACAAATTTTCATTTCTATCATGAAAAGTGGAACAAGCTCACTAGAATCGGAATAAATCTTGAAGATTTATACGGATCAGGGATTTTATCGATCATTTTCAAGGCCATATAAGTGAAAAGTGTCGAAAAAAAATTGGAGAAACGACGATTGAAAGCTACTGAATTCGTTAGACCGATAGTTAATATATGCAATTATTCGTATTGTAACTAGTGGGCGAAGAAAAAATTTTAATTGAAATAATTTGAGCCCTGACTTTATAACTATTATATTTTATTGATACGTTACTCAGGACAAATGACATAATTCAAAGAGAAGGTAATTGCAAAGGAAACGTCCGTAAGAATGCTTTCAAAGAGGATTTTTTTTTCGGAAAAACCATTACCTACCTATGTGAAGCTTTAAAATTTCAAACGGATTTTCTTTTGACAAAAAATGATCAATTCTTTTCTAGGTTAAATTAATTTTTTTTAACCATAGCAATGATTTGTTATTCATAGGACAATATGACTATTAAATTATATAAATATAAGTTAGTATGAAAAGGTTTTCGAGCTGGTTAGTAATTATGTTTGATGAACTCTTTATCCATACATGTCAGAGAAAACACAATTTGATCAAACCATAGATTTTGTAGGACAAATGTTTTTTCGAATAATACAGATAATTATCTGATTTTCTATCAAACAGAAAGCTACTTACGCAAAATGAGCTTGTTGGTAATCATGTGCAAAAATGGACTGTGGATCCAGAACTATTTTGTTTTCATAATTGTAGCAGGAGCACTATTTTTTGAGATTTATCAGAATATTTTACCTTGCAAGTTTCATACAGTCAGTGTCAAAATCTCCTGATTGATAGATTATATTCGTTGATACCAAGTTTATACATTGGTTTCGAGAAAAAACTAATTTAAGTAGATTCCCCAATGATATTTAATGTAAGAGTACCAAGAGTACCTAATAGGTGAAAAGTATAAACAATATCATTGAATGAAACACTTCGTAAAAATCATTCTATCCCGACTATATAAACACTTCTTTGCTCCAATGTATAAGATCACCATATAAGAAGACATCTTGAATTATTTCTTCAGGTTAATACAGTTCTAATGTAACCTGAGAGGCAAACTTTCCATTCAGACACTCTGGTATGCATACTCACTTCAAGAAATCTAGATCAATTAGATTCCTTGCCACAATTAGCGCATCCTTCAGAATTAATGATGTTTATTCCTCAACTAAAATTCATTGAAACAAGAATAATATACCTTGTAACTCACATTTTTCATATGTATTCATGGTTTCTCGCTTAACTCCACGTTGATGTCTCCCATTCAACAATACTTATCGGCAATTCTGAACCGTCAAATAATTTAAAAATATAATTCCAATATTTGGAGGATTATTTGATGAAAATTCTTCTTCTGGAGTGTACCTATACTTCATTTTTGTCTTCAGTGTCGAGGTAAAATTCGAATATTCTGTCATCTTGAAGTTTGATTGGAAAATAGGTTTTGTGTTATTTTCTTAGTTCTTCTCGTATTCGATTGCATCACTTTTATTTCTGCACACTCATTGAATATTGCGAGGAGTTACTGTGAATTGCGAATTTTCCGGGTTTGCAGCATCTAAGTCAGGGACAACAATTGATAGGTGGGTAATTGCTAAATACCTATTCCTGAAAACAAAGTTGGCTAACAAAATCGATTACGAAGCAGCTTAATTGGTATTCATCGACAGTAGCCAATTCTCTTGGCATTCTTCATTCAACCAACCATATTATTAGCGGTATCAGTTGTTAAAAAAAAGGTAATTTTTGGAAATATGAATTGGGACAATATAATTTGATCGGTAAATATATTTCGAAGAATTATCTATAATATTTAGGTTTATCATATAACAGAAACCTTATTCGAAACTGATTTCATAAGATGCATACGAAATATCGGAAAAAAAGACCTATAGGTAAGTATATTCCGAAGAAAGAAGAATTCAAATCACTTTATCAGAATTGAATTTGAAATTTTTCTTCTTTTTATCACATGCATTTGAATTTGGGAAATAAATGAATACTGATATCGAGAGTCTTTTGGGCTTTTCGTTCCTGGTCCATTAGAAATAAATACACCTAACGTTTTGTCTACATCTGCGGAAGGCCACTACTCAAGTTTACAAGCTATGTTCTTAAGACCAGTTCAGAATATTTTGTAGACCCATGTCAGAAATTGTAAATAATTTTCCTTCTTGCGAATAACGCCATTTGGTGACGCTACTGACATTTTCTAATAATATTAACGCATCTGTGTCCATGTGATATTACATATATCTTTCTTCCGAAGACTACGGGAAATTTCAAAACCAAATGTTTTGAACAAATCCCCATTCTACAATTGATTATCGCAATTGGATAGCAAACATATATATATATATATATATATATATATATATATATATATATATATATATATATATATATATATAGATATATCCTTTCTTATTTGCTGAATTGTTATTAATACTAAATATAAATAATGGGAATAGCAGCAGAGTTTAAATTATACTCTTTTTTCTCAACTCGATATTTATATGTTTTTTCCATCACTTTATTCATATTGTAGTTCTCCTGACGAAGAGAAAATATATTCTCGAAAAATCCAAATTGTATTTAGCTTTTCATCTCTCCATATTTATTTTTGAAATTCCTTGATGTATTATGTTAGCGAACAACTGAATATTAATCCTCAATTTCGTAAGTTGAAATCTTCTCAGATATTTATATGTTTTTTCCATCACTTTATTCATATTGTAGTTCTCCTGACGAAGAGAAAATATATTCTCGAAAGCTCGAGTTGAGAAAAAAGAGTATAATTTAAACTCTGCTGCTATTCCCATTATTTATATTTAGTATATATAGATAGTTATCTATATACAATTACTGTGTATTTTGAGTTGGCTAAACATCCAAATGAAGACATTGACATTTTCTATCGAATTCACAAAAATACAATGGTTGTTTCCAAATGACTTCATTTGGAGCAGTGGATTCAATCCAACATTCCAGGTAAGAATATAATAATATTGACATCAATGATTTCAAATCAGTCCTTTTGTCTTTCTGCTGTTTAGATCCAAGGCCAGATTCTCCATCGAATTAGATCATTACAACTACTTGAAGATACACATCATAACTTCCTCCAAATTTACATCATATTGTCAATATATAGAGGCCCAAATTTTTCACGGCATACTGGGATGGGGTGGGACATATAAATGTCATATGAAAAAAATTGAGGTTTTACAAATGTGGATTTTGAAAATAATATATGGAAAAGCACCCACCTTTCCCAGTGAAGAACTTTATCCACTGTCTGGTGTTCTTAGTCCGACTCAGAACTTCTTTCTAAAAATTCTACAATGTATCTCCAAATCAAAAATACAAATAGATATTGTGGAGCATAATTACCAGACGAGAGGAACAAGTTTTAAGACGTTGAATCCGAAAAAACGCATAGGTTAGAGAAATTTCAAATATTGGGCACCTAGAATATATGCACTACTACCTGAAGGAATGAAAAACTTGAAAAATCTGAAGAAATATACAAAAAGTGTGAAAAAATAGATGACAAAAATTGGATCAGAATTTTTCAATAAATTGTTGAATGTGCGGGATACTGATGGGGCCCAACAAGGCCGAAACCGGTATATCTCTCACCTCAGTGACAAAATCTAATATCATTTCTCCAACCTCATGATAAAAGATCTCTGAGCCTGGGAATTGAAAATGGTATTCATTTCGATGATTACTATTTTGAATTCATCTATGTTTCAAAAATGTTCTCGATGTGCCTTCGTAAAGGCAGAGAATTTTCTTTTTCTTAAAAACATCTGGCTTCACAGTCACAAAAAGAATTGGGCGTTTCCATCACTTTGAGAAACTAGCAAGCGGGCCCTGAATAGAGCCACTGCTAAAATCTCATTCAGTGAAAGAGGGAGTACAGATTTCTTTTTTTGCATTTGATTGGAGATGTGAAACTTCATTTTGACGCAATTGGATGTCACCACCTTATTACTTTGTAATATTTTACTCATCACTTCACAACCAAAAGTGCTCCAAATTCCGAAGTTTTTTATGAAGATTTTGTCCTGAGATATGCGGGATACTGATGAGGCCCAACAAGGCCGAAACCGGTATATCTCTCATCTCAGTGACAAAATCTAATATCATTTCCCCAACCTCATGATAAAAGATCTCTCTCATCACAGTGTTCGTGCCTGGCTTTGCTGTAGATTATGTTACCCAAATTGAGAATTTTTATTCCAATTTTGAGAATTCTTCTTACGCGTCGCAATACTGGAGAATTGCAACGAATATATGAAACACACCGATCATACGATGCTCCACAATACCCGCTAATGTTTTGGAGAGGTGATGATGGATAAAACTTCAATATCAATGGTGAGTACCTTCATAAAAAGTTAAAATGTCTACTTATTACAAATTTGACTTATTTGATTTCAGGCCGAGAAAGTGAGTTCGATGGATAATTATTCATTTCGTTTAATGATTCTTTAAAATTCTGATAACTATTCCCTGAGATTTCGTCGATTGTTGCAGCAGTATTGTGTGGACATGTTTTTTGAAACCAGCTGACCCGTCAGACTTCGTATTGCCTCAATCGATAAATGAAAAGCAACTTCGATATTATACTATTATGGTAAAATGATCAGCATCTTCAGTAGGATGATCTACTAGGCGATTTTACATTTTGCATGGGAGGGGGCAGTGTACGATTTTATCACAAATTGATGTTCTACAACTCTCATTGTAAAATATATTTATATTATATTCTTTTGAATAAGAGAGCTTAAATAATACAATAAATGTTGAAACAAAAAGGACCTAAGCTGAGGAAAAAAAATGAACGGGGTACCATAACATTCTTCGTATGATACTATAGTATCATACGATACTATCATCACTAGTATCATATGATACTATAGAGCCAGGGAAAAAAAACCTCAGCCGAAAAAACCTGTCTCCCCGTTAAAAAATAAAATAAAATTGTTGTATCCGAATATTTATATAGAAGGGCATCACGATTATCGGCTTTTCGGAGGAAGGATTTCACAACACAAACTCCAACCTGAAAATAAAAAAAAGGCAGAACAGCAAGAGAATTCAATTTATACTTCATCAAATTGATCTGAAATTTTAAACCCATTGCAAAAATGAGTTTGATATATTGTGTATGGCTCCAATGCCATCTTGGAATTTATAAATCGAACAAGTATTAATTAGGTTTCAACTATTTCCTTTGATTCACCACATTCAGAATTAGGACTATCAACCGAATTCCACTCGAAAAGCACGTTATTGGTACGACCATGACCTGTTCTTATTCGATTAAGAAGGGACCATATTCTCCTGGGAAGGTTAAAACCAGGAACTTTATTCGATGGAACAGATATTAGATCTTTATTAGATAAAGAACATACATCGCATTCGGATATCCAGATTTTCTTGTAGCTGTAGTTCGAATTCAGAAAGTTATTCGGGAATATGATATCGTAGTACTTTTAGGAGCAGAAATTAATGCTGAACACTTTTGAATATAACAAAGTTTTCGATAGAGTGCTTAGTTTAGGAGCTATTCGAAAAAAACCTAAAATAGTCCGAAAATTTCGAGGTTATTCGAACGTCACGACATTCGCTCCACTGAGAAAGTTGCTTGGCCTAATAATATTATTGCTGGTACGTCATGGGGTGCTGACCCGACTACTCTTCGCACAGCAGCCCTTGCCCTGGTTTTTTCCACCGCTGAATATTGTTGCCCTGTTTGGCTCAATAGTGTTCATGTTCAGAAAATCGATGCACAGCTCAATTTTTCAATGAGAATAATTACTGGAATCATCCGATCTACACCTATCCAATGGCTACCAGTGCTATCAAATATAGTTCCTCCCATATTCGAAGACAGTCTGCAACTTGGAATTCTTGGAATAAATTCAATTCATTTCCGGATTCTTTTCCGATACTTTCCTACGTTCCAGAAAATAGAATTCCAAGACTGAAATCTCGTAAACCTATTTGGTCGAATAACTTTCTGAATTCGAACTTCAGCTACAACGAAATCTGGAAATCCGAATGGGATGTATGTTCTTCATCTAATAAAGATCTAATATCTGATCCATCGCTTAAAGTTCCTGGTTTTAACCTTCCCAGGAGAATATGGTCCCTTTTTAATCGAATAAGAACAGGTCATGGTCGTACCAACAGCATGCTTTTCAAGTGGAATTCGGTTGATAGTCCTAATTGTGTATGTGGTGAATCAGAGGAAACAGTTGAACACCTAATTAATAATTGTTCGATTTATAAATTCCAAGATGGCATTAGAGCCATACACAATATATCAAACTCATTTTTGCAATGGGTTGAAAATTTCAGATCAATTTGATGAAGTATAAATTCTCTTGCTGTTCTGGCTTTTTTTATTTTTAGGTTGGAGTTTGTGTTTGGAAATCCTTCCTCCGAAGAGCCGTCCCGCTGATCGTGATGTCCTCCTATATAGAATATTCAGATGCAACAATTTTATCTTATTTTTTTAACGGGGAGACAGGTTTTTTCGGCTGAGGTTTTTTCTCCTGGCTCTATAGTATCGTATGATACTGGTGATGATAGTTTCGTATGATACTATAGTATCATACGAAGAATGTTGTGGTACCCGTTCCTTTTTTTTACCTCAGCTTAGGTTCTTTTTGTTTCAACATTTATTGTATTATTTTAGCTCTCTATATTATTGATGATTTTCTTCCGAAGTACACCAACACAGGAAAACGGGGTTAGAGAATTTTTGCAGTAGGTACATCTAATTTTTATTCAGCTGGTGAATCAAATCTATGAACCTTCCCAAATATTCAAGTAACAACTTGTGTGGATACAAGGACCATTGTTTTTCCATTTTACCAGTTAATTATATGATTACAAATACTCCGATCCGGTAAGTGCTAGGTTGCTCAAGCCAAAAAATCCCTCACACTCTCGCAAACCAGGATCCACCCCATCTAAGTCAGGGCCGCTAGAAGGCCATCAACCCACTTCGGGAACTCCGCCGATGCATTTTGCCAACCGAAATCTTTCTCGCCAAAACTGACCCGTCTTCAGGGGTCACGGAGTGCCCCCTCCAGTGCCACGATCTCGTTTCCGGAGATGATTTCTTCTTCGAACTCCCGGATGCAACGCTGCCCGTCACCTGGTTCGGCGGTGACGTCACAGCTCTCACCTGCGTGGATGGAAATGTCTTCTGTTTCGGAAAGTCGGTCACTAATTCAGTGTACTGCCAGATCTCTTGGTGCGCGAGGACTGAACATAGAGCGCGATCGCAGACCGCGAAAGTTGAACTGACGTATATGCAGTTTTGGTCGTGAACCTTTTGTCAGCGTCGTATTTGATTTTTTCCGTTGTGAGAGACTGATAAAGTGAATTTTTTGTCTGTTGGTTTATTTAAAAGTAAGTTTGAATCATTTGAATTTGGTTAACATTGTATTTGTTTTGTTTTATTGTCCTACTTTGAGAGTTAGTCTCAGTGTTGGTCCTCTTTTGTGTTATTAGTTCCGTGAGTAATTCGGTCACCGGAACACTTCTTTCTTCTATTGTTTATATCGATATTTCTTCAGTATGAAATATGAAGCAGGGATTTGGATGAGACTGTTCTACCAGAAACGCGAATTTCCAATTGAATAAAAATCATTAAAAAAATCCGAGATACTCTAGAATTATTCAACTAGACTCACATAGTTTTTATTGTGGAAATAACATAGAATCACCATAACCCATTTCTGTGATATGGAATATATCGAGTTTCTCCGAAAGAATTCCTTGGAAAGTTAAATACGCAAATCGATCGTCATCGTATTTTAACGGATTGTAATTTTTCGAACAACTGGAGAATTTTCTCTTCATGAGTATTGTAAAAACAAAATTCTCCCAAAGGCATGTTTTTGTGTTTCACAATTAGCAACAAACATATATATTCTTATGAATTAAAGAGCTAAAATAATAGAATGAACTTTGAACCAAAAAATACCTAAGCTGAGGTGAAAAAAGAACGGGCTACCATAAAATTCTTCGTATAATACTATAGATCATACAATACTATAGTATCATTGTCATTTCGACAATTCTCGGAATATGTCGAAGTTTTTGATCCTGAAAAATATTCTGTTTGCTTGTGTTATAAAATGTTTGGTTTATCTATGGGAGATGATTTCCTTTCATTGGGGTCCCGTAGCGGTCTTCAAACATCTGAAGTGCCGAAAAATCATCACCTGGAAGATCGTATCAGATTTGAAATACCCTCAAGACCAGAGAGCAAGAATTTGTAGATTTTCGAAAGACAAGTGTGATTACGTCTCCCAATTAGCTGATGAACATGGTATCGAAGTGATTCTTCTGCAAGAAACCCACACGGCAACAGAAAAAAAAATCCTCGTGAAAGAGGTCAGTTGAAAGGTTATGTATTGATTAATTTTTTACAAGTTTAGCTTGTTATGTTAAAAAATTATCAGTTCGTAATGTTCAGCAGATTCGGAAAGGGGAAGTTGATGGAGTTTTTTTCATTTCTTTCAAATTTTGTGACATTTCTGTCATAAATATTTATAAACCTCTGAACATCATTTGGCCAAGAAATCTGAATGTTGATTTTTTTCAAAGTAGCAAATGCATTTCTTAAATGCATTTGATTAATTCTGAATAATCGGGTTCTTTTCTGCTTTTGTCTTTTTTCATTTCAGATTAAGAATTGCGAGTGGTTTTGGGAAGAATCTGTTTATCCGAACTCATCGACTGATAACATGAAGATGATCACACTGATGTCTTTCAAGATTTTCCTGATATTTATTATTTTATGTTATTTTTTTTTACTGGGAGACAGGCTTTTTCGGCTGAGGTTTTTTCCCTTGGCTGCATAGTATCGTTTGATACTAGTGATGATAGTATCGCATGATTCTATAGTATCGAAGTATACGAAGAATGTTATGATACCCCGTTCTTTTTCTACCTCAGCTCAGGTACTTTTTCTTTCAATATTTATTGCATTATATACAATAAATATAAAATTGTCGTATCTGAATATTTCATATTGTAGGACATCACGATTATCGGAACGGCTCTTCGGAGGAAAAATTTTCAAACACAAACTCCAACCTGAAAATAAAAAAAGACAGAACAGCAAGAGAATGCGATTTATATTTCAACTAATATTCGACGAAATCGTTCGGCATTGCCCATTAAAACACAATCATGTCAGAAAAACTCCCACAAAATTTCCAGAGTTATTGCCCTCACAAATAGTACCAATTCAAATGCTGAACAAAAATCTGAATATATAAATTTCCGATATTAATGTTTTATTGGTTAGCTAAATAATTTCTCGGTAGTGTTATACTAAAAGTAATAGTTATATTACTGAAACTGGTTTTGGGATATGTATGATTTTTAATGAAGTAAACGAATATCGACATTAGTAACCTACAGGTAAATTGTTGTCATTTATCAGCATATCCGTCTACCAAATCTACCAGTTCATGATCAATGAATTCGGGGTCAATGACCCAATGCAACTGCAACGATCGGGTAGTTTAATATCAACAATTCGGAGATGTTTTATGCAATTCAAGTAACTCGCATTGAGGAAAGAGTAAATAAAACATCTGAAAAGATTAAACTCCGGTTTCTTCATACAACGCTCTGTTTATGTTTACCTAAACTGTACATGATGGTGATAGGTCATTTACCTGTAACCGCTCAGAAAACATCGAATCTATTCTTTCCTTGTAGTTTCTTGCGGTTTATAACTCGGTTTTAGCTGTAGACCGTAATGGGCTTTTGTTGAGTTTTCATGGGATTCACGTGGAATTTACATTTCATGGATTAGTGTAGCGCAAAATGATGAATGTATTCTTCTTTGAAATACCATTTCGTTTTGGTTTCAGTTTTCTTCAAACCAATATTGTTCGAGATATTCTCTATTCAGTTTGCTCATTGTAGTAAAGGAGTTATATAATATTCGTTTTTACGAACTTTTTTGAATAGATTTAGATCGTAATGAAATTTCAGAGTGAATATTGTCTGATTTCTTTCATGAAAACATTATTCATTCTTGTTGACTTAATTCAATTTATAACAGAGTTACTGTTCAGACTGCGAGAATTCTTCGTTTAATTTATGTGTGGTGATAGTTTTTGATGTTATTCATTTTTTAAAACAATTTCCACTATGAGAGACCATTTTTTTCTATGTGCTGTAAGGTGGAACTTGGTTTCCAGAAGTTGTTTCAATGAATATATCCCCCCTGTCAAAAATTTCATGTGAAAAACTACGGTAATGCCACAGTTTAGAAATATAATTATATTACAAAACTGTGGTAATGGATAGTAGAGAAGCGACTACAGTGATGAGATCGACTTCTGTAGTTTCAAAAGTACCCGGGTAATGGTTAATATATTTAATTAGGGTCCATTTGGAAAGATTTTATAGAGATTACTCGTAGGCTGTTGTCAATTTTGAGAGAAATACTTGAATAAATATTTTTGCTGAATGATTGTATTTTCTCGTATACTCGTATTTTTCACTGAAATAACTCGAAATTTACAAGCACCTAGCTCATTCTATAATCTTTGCTCGTGTATTTTTCTGTTATAAGTTTTGTGTTAGAAACTGGCTGACATTTAAAATGCATGCTGAGTACTTGCAGAAATAAAAGAAAAAATAATCCTGAATGTGCATTCTTCTCATTACCAAAGAGAATTTAAATGTAAGTTTTGAAACTCGTATCATGTAAATGTCTTGTTCATTGTTTTCATTTTCAGTGCGGTGAAATGGATAGAGTTTTCGAGGCAAAAATATGTTGTTCTGAATAATTCATAAGAACTCTTGCTGGGTTATTATACAGGTGTTATTTTACACATATGATATTTTTCTTTTATTGTTGGTCAAACATTCAGTAATTAATTAGTGGACTCTCGTTAGTCGAAATACTAGGAACCAAAAAAAAACAACTCGACTTATCTATTGTTCGGTTCACCGTTATTGAACTGAGACTCCAATAAGTTTCAGTTGGAAATTTGGATGGGAAGGAACATAATGACTTTATTAGTGTTGGTCCCACCAATAAATTACTCCGATTAAAGATTCATCTACACTTATACACCTTGCTCTTTTCATTCGAAGAAAATAAACCACTAACTATAATAATTCGCTCTATCCATAGAGCTTTTGGTGCGTTATTTTTAAGAGGATATCTAGCTTTTTCTCTCGGCATACAAAAGCAGTTGAGAATTATTCAACAAGCCAGTCTTTTGTGCCAAAAGCTTGAAGATATTATTTACAAATTGAAACACATTAGTTGGCTCTTATTGAATGAAATAGTGGAAGTAGATTGAGTGTAGTAATCAACAGGGCTAATGGGATCTGGTAATATCATATACCTACTGAAAGTTTGAAGAAAAATGTGAAAACTGAAATATCTGACACAAAATATCCCCATTGAAAGTGATGGTATGCGGCCTTCAACAATTAACTTGAAATATTTTAGACTGGAAATGCCATAAAAACCAGTAACTACGTGCCGATTAATTTATGGTTTGTGCTTTCGCCATTTTGTAACACACCCAAGAAAAAATCAGATGATTCAATCGATCTGGAATATCAATCTCAATAACTGCGGATGAAATATAAAGAAACAATTGCTTAACGATTTGGGGGTGTGTGACTCCATACCATCATACCAATTTAAATATGTTCCGATGGAAATATACCATCTGAAACTGTATATAGCTCATTTCTTCGGAAGAATATTCGATACAAAAAAATGAGTTCCTCATTTCTTGGGGAAAACGCCATTTCAACCGTTCAATTATTGTTGTTTTCATCGAAATTTGAATGGTGAAATTTAAATTAACATTGTAACGGATGAAGAGAAAAGAACGTTATTTTTTTTCTCCTTTTTCGTTTAAAAATCATATTCGATTTATTAAATATCGAAATTCTTCAGTGAGGGATACTGCATAAAAGTTTCATTTTATTTGTTCAATTAAAATGGCAGAAATGACCATAAGAATTACAATTTGGTTGTTTTATTACACCACAAGTTGCAAAAAAAGCATTGTTATGACTGATAGAAGGTTGTTTGATGAATATGCCTAATGAACCAAAGCCAGATGAATATATGGCAGATTTTCCATTACAACAGCAAATTGGAAGAGTTTCAATACCTATCGAATGAAATGCTTCGTAAATTACAATTATCATAGTCACCAAAACAAGAAATCATAACTTATTCGACGTCAATTTTAACACAAATCACCAACACTAATTACATCGACACAATTGATAACGAATGACGGTAATTTATTTCAGGAATTTTTGGAATTGCGGTATTTGACTCGGGTTTATGGTTTATTATGATCACAGACCGACGTTTTTCAAGGTCAATATATTTTCACTGGTTATTTTTAGTAGATCGACATTCGAAAATGCTAATAAGAGCAATTAGCTACTTCACACCACGAAAATGTTTTGTGAATCGTCCTCAACCTGAATCCGGTTTGGAAATATGTAGGCTCGTTTTTTCACCGCGTATAAAATGAAAGTTTGTTGAAGATCGAGTATTCGTGTGGTTATCATTGTCGGATATTATGAGTCACGGATTTCATCAGAGTGGAACTGTTCGTTGGGTCGACTCCATGCTAAAAATAAGTGGTCATCAGGTCGGCCGGAAGCAATGGAGAATTATTTAGTTCAACACCAATGGGCTTTTTCTTTTTTGTTGAATATTCGCATTATTCGAACTTCTAGATTATGATTTCGTGGAAATAGTATGTTTTCAAATCGGTGAAAATTCATTTCTGCAGATAGTTCCATGCAATATCATGTGGCAAATAAAATACAGCGCCCAAAAAAATTAACGCACATTCTGAAAATCTCAAATTTAATTGCAGTTAACTCTACATTGACTTTATAACTTATTTTTTATGTTCTCTCGGAAAGGTTTTGAACGAAACAAGACACATTAAATGGAAGAAAAATTCAGGATTTCACCGAATCTTATGTGACAGAAGAGAAATCAACAATTTTCAAAATACTGAAATGCTAATAAGTGATTCAATACTTGCTATTTCCACCCTTTGCGTTAATTACAGCTTGGCAACGACGGTTCATACTCAAAATGAGTGATCTTAAAATGTTCTGATCTAATCTTTCCCAGATTTCTCCGAATTGGATTCCTAAGTCATTGAGAGTAGCTCGATGATTTTCTGAACTTCTCAGCCTTCTATAGAGGACATCTTGCTGGTTATTCCATTCTAGACCTCTTCAAGGTACTCCTGAACGATGCACCCACGATGGGGTCTGGCATTATTGTCCATAAAAATGCAATTTTCACCAATGTATGGGGCGAATGGCACTATATGCTCTTCAAGAATGTTCCTCATATACTCATCAGCATTCATAGCTCCATTATCAATGACCACTAGGTCTGTGCGAGCAGTCAAAGATATTCCACCCCATACCATAATCGATCCTCCCCCGAAACCAGTAGTATTCAGGAAATTGCACTGAGCATATCTTTCATGTGGACGTCTTTATACAAGGGAACGTCAATCACAATGGTAGAGGCAGAATTTAGACTTATCTGTGAAGAGAACTCTTTCCCAATGAGCCTCTTCCCAATAGATATGCTCTCTCGCAAAATCCAAACGCGCCCTTCGATGGGCTGAGGTAAGAGCTGGGCCTCTTGTCGCGACACGAGACATTGAATCATATTCTCTGAGGCGATTTTTTATTGTCTGAGTACTAATTTTCACCCCGCGAGTTTGCGAAAGCTGATTTCGAAGGAGGCGAGCGGTTGTAAACTTTTGTCTCAACGAATGGTCTTGAATGGCAGTTGTTACCCGTGGTCTACCCTGTCCTCGTCTTCGGACATTCATACCTGTCTCGCTAAATCGCTGTAACATTCTGACACACTTGTATGGGAAACTCCTTACCATTCTGCAGTTCTTGTGTATGTCCACCCTTCTTCTCGCAAAACTACCGCATGGGGACCTTCCCTTTGGGTCAAATTGCGTGTTTCGCGTTGCAAAGCGATCGAGTGAAAAAAATCAAACGTAACAAAAACTATCTATCACTCATTTTGAGTATGAACAATTTCCTCATCCTGAAAATCATTCGGGTATCGACTTAAAACTGATACTACATATTTATAACATTATTTTGAAATACATCAATTTTCATTACTTTCGACACAATAATTATATTCATAGGATGTAAAACATATTTTTGTATTTTTCCAGTATGAGCAGTACATATCTTCATTCAAAAATTCATTTACAATCAATAATCACTTCTATCGCTTTCAACCAGGTAAATAATAGTATATTCTAACACAAGTTGCAGAATGAGCTCCTATTCCAACACGAATGCGAAGTTCGAAAAAGAGCGACGAAGTAGCGAGTTTTCGATAGCATGAGTGTTGGAATTGCCTTCTGCAACGAGTATTAGACGGTATTTTCTCTATTTCAGTAAATTTTTGTGAAAACCTCTCGGAATTCAAATGAAAATTGAGATTAGTGACTTTTGTTTTGTATCTTGGCAGTTGGTGTGACATACGAACTTTGACAGATCACTAAATTTGAATAGATTTGATTCGAAACTTGATTCGATCGGAGGTCAGTACTGACAACCATAAAACGAAACATATAACTGAAAACAATGCTGTAATGAGTTTCATTACAGCACTACTTTTAGTACTGTAATGAACTCATTACGATACTTAGGAAAATGTTCTATCATGTCACGGAAATATTGAGATTCCATTCTACGTAAAAACAATACTAAGTTGAGATAAGCTGGTCTTGCATAACGGATACATTATGGACGTCAATTGCGGGTTTACAAACGGAGTAATAATATGCCTTTCAAGAGAGGAGATGAAGAGAAATTATTTGAATGCTTTCAAGACACCCCTGTTAGCTCAGGCGTTGAACTTCCTCATTAGATGGACTTTACGACACACTTAAACAACCGTAGCATTCAAATGAGAATCTATACAAAGCAGCGGTTGTTCTTGCTGAAATAGGAAGAGATGGCAGCTCTAGTTTATGTGATATAATTTCCGAATGCATCCGAGTTCATTGGTCCCCTTCTATCCTTTCAGAAATCACTATAATCGACATCGGCGTATCAAGTAAATCTTTTTTTCCAATACTCTACGATTTTTCTAGCAAATTTATAAAATAACCATCCAATTTTTTTTCTGAGAGGAATTTACGAGTTCGAAGGAAGGAAATCCACCAACTCAGAGATAAAATTGATCGAAATTGTTTACACAAATCGGTCAAAATGATCGCCATTCTCTTGATGTACCTCACATTGTCAAATTTTGCATATCCTACCAGCTTTCATGCATATTTCGAGCATTTTGCATGTATATATACAGGGTGTACCACGTTCGACGGCCTATTAGGCGTTACTGGAGAACTGGACCTATTTGAAATCTGAAAATTGGGAATATATTATCTGTATTTTTGTTTTCGAATTTGATATAGTATGCAATTCTGAATACATTCGTACTCAAATCGTTGCATTCGTCAGAATACTTTACAGAATGTCGAGAAAAAACTGAAAAAGAACACAAACTCTTTTCACATTTTTGAAGGCGAAGAATGTGGAATTATTGTACAATTTCAGAATCTTGAAAGACCCGTCGCAGATTGTTCCAAATGTTGGTTCAAAAATTTGGATCAAAATTGGCTCATTTTTATAATTGCAGTGGATTCTGCGAAGAAAAATGCTCCTAAAATTACTAATTCTTGAGTTGTTTGGGATTTTTTGTTTCTATTCATGAAATATGTTTTATATCAACAATGATATATGAATTCAGAAAAGAGAGTAACTAGTGAGTTATTTGAGTAATTTATCTTCTATGACCAAGTTCAATGTTGATATGAAACAGATTCTATGAATTTGATCTAGCGTATGACATGAAATCAGGAAATCCTGAATAACTCTAGAATTATTAATTTCAGGAGCATTAACATATTAAAACATTATCATCATTTTTTTCGCACAATCCATCATAAAATAATAGCGTTCTAATTTGAAAAAAGAAAGTTATGGGTCAATATTGATCCTAATTTTTGAACCAACATTTGGTACACCCTGTGACGGGTTCTTCAAACTTCTGAAAATGAACCATATTATTCATCGCCTTCAGAAATGTGAAAACGGTTTGTGCTTACGATATCTAGGTCAGGAATAACAAACATAATACCGAATACACTTTTCTCTATTTTTCTTCAGTTTTTTCTCGATATTTTGGAAAGTATTTTGACGAATCCAACGATTTGAGCACGAATATATTCAGAATTGTATACTATATCAAATTCGAAAACAAACAAGCCGTAAAAAAATTTTCTGAGAATTTTTTTCCACTCCCTGTATAACTGAAAGTGGTCAGGCTCCGAGAATATTTTAGTTCGGTAGATAATGTCAAGCAATAACATAATCCCAATTTTCAGATTCAAAATAGGTCTAGTCCTCCCCGAACGCCTAATAGGCCGTCGAAACTGGTACACCCTGTATAAGTTTTTCATGTTGCATACAATCCGGTCTCTACTTATCAACAAACCTATCAAACTCATCACTCTCTCAAATCTTGAAATAAATATTTCACTTTCGGGTTATTCAGAAAACTAATGAAAAATCAACATATTTTCAGTTTAATTAATTATATCTGGAAAAGCACAAAGCAACAAAACTGTGGTTCGTATAGATAGATATATGCATGATATTAGCATGAAAACCATAATGAATTTTTTTCTAAATTGAATTTAAATCACAATCAGTCTTGCCATGACAATTCTTCATTTGGTTTTGCTTTTCCTCACTTCAGAATTACATTTTTTTCATTGCAAGAAATACTTCTACCCTATCAAAAACATGTTTTGTTCTCTCCAAAGTTAAGATGGTATAGATAGGTAAAAATATCATAGTTGAATTCAATGTTTTTCACTGCAATACTACTCATCTGGAAAGACGTTCTAGTATGAAAGTGTTTCGAATATAAATTCGTCATCTCATACATTCTGCTCCTGTAAACAGATGTTTATTATCTTCAAGCTGAATCAACTAACTCATTCTCGTTAATTAGTGAAATAACTGCTATTCTTATAAAAAAACAGAATATGCCTAGCGGTTTGGGAACATTTCACAGACCAAGAAACACGCAATCTTTGACTCACAATCAACAATCTCAAGAATATTGTACAATCCCTAATACAAAAATACAAGAATAACGGAAATAAAAAAAAGAGACTTTCAGATGAAAATATTCACTTCTATAATTACTTTTTTAATTCCCCCTGTATTATACCGAATATTACAATAACCATTATAATTCAGGTACCTAAATCAAAGTAACCTGATACATATAAATTTATTGAAATCATCATAATTGATTCTCATACTATTCTCGAACTCATTCTGCAAACAATAATTGAGTAATACAAGAACAAACCATTGCCTTTTGAATGGAGCATTATGAAAGCTATTTGGAAAATCAAAGAAGTGATGTAAAATACATTGTTACATAATATTTTTATGGGTGAATGACTGTGTAGGTGACAGAAATGTTCAGCGAGCTTCATATTATATTTATATCTTAATCCTACGAACTCATACAAGATATTTACAATTACAATTATTTTGACAATAACTTATGAAACCTTCCTTCCTCTTTGGTTCATTAAATTTTTTGATATAAAGGAAAAAAGAGTCGTCTTGAATTTGGGATAATTTATATAAGTGTATATATAGTCAAAATAATAGAAAAACAGTCAAAAATTTATGAATGGTTCAATACACAAGCAGAAGAAACTAACTATACATTTGACATACATCTGAAATACTTGAAATTGGAGGCGATAACATTGGATGGACCGATCAGGAAAAAATTATTTTCTGCTCACGAGAAGCAGCTACGAAGCTGAATTTCAATATCAATATCATTGTATCAATGCGGAAGGAAATCAATCTTCTACAGGGTGTACCAAGTTCGACGGCCTGTTAGGCGTTTCTGGAGAACTAGACTTATTTGAAATCTGAAAATTGGGATTATGATATTGTTTGACGTTATCTACCGAGCTAAAATATTCTTGGAGCCTGACCACTTTCAGTTATACAGGGAGAGAAAAAAAAAATTCTCAAAATTATTTTTTTCTGTTTTTGTTTTCGAATTTGATAGAGTATGCAATTCTGAATACATTCGTACTCAAATCGTTGCATTCTTCGAAATACTTTCCAAAATATCGAGAAAAACCTGAAGAAAAAGAGAGAAAAGTGTATTCGGTATCATGTTTGTCATTCTTAATCTAGATACCTTAAGAACAAACCATTTTCATATTTTTGAAGTCGAAGACTGTGGAAATATTGTACATTTTTAGAATTTTGAAAAACTCATCACAGGTTGTTCCAAATGTTGGGTCAAAAATTGGGATCAAGATTGGCCCATAACTTTCGTTTTTCAAATTAGAACCCTATTTTTCATGATTGCGTTGGATTGTACGAAGAGAAATAATAATAACGTTCTAATATGTTAATGCTCTTAAAATTGATAACTCTTAAGTTATTTAGGATTTTCTGATTTTATGTCGTACGTAGCGTCAAATTCATTAAATCTGTTTCATATCAACTATGACCTTGATCATAGATGATAAATTATTCCAATAACTCACTAGTGACATACCTTTTTTTTCAATTAATTCATCATTGACTTTACAACTTATTTTTTTATGTTCTCTCGGGAAGGTTTTGAACGAGACACATTAAATGGAAGAAAAATTCAGGATTTCATCAAAACTTATGTGAAAAAAGAGAAATGAAAAATTTTCAAAATACTGAAATGCTGATAAGTGATTTAATACTTGGTATTTCCACCCCTCGGCAACGACGGTTCATAATCAAAATGAGTGATCTTAAAATGTTCTGATCTAATTCTTTCCAGATTTCTCCTAGTTGGATTCCTAGGTCATTAAGGGTAGCTGGATAATTTTCTGAACTTCTCAGCCTTCTATTGAGATTGTCCCAAACCTGCTCAATCGGATTGAGATCTGGACTTCTTGCTGGCCATTCGATTCGAGAGACTTCAACTGCCTCAAGGTACTCTTGAACGATGCGCGCACGATGGGTTCTGGCATTATCGTCCATAAGAATGAAATTTTCACCAATGCATGGGGCAAATGGCACTAAATGATCTTCAAGAATATTCCTTATATACTCATCAGCATCCAGCATCCATAGCTTCATCATCAACAACCACTAGGTCTGTGCGAGCAGATATTCCACCCTATACCATATTCGATCCTCCCCCTAAACCAGTAGTATTCAGGAAATTGCACTGAGCATATCTTTCATGTGGACGTCTGTATACAAAGGAACTTCAATCACAATGGTAGAGGCAGAATCTAGACTCATCTTTAAGAGAACTCTTTCCTAATCGGCCTCTTCCCAATGGATATGCTCTCTCGCAAAATCCGAACGCTCTCTTCGATGGGCTGGGGTAAAGGCTGGGACTCTTGCCGCGACACAATTCCTTAAATCATATTCTCTTACGTGATTTCTTATTGTCTGAGTGCTAATTTGCACCCCATGAGTTCACTCAAGCTGACTTCGAAGGAGGCGAGCGGTTGCAAACTGTTGTCACAACGAAGAAACTCTCAAGTAACGTTCTTGAACGGCAGTTGGTACCCGTAGTCCACCCTGTCCTGATCTTCGGACATTCATACCTGTCTCCCTGAATCGCTGCAAAATTCTGGACACACTTGTATGGGAAACTCTTTTCGCAAAACTACCGCTTGGGCACATTCCTCTTGGTTCAAATTGCGTGTTTCGCATAGTGATCGAGTGTAGAAAACCGAACGAAAGAAAAACTATTGATCACTAGAATTGATCGGGAACAACTGATTTTAGAATGGAGCCAATACATCTGTATTGAAGAAGTTGGAAGTTGGAAGTGCATAACATATGCATGCATAATCCTGATAAAAATAATTATCATTGAGAACACCTTCAGTTGTAGAATAAATTTGAGATTTCCATTATGTGCGATAATTTTTTGCGCAGTGTGAAAACAAGAAAAAAAATTCAAGCTTCTTCTAGTTCAAAGCTGTTTATGGTTGTAGTAATTCTCAAGAAAATCTTGAATTTTTCAAAATATTACAAACGAATGATCAATGTTTGATAATCAAATCAGGTTAACAAACTCTCGCTGAAGATCGATAAGGAAATAATAATAAAGTAATAACATGAAGGTTATATTACAAATGTTGAACTTTGATTGAATCATCTATTTCTGCTACCATTCCCTTCAAAATCGATCTGAGGAGTGAACGAGAAGAACAATCAAATTACATCTTAGGTGACCTATTGAATACAAGAGAATGGAAAATGTTTTTTGAGATGTCGTGCATGAAAGGTTGAGCAATTCTTTCCAAGGATATGCATTTTTATTATCTCCGGAGGTGTGTCGTAAAGGCAAATTCCTAAGAGCATCTTATGCATTATTCGATGTTGGAGTTGTTGACTATTGTGTGATCTTGGAGACACCTGCAGAGAAAAATGAAAAATCTCGCGAGTGTATGATATACAATAATTAATTAGCAAGGTATTTTCTACACTGGATTAATGAAATTCAAGGTCAGATGTAATTCCACTTAGTATGGAGGTCGGTTGCACAAAACTTTTATTGCCAGATCAGAAAAGGTTACGTAAACCCACCTTAAGATATTTTCTTCTTGAACTATATAGTCTGATGTTTAATCCAAGATTTTTTTCTTATTCCTTCAATGGGTAAATTCGAGAATCTGAGATAACCCTGAGAAGATTTCATTTCATGAGGTTTCTTCTTCATTTCAGATCAACGTTGCATTTTAACTTTCACATGAACTGCACCAATTAGATAACAACATTGAGGATTTTCTTTTTCCTTGCACTCAAAACCTGTGATTTACTTCTCCTAGATCATGCATTTTCGCGTCTTATATAAACTTATAAATTATATAGAAGAACGGTGAGATCGAAAAGAAAATTAATATATGGTCTATGAAACAGGAAATCGAAAAAGTTTTGCCACTTTCTCTGCTTATTTGCATTGCCAAATGAGCACAATATATTGTTTGATGTATACTAGCTTTTCAAGTCATCTCAGATCTTCAGTACTTCGTTATTCTGATGTCTCCCGAAGAGAAGACCATGAAGTAATGCATATTTGTCGGTAACCACGTTTACGCAATTAATCTGAAAATTCAATATTCTCAAATTTAATTATGCAAATAGTAGGTATTACATTATTCACCAAAAGATCTAAACAATTTTCAATAATATCAATCACCAAGGAATTTCACCACTTTTTTCAGAATATTTCATGGGTGAGAGAAAATAAAGAACAAAAGAATTTCTATATTTCAGTATCGAAATGAGTTCATTACAGTACTAAAAGTATTGCTGTAATGAAACTCATTACAGCATTGTTCTTAGTTATGTTCTTCGTTTTGTGGTTGTCAATACTGTCCTCAGATCTTCTCAATTTTCAAATCAAATCAATTCCAATTCCGTAATCTGTAAAATTTCCTAAGTCACACCAACTGGCAAGATACAATACAAAAGTCACTAATCTGAATTTTTATATGAATTTTGAGAGTATTCCACAAAAGTTGACTGAAATAGGGAAAATATCGTCTAATATTCGTTGCAGAAATCAATTCCAACATTCATACCTTCGTGTTGGAATAGGAGCTCATTCTGCAACTTGTTTTAAAATATACTATTTCTGACTTCACGGAGGCCATACCGAGAACATTTCTGAAATATAGATCAAATGAAAATAGTGATCATTGAAATGAATACCATATTTAGGATAGTATATCTGAGGACTGAGATTTTGTCAATGAAATAAGAGATAGATCGATTTTTTGCTTTTTTTATCCCACATCTCTCAGAGGCAAAACTTTAATCAAAAACTCAAATTGTACCTTTCCGCTTGCAGAAATGCCGTTTTCCCAAAAGATTAATCTTAAACAGAGTGTCTAGCATACAAAAACAAGCCTGCTTTCACGAGACTATAATGAATGATAATTAAATCATGGGTATATTATAAGCTTCGACTATAATTACTAATCACCTCTCAGTTTCGATTTTTTCCAATTTCGAATAACTGCTACTGTGCAAATAAAACTGTATCTCGAGAAAATAATGCAATTATTGGAATGGATGAAACTATCTAAGCCGTAGTAAAAGTAGCTTTTCCTCTGTTTCAGGCTGGTGAAATGATTATACATTGGCAGCTGACGTTTGGCGTGTTACTAGTCTTGTATATTTCATCCTCGATTGGGCGAAAAGGTAAGTTCAGAATTTCAGTTTTGTAATATTATAACAACTGATTCAAAAATCAGAAAAATCTAGAAAATTATTGAATGTATCTCCTTTAGTTTTAGATATCAATTTCATATTCTACAGCCAATGACAGGAATTAGTGGTTCGTTATATTAAAGAAAAAGGGTAATTTGATATACAGGGTGTACCAAGTTCGACGGCCTATTAGGCGTTTCTGGAGAACTTGACTTATTTGAAATCTGAAAATTGGGATTATGATATTGTTTGACGTTATCTACCGAGCTAAAATATTCTTGGAGCCTGATCACTTTCAGTTATACAGGGAGCGAAAAGAAAATTGTCAAAAAATTTTTTTTCTGTTTTTTTCTTTTTGAATTTGACAGAGTATGCAATTCTGAATACATTCGTACTCGAATCGTTGCATTCGTCGAAATACTTTCAAAAATATCGAGAAAAACCTGAAGAAAAAGAGAGAAAAGAGTATTCGGTATTATGTTTGTTATTCCTAATCTAGATACTTTAAGCACAAAGCGTTTTCACATTTTGAAGTCGAAAAATGTGGAAATATCGTACATTTCTAGAAAAAACTCATAACAGGGTGTTCCAAATGTTGGGTCAAAAATTGGGATCAAGATTGGCCCATAACTTTCGTTTTTCAAATTAGAACCCTATTTTTTTATGATTGCGTTGGATTGAACAAGAAAAAATGATGATAATGTTTTAACATGTTGATGCTCCCAAAATTTATAATTCTTGAGTTATTTAGGATTTTCTGATTTTATGTCTTACGTAGCGCCAAATTCATTAAATCTGATTCATATCAACTGTGACCTTGGTCATAGAAGATAAATTATTCCAATACCTCACTAGTGACACACCTTTTTCTTTAATTCATTCATCATTGTTGTTATGAAACAGATTTTATGAATTTGACGCAACGTACGACATGGAATCAGAAAATACTAAAAAACTCAAGAATTATTGATTTTAGGAGTATCAACATGATAGAACATTATCATCATTTTTCTTCGCAGAATTCAACGCAATCATAAAAAAATAGAGTTATAATTTGGAAAACGAAAGTTATGGGCCAATCTTGACTACAAAAACGTGAAAACGGTTTGTGCTTAAGATATCTAGATTAGAAATAGCAAACATTATACCGAATACTCTTATCTCCTTTTTTTGTTCAGTTTTTTTTTTATATTTCGGAAAGTATTTTGACGAATGCAACGATTTGAGTACGGATGTATTCAGTGTGTGTCACTAGTGGAATAATTCATCTTCTGTGACCAAGGTCATAGTTGATATAAAACAGATTAAATGAATTTGACGCTACGTACCACATAAAATCAGAAAATCCTGAATAACTCAAGAATTATCAATTTTAGGAGCATTAACATATCTGAACACTATCATCATTTTTCTTCATACAATCTAACGCAATCATAAAAAAATAGGGTTCTAATTTGAAAAACGAAAGTTATGGGCTAATCTTGATCCAAATTTTTGACCCAACATTTGGAACACCCTATGATAAGTTTTTAAAAATTTTAAAAATGTACAATATTTCCACAGTCTTTGACTTCAAAAATGTGAAAACGGTTTATGCTTAAGGTTAGGAATAACAAACATAATACCAAATACTCTTTTCTCTCTTTTTCTTCAGGTTTTTCTCGATATTTTTGAAAGTATTTCGACGAATGAAACGATTTGAGTACGAATGTATTCAGAATTGCATACTCTGTCGAATTCAAAAAAAAAAAAACAGAAAAAAAAAAATTTTGAAAATTTTTTTTTTGCTCCCTGTATAACTGAAAGTGGTCAGGCTCCAAGAATATTTTAGCTCGATAGATAATGTCAAACAATATCATAATCCCAATTTTCAGATTTCAAATAAGTCTTGTTTTCCAGAAACGCCTAATAGGCCGTCCAACTTGGTACACCCGGTATACTTTTTTCGAACAGTGATTTGAAAAAATTTTCGACAGATATGGAGTACTTTCGGAAAATAAAAACATTTTATTGTCCGTTGCTGCTACTAGATTCAAATGATACATCGTCTCCTTCTTATTGCTCTTGCCAAATGTTAATACATCCGGTTCACCAATATCATATTGAAACATCCCGTAAATTAAAAAATTACACGATGTCAGTAATATCTCATATTTTCATACGATACTTGCATCATTTATCTTTTGCGGTCAACTAAATGCTCATAATAGTGTATTCAATTTTTCATAATTTCGAAATTAATCAATTTTCAGTGTTACATTTCTATATTGCATATTTCGGTCTTTTCGAACAAAACCATCACGAAACGTGTTGTGGCCTATTATAAATATATCTACTGTCCGCTTTTGTTCCGCTCTAGATAGGACAATAAATGATCTTCATAAAACTCTTGAGAACATTTATTCAGTTTCCTCACAATCATGAAAAAACAAGGTTGTGCTCTGCTTTTAAAATAAAAAAATAGATGCATATATATACAAAAGTATATATCAGCACCCCAGAGGTAAAGTGTGTTAAGTCACAATATCAAAATAAGACAAAACAGTGATTGTTCGGTTCCATTATTGTTTCAACGGATGTTTTCTCCTATTATTTGGTGACTTGATTTACCCAGGGAGTCAAAAATGTGTTCCACTAGCTAGAATTTACTAATGTGAATCGAATATTGTAGAAAGTTCGTGTCTGAAAAAATGTGACTTAACACATTCTACCTCTGAGGTGCTGATATTCATAACCTATACCTTTGTTCACATTTTTGAATGACATTTGTCAGAGTAAGATTGTGAACGACGAATGTGGAGTGAAGACCGAAGTATATTTCTGATCATAAAGCCATACTCTTTCTTACTCTACTCTCTGAGTAAGTTTGTGAACGCAGCCAAGATAAGTAAGAAATAGAGATCAGAAAAAAGGTTAAAATGCATGTGCTACACCGAATGTTCATGTTTTGCTACAGTTTTTTCTCTATTGATAGGTTAGATCAAAAAAATTAGGCGAATGCTGGTGTTAACCGGATATTTAATTCTTTTCCTTCAGGTTTTTTCCATTTGTTGGCCTGTCCTCAAAAGCCTTGGTTAAAAAAGGTTTTAGAAAAGATGAAACTTCGATATCATCCGAAGCTGTGCAGAATCATGAATATCAGTATGAGTGAATGAAGATCGAAGTTCTTGTATGATTAACCTAGATAACGCTCTAAATTGTTTCAAGAACACAACCTTTCCTTAAATATGGAAAACATCCTTCCATTACATTCACAACATTGAATATATCGAAATGACTTGACAATCCATCGAGTGAAAAGTGAATAATTAAAAACAGGTATATAATATGCCTCTATGTGCAATTTATGTAATCTCATCTTGCGCAAATTGATGGTTAGGTTCGTAGCAGAATGCAAAAAATAGAAAGTCAAGGATCACTGAATTATTGCTTTTGCTATCCGTTTCTCATAACCTCTATGCGGCAGCATCAATTTTTTGACCTGAGCTTGAATTATCTATCTGGCATTTATGAGAGGAATCTGAATTTCTAAAGGTTGGGTTGGGTCGTGATCAATAATAATGAAGGATTTCGTGATATAAAGTGAGGAATCCTATAGGACTTCTCAGGGCAACAATGAGTAATAAAGTTGCAGGTTTGTGTTTACAACGTTTACAATGTAAACGGTCAAAATATAGGAACTACTGCAAAGTAAAATGATGTCATTTTTTGACATCGATTTCCACTGATTATCACAGTTTCTTTGAGTTTGATGGCGCTATTCTGCTTTCATCTGTAAGCGAATCTGTAACTTTTCATAAGTTCACAGGACAATTACGATACTCGACGCTTTGTATAAATCTGTAGCTTACAGGTGATCGGAAACATATCGAAAGGTATATTGTGAGGTTATATTGAATGATTTATTTTAGTCAGAGATTATAAATTACTTTACTAAACTCAACTACTTTTGTAATTCATCTTTGTACTTCGGTTGTGAATTTCTCTTTCTCGTTGTAACGAACACGAATTGAACATAAATATTTCCAATAATCAATACTTACGAGCCAAAATGATGGGAAAATAAATTATTTTCTATGATCTTATTACGAAGTAGTTACGATCTTATTAGGGAGTACTTCAAAATTGACACTTCTAATACAAGAGTTACAGAAAAACTTCCAGAATGTCATAATTTACGAATCTGTAGGTCAGCCACATACAGATCCATGGATGAATTACAGATCAATCGTACGCTACAGATTCATAGCTTACAGAGAAAAAAGCAGAATACCGCCATTAGATTCAGTGAAGTCTAATAGATACAAAATCAATAAACGAATTGATTACAAAATTTTGTCGTCGACATCATAATGAGTTGAGTATGAATTCTGAAAAGAAATAATAAATGAATTATGAAATGTAATAATATATAATTTTTTGTTTTGCATGATAATAATTCCTCTTTCATAGACATTAGGACAGTCTTCCGGGCTTATTGGGAATTATTTCACCTAACGTTTCAGCCACAACTGCGGTAGGCATCTTCAGAGGATTCTTGGTCTGAGGTTGTTACTCGACAGCTGAGTTTCCGATGTTGATTAGTCCATCGCTCCCACTTCGTATTGGCTTGATTTTGGTCTTTTCCAAAACCGGCAACCATGCGCTATGTACAGGGTGATTCATTTATCTTGGTAACACCAATTTTCTCGAAAACGCCCGAATATTTTTTCATTCTGTGAATGGCGTTTTGAACAAGTCAATATCGACTTGAGATGCGCATAAAAATCTGCGCTATCAAAAATATTTTCTCCAGGGACATACCTTTCTTATCATGTCATTCGAAAGATAATTTCATTTTGAACTTTTTTTTCGAATACAATTTTTGTCCATTTCTTACGGTCAGCGATCTGCAGCGTGTTTCATGTTGATTCTTTTTCATTTATTTTTTTCTGTATTGTGGTAGAATGGCTTGATTTGGAGACATAGATATGATTTTATGCCTTGAATTCAAGGAGGTAAGTTTTCTAAACAATCTGCCTCTTCAAATAAGATCAAATATGTGGATACAGCAAGATGGGGCTCCATGTCACAACGCTGCCATTGTGAAAAGATATAGAGATTAAAAACTCGAAAATGAATGGAACCTTATATTTTGTCCAAAGTGATTTATGATGAAATAGGGAGATGATTTAACTTGTGTATGGATCATAATGGCTAGATGACCTAAACCTGATTATGTTCCGTAAAATGACGGAGGCTCTGTAACTATTTTTCTATTTTTTTATTCATTAAATATTATATCTTATAATAATAAACATTTTTTTTAGTAACAAACGAAAAATTTCGAATCATATGTTCTATATACCGGCCATTATGATCAATACATAAGTTATTTCATCACTTTGGTCAAAATATAAGGGTCCACTTGGGCACATGCGTTTCTTATCTTCAATTTCAAATAGTCCAAGTTATTAGAATCAGTTTGGTATACCATATATTCAAGGGGACCCCTCAGAAAGTAATCCATGAGCGTTAGGTCTGGCGATATCTGATGGGTCCATTGGTTTCAATCTATTTTTTTCCGAATTCTTGATCTAAATATCTCTTGAGAATGGCAGCGTGGTGGCATGAAGCCCCATCTTGCTGTAGCCACATATTTCATCTTATTTGAAGGAGCACATTGACCAGAAAACTAGCCTTCTTGAATTCAAATCACAAAATCACATCTATGTCTCTAAATAAAGGCATACTACCACAATACAGAAAAAAATAAATGGAATAGAATCAATATGAAACACGCTGCAGATCGCTAACGGTTTGAAATCGATAAAAATTGTATTTGAAAAAAAAATTCAGAATGAAATTATCTTTCGAATGACATGATAAAAAAGGTATGTCCCTGGAGAAAAAATTTTTGATAGCGCCGCGACGCCTGGCGTCTTTATTTATTCCGCAGATTTTTATGCGCATCTCAAGTCGACATTGACGTGTTCCAAACGCCATTCACAGAATGAAAAAATATTCGGACGTTTTCGAGAAAATTGGGGTTACCAAGATAAATGAATCACCCTGTACCAAAGGAGTTTCTTCCCTTCGGTTCATATTGTTCTTATGTTTATATATCTCAATAGCTTCCATGTTCATCCTTGTATAGACACTTCGATGTTTGAAATAGCCTCTGCCTTTGAGAAAACAACATTGTGTCCATCTCTTATAGCATGTTCCACTAGTGCTGATTTTTCTGTCTGATTGAGTCGTCAGCAGCGTTCATGCTCCTTTATTCTCTTATTAATACTTCGCTTCGTTGTACCGATGTAGACTTTGCCACAGTCACAAAGTATGCTGTAAATACCGGGTTGAGAGAGTGGGTCAACTTTGTCTTTGGTAGTTCTGATCATTTGGCCAAGTTTTTGTGTCGACTTATAAATGCTCTCAATGTTTTACCTTTTCAGTGTTCTACCAATTTTATCTGTGACCTTTGGAATGTATCATTTGGCCAGTTAGGTGAAATAATTCCTAATAGACCACGACCAATAAGCACGGAAGACTCTCTTAATGTCAGTATATCCGGTCGTGAAAGCTATTTATTCCTCTTTCATAATCCGTCCATAACGAAAAACTTTTTTTAATAATAGAAGTGTGACACATGTATATTATTGAATTCCTTTATTTTTTCTCAATGTTGAATTTGAAATATTTTCCTTGGATACAAGTGTTCATTGTAATGCCCCAAATTGATTCATTTGTACATAGAGTTCGTGAGCCTCAAGCAAGGGCGGATATAGCTTTTTTTCGTGGGGGGGGTAATAGACATTGAGAACTAATAACTAAAGAATTTCGATTTTTTGAGCTTGAAAGGTATTTGCTTACCATATATTTAGGAAATTTTCATTGCAAATACCCTTCGCGAAACAATTGAAGGAACGGAAAATTTTTTTTTACAACAGTCTGTATTTCAGTTACAAATGGTCGTATAGAAAATGAAAAACCAACTTCTGAAGATTGAATAAGTTTCTGAAATCATTGGTTAACAATTTTTCAGAGTACCGGTGGCAATCATCGGATAAAGCACGAAGAAAAAATTTTGAAAATTTTTCGAATTTTTATTTTTTGGTTTACACTCACGGAAAAATTTTTCTAGCTAGACCGATGCAAATGTCGCATAATCTATTCATTCAGCTCTAATTTGCTTTTTATGTCTTTCGAGATATTCAGTTTTGAATGCAAAACGGTCCTTTTTCACTCAACAGCCGATATCTCTGGAAATACTTGGCGATTTCTCTTTCTACAGAAAATTTTCTACAAAAATCTGTTTTGCTCAATCACATAAACGTATCATTTTGCAACGCTCAGGTTATAAAAAAATTTGGCAGCCTGATGTTCCCCAAAGTACCACCCAAATCGGTAGATCGATCGGTTTTCTTGGACCGATTGATTGAACATTTGAAAAAATTAAGACAACAAGGTTTTTATCCTTGAACTTGACCTAATCTTTTCAAATCTGTTTTTTTTTTACTGAATGAGTCGAAAGGTTTTCAGAAAAACTATTTTTTAAACGTAGTGTCAGGTGTCAAAAAATGGAAAAATTCTGTCCCTCAGAATTTTGCTCAACGAGTACCGTTGGCAAGTTAGGGGTATCATTTTAAATTCATTCCATTATTTTTTTCTTAGAAAAATGAAGGTTTAAATGTAATCAAAGTCCATAGCTCCAGTGGAGGTGAATCAGAAATGGTCTCTTGTATTTTTTTTTAAATTAAAAATTTTTTTATTGTTATTTTACTTTAAGCACAAAATTTTTGGAATGTTAATTTTTTTCCGAATCTTGGGATTTTTTATAAAATAATATTTTTTTTATGATTTATTTAAACAAAATTTGAGGGAAAAATGAACAAGCAATGTAATTATTGATTGATTAAGCAAATTAGGTCAAGTTTAAGGAACAAAAACCTTGTTCCCTTAATTTGTTCAAAATTTCAATCAATCAGTTCAAGAGAACTGCTGAACAGATCGATCTATTGATTTAGGGGGGACTTCGGGGAACATCAGGCTGTAAAATTTTTTACAACCTAAACTTTTCCGCCAATATTGACGATGATATAGTCCATTAAACAAAAAAAAGTAAAATGGCATTTTTCTGCTCCTTTTCCACGTTTATGTGACAGGTGAAAAAAATGTCTTTTCAATTGAACAAAACAGATTTTTGCAGGAAGATTTCTGTACTCACTAGGCGATCAGAATTTTCGGAGATATTGGCAGTTGAGTGAAAAAGGATCATTTTGCATTCGAAATAGGATATCTCGAAGACAAACGGTAATAATCTGAAAGTCATGAAAATCAAATTAGAGCTGAATTAATAGGTTATGTGACATTTCCATCGGCCAAGCTCGAGAAAATTATTCCATGCGCGTAGAAAAAAAATTTTGAAAATTTTGACTACCGGTACTCCGAGAAATTGTGAATCAATAAATTCAGAAACCAAAGTTTTCAAGCTTCAAAACTTAATTCTTTCATTTCCTATAAGACCATTATTCGCTGATATACAGCCTGTAAAAAATCAACAAAAAATTTTGACTATTTTTCTGTTCCTTTAATTATTGTTGCTCGAAGTTCATTTATATTGACAATATTTGAAATTATTGTATGAACTTTTTTATGTGCATCACGTTGCGTAGGTACCTTTTTTTTCAGATTTTCGTTACTCATGGGGGGGGGGTAATTACCCCCTCTACCCCCCCCGTAAATCCGCCCTTGGCCTCAAGTAGTCTCTCGTTTTCCTGAATTTTAATGATTAATAAGAAAATATCCTACAGGAGGACGCTCTGTTGAATAATATGGGCCATCATTTCTCGCCCCCATTTCATATAATCTTGATAAAGGCAGGAACACTTGAGAATAACCATCCTATAGCATGTTAACCTATCGAAGCATGAATTTCTCTTCTCAATGTTTTCTGTCAGTTCCATATTCCGATATCACCGATGACATCATACAGGAATTAACAAGCCACGTATTATCGAGGCAACTAGAAAGCGTTTCAAAGAAATCGGAGGAGGTACCCCCACAGAAAATTGAATATAATGCTGAGTTAATGACATTCTTGAATGATAAAGGGATTATTTTCTTGTGCGCCTACCTTGTCTGAGAATGATGGGCTAGGTTGTGATTTAGCAAGAACAAGATAGAAATCCTATCTTCATCGGTATGAACCAGAGACATTGGATTATTTCACGCTGAAAAGTGTAAATGCTGTAATTTAAAGAAAAGGAAGAGTGAGAAAAAAATTGTCTCTTAGGGAAGCATACCGAAAAAAGTTTTTCTTGTCATGATATAGCGCCAGTATTGAAATCTCAAAGAGTGAAATGAAGTGTGAGCAGTTTATGTCAAGAAAAAGGACAATAGAGCAAACAGTATTTGTGATTTGAGCAGTGACTCTAAATCACGGCCCCCATGAAAGTTTCTCGAAAAAATTTAAAAGGCCAATTCTCTTCGCGACTGTGAAGCCAAGTTTTTTTCAAGAAAAATAGCGAATAATGAAAACAACACACCTGTTGCACTCGAGGACTGCCGTGGTAAAGTTATTGCATAGCATCTATTCAGAAATAAGATTATATTTTTGAAACATAGATGAATTCAAAATAGTGATCATCGAAATGAATACCATTTTCAATTCCCAGGCTCAGAGATCTTTTATCATGAGGTTGGAGAAATGATATTAGATTTTGTCACTGAGATGAGAGTTATACCGGTTTCGGCCTTGTTGGGCCTCATCAGTATCCCGCACATCTCAGGACAAAATCTTCATAAAAAACTTCAGAATTTATAGCAATTGGTTGTGAAGTAATGAGTAAAATATTCCAAAGTACTAAGGTGGTGACATCCCATTGCGTCAAAATGAAGTTTCACATCTCCAATCAAATGCAAAAAAAGAAATCTGTACTTCCTCTTTCACTGAATGAGATTTTAGCAGTGGCTCTATTCAGGGCCCGCTTGCTAGTTTCTCAAAGTGATGGAAACGCCCAATTCTTTTTGTGACTGTGAAGCCTGATGTTTTTAAGTAAAAGAAAATTCTTTGCCTTTACGAAGGCACATCGAGAACATTTTTGAAACATAGATTAATTCAAAATAGTAATCATCGAAATGAATACCATTTTCAATTCCCAGGCTCAGAGATCTTTTATTATGAGGTTGGAGAAATGATATTAGATTTTGTCACTGAGATGAGAGATATACCGGTTTCGGCATTGTTAGGCCTCATCAGTATCCCGCACATCTCAGGACAAAATCTTCATGAAAAACTTCAGAATTTATAGCAATTGGTTGTGAAGTAAGGAGTAAAATATTCATCTCGATGATTACTATTTTCAATTCATGTTTCAAAAATGTTCTCGATGTGCCTTCGTAAAGGCAAAGAATTTTCTTTTTCTTAAGATTATATTGTTGATTTAAAATATTTTTTTTTATTCGTCTTACGATGTACGTCGATTATTCAGTAATGTAGTTCGTAAATAGTATTCCCATAATTTGTTGTTTCGAACAGTATCTCGTTTGAATTGAACAATACAATTGAAATTAGGTATTTCAGTTTGTCTCGTAACTGAATCTTGTGAATCGTATTTGTGACTAAGTAGACTAAGTATAATTTTTTGTCGTTATATCCTTGTTTTCAATATAAGTCACCCGAGAGAGTGCAAAATAGACGAGTTCCTGAGAATGTGATTTACTGTACTTATATACTATTTCGTCAAAAGTTCCACCTTGCGACTTATGTATATTAAGAGCAAGAGCTGAAGTTGATGGAAAATGTTTGGGTTTGGCTATACATTTTCTATCCGATGTTAATGAAATATTTGCCGTTCGTAATTTAATGGGAATAGCGAGATTGCCGACTCCATTTTGCACTGTTAGAGTGGCTGCACGCATCCGTCTAATCGCAAGCACCCAAACACCGTGCCGAAGTCTGCCGAACTGAACCGACGATACACGGCTGTGTTACGTTTTTCCGTTACTGAATTTCTACATTCGTTCACCGCGCTCAAAGCCTGAGATATAAGCTATGCAATAGCTCAAAAATTTTTGCTCCAATTTTTCGTAACAATACATACTTTCTTAGTTGTTGAAAGCGTATTTTTTTTTCAGAACTGAAATCAGCCTCAAAATGTCCGATGCTGACAGAGTGTCCCTTCAGAGCCCAACAATGTACAGAAGATAATGACTGTGCTGTTGATAGTATATGTTGTAAAAGCCCATGTGGAAAAGTATGCACAAAACAATTGTTCACAGGTGAGTTTATCTTTTTTCAAAAACAACATCGGAATTACCATTAAAACTATTTGAGAATTGTATTTCTTCTGATATGTAAAGGTATAGAATCTTTGGTATTCCGACTGCACTGGTAGAAAATGACGTGAATTCTGTTGAAACAAAACGACGTTTTGTGTTATTTCTTTCTTAATGTCCAATTCAATTCAACAGAAGCTAAGTAAATTGTTCAAACCCACATGAATTAGAGATATTGACTTAAATTGCAAGAAATAAAGTATAGATTTTGTGATGAAAATTCATATGATTATGATTTCAAGTTGCAGAAAATGAAATTAATTTTAGCCTGTGGGTCTGCAGGTTGATTAAGAAAAATCGGGTGAAATAACGAAATTTTATTCCCAGAGAATTCAAGCATTTTAAAACTATCAATAAATCTATTGCCTCCACGGGCATCAATAACAGCTTGACATCTTCTTTGCTTACTACACACGAGGGTGTTCAAATCTGGTGAGTGCGAAGGTATTGGTAAATGTGGAATACCAAGCTCCTTACGTGCATTCTCAGCTATCAATGGTTATGGTGACGACCTTAGAATATTTTATTTATTACTTTATCAATTTATTAACTCTATAATTTTTTTTGTTCTTTGTTTTTTCTTCTATTTTTATTATTTGTCTTTCTCACTAACTGTATAACGCCAAATAAGTGCCAATTGTAGTACCCACACTTTTTTCAGAGCTTTTGAAGAAGGTTTTAAATAAACCAAAACGTCGGCTGTTATTGAATTGGTTTTTGTGAAATTTCGACCTGAAACCTATCAACCCCTACTTCTTTTGAATTCTCAACTATGGCTGCACGGTACGGTCTAGCGTTATCGTCTAGAAATTTGGCAAAACATTGTCAATGACATCCACCCTATTGTGTAAGACGGTCATATTCCCACGACAAATGTGTAGATCTGAGCGCCCGTTGAAACCATACCATAACAATACTGAATGGATGGACTTCTTGGACATAGCGACGATTACAGGGTATGCGTGGGATTGTTCATACCCTTATTCTTAGAGAATCTGAAAATAGTCCATATCTGGAATCCTCAATGAAAAGGAAACTACGCCATTGATATGTCACCTTGCACATTTCAATCTTTGACTCTTATGGTTGATGGAACTCCTCTTAATGGACGTCTAGAACTTAGATCTACCTCTCTCAAACGTCGTCTGATGGTTATAATGGACACTTGGACCCCACAATTTGAACAGTATTTCGTAGCATTATATACGTAGACGTAAGCTTTCTTCTCGCCGAAACGATGATGAAACGATCCCGAGCAAGTGTTGTTTTTCGTCGCCCACCAAGCCTTGTTCTTTCGAAGACGGAACCTGTGTCCCTGCATCGATTCCAAAGTGGAGATATCACATTTTGGCTGACTTTCCGCTACATCAACCTGAGTTAGGCCACCTGTAGCATTCCGATAGCTCGTTTCGAATCGAAGCCGTGGATAAACTGACTCCATTTCAAAATAATCACAATCCTGAAGCATATGCAAAGAACCAAACTTCAGAAAAAAGGCGACCAGATTCACGAAATGTCTCATACTGAATTTCATTGGATCGATTCAAGTTGTTATTGTGTTTTGAATGATTTTACAGCTATTTTCCCGAAGATTACATACTTTTCAAAAGGATTGAACACGATATTTCTAACTCTAGTGGAGGAGTATACAATAAGGAAGTCTGGGGTCCAAATCATAAAAAATTATGGCAAAACTGAATTTTTATCGAAATTAATGTACCCGCATGCAGATAATTTGTTCACAGCTGATCAATTACGTATTATTCAACATGTACCTGTGTGTTATTTCTTCCTTAATTTGCTCATTTCCTATTATGCAATAAGAATGTTGTCAAGGTTAGCAGAGTGGGTGAATGATAATTCTTATATTACTATCTTGATTGAGATTTCGCGTGAAAGTTCAAAAATTACCAAGAATCAAAAATTGAAATTATTCATTGTTTTCATCTAATCGTCTTTCGTTTCATCATCTGTCTATTAGATCCTTGAGGTCTGCAAATAGATGATAGATGGGGGTCATTGAAAATCTGGGAAGTTTTGTTCAAATGTCCTATAGATTGTGAAATATCACTTGGAAAAGAATTTTTCTTCCTGATTATTCGAGTTTTCTTATTATTTTCTTTGTTGTTTACAACATGAAAAAGTTTTACGAAAAGGGTATACGAATGTATGAATACAGGGAGTTTCTTCATCAATGCTTGTTGAGAAAGTGATAGTTAAGTGGAATCTGCCCAAAAAATTTCCTATCGAAGCTTTTTTCCTTCGAAATAATTTATTTTGAAGATGTTTATACCATGATAAAAAGCAAAATTTAATATCCCTTTGCTAACAAACGAAATCGATTAATTCAAATCGTTCCATTAAAAAGTTATTCAATACCTTTGTGAATGGAATGTATCTCAACATCATTTCATTTTCTTTCGATCAAAATATTAATCAGAGGAAGAAAAGCATACAGGAAGATTGTTCATTGAGTTTTCTGCTTCAATAAATCTTTACATGAAATGATACTGATGCATTAATCAACATCCATTATTTTAGTATCTCTATGTATTTCTCCGATTCAAATAAAAAAACTATCCTACAATACCCAAAACAAATCCTTTCGAAAATTAATCGAAAACTTGTATTCATGTGGTCTACTCTGAACTAAATGAAAATTTCTTTTTTTTCCTGCAAAAGTTATGTTCATTGAAAGCATCCTGAAGTTTGAAAAATACCCTATACTCTAATTACCCGACGCTAATCAAAACAAATATGACAAAAATTATTCATTATTAATCATTATATGCAGGATGTGAAACCCTCAGGAATGCAGCATCAAGAAGAGCCAAGTCTTTAGGTGTTGACGGCAAGTCAGTCAGGGCTCCCAGATGTAACAAATCCGGAGGATTCGAACCTATACAATGTGACAACGAAATTGTAAGCTCCTGTTGGTGCGTGGATGAAGCTGGTTTTGAGTTAGCAGGAACAAGAGCTCCAGCAGCAGCTCTGGTCAACTGTACAGGTAAAATATTTCATACCGAATACGTTTTAGCAGATCAAACTGAACCAACTTGTTTTATGGTTTCCAACTGCCCCAACTACACTCCACGTCAATAAATTCCGGACAGGCAAAATTTTTGTCAAATTCAACACCCTGTATCTTTTTTCGTGGTTCTCCGATTTGGCTGAAATTTTTACCAGGTATAGTATTGGGTCTTGTTATATCAACCTGAAATTCACTTCGCGAAAATACCTGTAGTTCATCCGTTATACCGGGTGAAACAAAACCTTGTTTCATACCCTTCATTTCTAAACACCCTGTGGTGAATTTGATATCATTCAGTTTTAATTTGAAGTGTGACCCTTCCTGAATGAAATGTTTTTTGAATTACATCAGTATCTGCTTAAAAAAAAGATACATATTTTCAAAGAAAGTGTTTCATTTTTTCAATTTTCAAAACATTACAATACCTTATCGACTGGTAAACATAAACAAACATCTGAAAATTAATAGCTTGTATTTCCACCTCGCTTTCTCATCACTTCTACCATACGATGTGGCATACTTTCAATGAATTTCCGAATTGCTTCTGGGGGAATATTTTCCCGTTCTTCAAGAAGGGCTCTTCGTAAATAGGGTAAGGTGTTGGGCTGCCGATTTCGAACATGTCTTCCTAGCGTATCCCATATATGTTCAATTGGATTTAAATCCGGCCTTCTGGATGGACACATAAATCGTTGAATATTTGCCTCTTCAAAGTATTCTGTTACAACCCGTGCCACATGAGGCCTAGCATTGTTCTGCATTAACAGAAATTGTTGCTTTCCCCAGAAGCAATTCGTAAATGCATTGAAAGTATGCCACGTCGTATGGTAGAAGTGATGAGAAAGAGAGGTGGAAATACACGCAATTAATTTTCAGATGTTTTTTATGTTTACTAGTCGATAAGGTATTGTAATGTTTAACATTTTTATAAAAATTGAAAAAATGCAACACTTTCTTTGAAAATGTGTATCTTTTTTTTTAAAGTAGATACATCAGAGGTAAATCAAAAAACATTTTGTTAAGAAAGGGTCACACTCCGAATCAAAACTGATTGATTTTACGCCTCAAATTCACCACAGAAATGAAGGGTATAAAACAATGTTTTGTTTCACCCTGTATAACGGATGAACTACAGGTATTTTCGAAAAGTAAATTTCAGGTTAATATAACAAGACCCAATACTATACCTGATGAAAATTTCAACAAAATCGGAGAACCACGAAAAAAGATACAGGGTGTGAAATTTGACAAACATTTTTGCCCCTCCTAAATTTATTGATGGGGAGTATATATTATACGGAATTTTGTATTTTATCTCTTCGTGAAAGCCTTTATTCTATAGATCTTTCGGAAAAAACAGTTCATCAGTATATGTATGCTGAGGCATCTGAAAACCATGCACCAAATAAGTTGATTCATAACTTGAGTTTGAAATAAAGTAGATGAACAAAATTTTCAGGATATGATTGCAAAGTTTCAAGTGCATAACTCATATATTTCAGATTTAATAGATATCTAAAAACCCCCGATTTCGTCACTCTCTCACTTATGATAATAAAAACTGTTGGGGAACTTCAAGATGTCCTATCAGGTTGAAAATTGGTATGTGAGCTTGTTTTAGTACACAAATATAAAATTTCCAAATCGTTGTCTTCCGAAATGGCTAATTCTATGGTATGTGAACATGAAAAACTCCCCTTTTTCAATCATTCTTTATAATTGCACAAGAAGTCCGGATTAAATTTTCAAGTCACTCTTATGCTTATAATTTTGCAGACCCTTTCCTCCTTTTTCGAGATCAACAAAACAAGTCAAATATCGATAATATTTGAAAAATAAGTGCCAGACCACCTGGACTTCGAGAAAATTCGTAAAATCTTGAATAATTTTGTTCAGGGTGTTGGACTCAATAAAAAAACCCCAGAAAATAATATCGTGAAAGTTATAAATGATTATCGAGGATTTTAGGGGAGTTTCGTATATGTACAGATCTCTCTATTTAGCGTATGGCTAACAAGGAAACATTACTATAAGAAAAAAAATATCACAAATACCAACTGACAATATATTTGTTCAGAAATCAGTAAGGTAGAGTTAAACCAATAACAGCACCAACATATGAAGTTTTTGACTGCATGATATTGGGGAATACACTGAATGTGCTCCCTTTACATTCAATATTATCTTTTTTCTCCCTTCTCGCAATATGTATTGGTTAAACATATTTAATTATATTTGGAATTCCAAAAATATATCCTGAGCATCAAATGTACAGAACACACTCAGAAGTTCTCCTATTCAAGCTGGGCTTTTCTTACTACAACCGCTTGCACAATCTCACATGATTTAAAACCTCATGAAAACTTTTTCAAGTTCATCCACTTTCGTTCGCTTTTATCACTGATGTGCAACATGCTATAAATTTTATTCAGTTCGTTGTTGAATGTGTCATGGAATTACCTATCAGTGAGAAGTTTCAGAAATACCGATGCGAGTTTCACTCGCTTCGGCATTGGATTATGGATTCTTAGAATGCAGGAATTTCAGTATTCAACTTCGTTCACAAAAGTCATACAGTATGAGGTCATAAGTGTATGTTGATTGTTGGATCATTCCTAGGTTATTGGATAGTTCTCATTATTAACATTTTTTATTATATTGAGGGTGCAAGTTAATTAACTATTAGACATTTACCATAAAGAAAAAATTAATATAGGTTAACAGTTTTGAGCTTATTAAAAATACAACTTAAATATATTCCTTTATCATGGGTGTCATCTTCGTATTAATATTCAATAAAATTGAGTTCAAAAAGAATTTTCATTCGGAATATTGAATTCGAGTTCATAGGTTTGTCCTCAACTGGAATCAATTTTGTAATAAATAAATAAATAAAGTTAGTTTCGATTGTTAAGTTACCAGACATAAAAATTTCGAGGAAATTAACTTAAAATTAGTTAAAAAGGGTAAAATCAATATTATCAAATGATGCTTCATTTCATAATGATTGCTCTTGAATTACATATAATGCCAATGAAGCAATTCTAAAAATGGTACTCAGAATAAAACTGTTTTAAAATTTAATATACAGGGTGTACCAAGGACGACGGCCTATTAGGCGTTTCTGGAGAACTAGACCTATGTGAAATATGAAAATTGGGATTATGATATTGTTTGACATTATCTACCGAGCTAAAATATTCTTAGAGCTAGACCACTTTCAGTTATACAGGGGACGAAAAAAAAATTTTCAAAGTTTTTTTTTTCTGTTTTTTTGATTCGGAATTCGACAGAATATGCAATTATGAATACACTCATACTCAAATCGTTGCATTCGTCAAAATTATTTTCAAAATATCCAGAAAAACCTGAAGAAAATGAGAGAAGGTATTATGTATGTTATTCTTAATCTAGATACCTTGAGCACAAACTGTTTTCACATTTTTGAAGTCAAAGACTGTAGAAATATTGTCATTTTCAAAATTTTGAAAAACTCATCACAGGGTGTTCCAAATGTTGGGTCAAAAATTGGATTCAAGATTGGCCCATAACTTCCGTTTTTCAAATTAGAACCCTATTTTTTTATGATTGCGTTGGATTGTTATAGGCCAATCTTGATTCCAATTTTTGACCCAACATTTGGAATACCCTGTGATAAGTTTTTCAAAATTCTGAAAATGTACAATATTTCAACAGTCTTCGATTTTAAATATGTGAAAACGGTTTGTTCTTAAGGTATCTAGATTAGGAATAACAAACATAATACTGAATACTCTTTTCTCCCTTTTTCTCTAGGTTTTTCTATTTTCTAAAGTATTTCGACGAATGCAACTATTTGAGTACGAGTGTATTCAGCATTTCATATTCTGTCAAATTCGAAAACAAAAAAAACAAACAAAAAATTTTGAAAATTTTTTTTTCGTTCCCCTTATAACTGAAAGTGGTCACGTTCCAAGAGTATTTTAGCTCGGTAGATAATGTCAAACAATATCATAATCCCAATTTTCAGATTTCAAATAGGTCTAGTTCTCCAGAAACGCGTAATAGGCCGTCGAACTTGGTACACCCTGTATACCAACATATACTGATTTCGAAGGATCTCAAGTAATTTTTTTCAACTGGAAACCTTATGTACGATGATTTTTTTAAGTGTTTCATAAGATCTATTCGAGGAAGAAATTGTAATACAAATTCAAAATTTTGAAGATACGTTTCATAGTACATTAACTTGAATTGTAAAATATTTTTAAGCGGAATCGACTTCCGGTTTTACCGGAAACGAATGTATACATCGTTATTTCAAAAGTATCATTCTGTATATTCATACATATTCGAATTCTTCGTTCAATTGTTCACTGTTTTGATGTTCGATACTAGCAAGAACTTCAAGCTGGTCAAATTTTCTGACAGAAAGATTTTCACGAATTAGTGTTCATATCTTCCAAGTCCCTCATTGTAAGAATTTCTTTTTACAACAGTGGAACAAGAGAAAGTGCAGAAATTCTGCTTCTCGTATAACTTATAAAGAAATATTCGTGAAAACAGTCAATGCTTTTCAATGATAGTTTGCAATAATAGTGATTGCTTATATTGTATTATATTAAAAGATGTACTTTTCTTCACAGCCCCAAAACCATGTGCCGACCACACATGCAGAATGTTCTGCCCACATGGCTTCGCTCTAGACCAAGATGGCTGCCCTCTGTGCAGATGCAGAGATCCATGTAACGATGTAAGATGTCCGAATGCACTTGAGTGCCAGCTAGAGGACCTGGCTTGTGCAGATCCTCCATGTCCTCCTGTTCCAACCTGTGAGTATTTCTGAGTACAGTAAAATTCTTCTCGATAGCAGTCCAAGCACAAAATTATCTCACCTTAAAGATGATATATATGCGTCGATTATGAAAAATAGAATTCAATCGTGTCGATAGAAGACATCATCTTTCTTTAGTTACTTTCAGAAAAATCATGAAAAAGTGACGTATAACAATGAAAAACGATATGTTATAGGCATGTGTTGACGTGTACAAAATTTTCATCCAAAACCTGATAGTCCAAGAACCCAGAGATGTATGACGTGATTCATTTTCACATGGCTTTTGTTTGTTTTTTTTTTGTTTTGTTTTTTGTTGAAATTTTCACCAAGTATAGTTTTGAGTCTTGTTATATTAACCTGGAATTCATTTTGCGAAAATACCAATAGTATGGTCAGCCAGAAGGCCGGATTTAAATCCAATTGAACATGTATGGGATATGCTAGATAGACATGTTCGAAATCGGCATCCCAACTCCTTGCCTGATTTACGAACAGCCCTTCTTGAAGAACGGGAAAATATTCCCCCAGAAGCAATTCGTAAATGCATTGAAAGTATGCCACCTCGTATGGTAGAAGTGATGAGAAAGCGAGGTGGAAATACAAAATTTTCAGATGTTTGTTTATGTTTACTAGTCGATAAGGTATTGTAATGTTTTAAATTGTTATAAAAATTGAAAAAATGCAACACTTTCTTTGAAAATGTGTATCTTTTTTTTAAAGCAGATACTGACGTAAATCAAAAAACATTTTGTTAAGAAAGGGTCACACCTCAAATTAAAACTGAATGATATCAAAATTTCCGCCTCAAATTCACAGAAATGAAGGGTATAAAACAAGGTTTTGTTTCACCCTGTATAACGGACGAAATACAGGTATTTTCGCAAAGTAAACTTCAGGTTGATATAACAAGACCCAATACTATACCTGGTGAAAATTTCAACAAAATCGGAGAACCACGAAAAAAGATAAGTTGAATTTGACGAAAATTTTGCCTGTCCGGAATTCATTGACGGGAAGTATATGTTTTGTAGAATTTTATTTCTCAGATAGTATCATAAGTGTCAGAGACTTCCTATTGGCCGAAACTTATGTCAGACGCTTTAAAGCCGAAAAAAAAATGAATGGACTTATTTTCACTTTTCTGGTTTTTTAATATGTTATTGAATTAACTATAAAATTATATTTCTTAAGATGGAAACTGGGTTGGACATATGACAATAGTGAATCAACTACCCCATTTCCAATTGTAATACAGAGATCGTCAATAATTGAAATTCAGAAAACATCACTCGTATTTCAGATTAGTCAATTGTATTTCAGAAAACGCCAAATGTGATTCAGATTAGTGAATTATATTCTCTGAGGCCATTTCTTATTGTCTGAGTGCTAATTTGCACCCCATGAGTTTGCCCAAGCTGATTTTGAAGGAGGCGAGCGGTTGCAAACTGTTGTCTCAACGAAGAAACTCTCAAGTAACGTTCCTGATCTTCGGACATTCATACCTGTCTCCTTAAATCGCTTCAACATTCTGGACACAATTGTATGGCAAACTCCAAACCTTTCTGCAATTCTTGTGTTTGTCCACCCTTCTTCTCGCAAAACTTTCGCTTGGGCACATTCCTCTTGGTTCAAATTGCGTGATCGAGTGTAGAAAATCAAACGAAAGAAAAACTATTGATCACTAGAATTGATCGAGAACAACTGATTTAAGAATGGAGCCAATACATTCAAAATCTGATAATATCATCTTTTTTTATTCCTGCTGGGAAAAAACATTTGTATTGGAGAAAAACGTTGAAAGTGGATAACATATGCATGCATAATTCTGATAAAAATAATTATCATTGAGAACACCTTCAGTGGTAGAATAAATTGACATTTCCATAATGTGCGTTAATTTTTTTTTGTATAATATGCAAAAGATCTACACATTATTTTTTCACTTTATGTCAATCAAGGTTCATGATAATAATGCTAAGTAGAGTCATAAGTGATCTACCTATTATTTTTGTGTGGCCTCTCTGTCTTGATTGAAAACTCACAAGCCTGCACTGATGCATGCTTTTGAAGGTCTCATGATTCATTGCAATTAAGTGCATGGATAAACATCTAACAGTAGTTGGCGATTAGTGACTGAAATAAGCCAAAATGATATTCTACGTGAACGATTCAATCTTCTTATCAGACCAATCTTGAAAATTCCTTTATGCATTTTTATATTTGTCTTCCGATTTTTCGGGCAGAAGCTTCTGTATTTCAGCATCAGCTGCTTCTCTAGAGGGGTACATGACAAAAGTTATCAGATCTTCACACTTCGGTTAAAATATGTGACTTGGTCATTTCTTCACTATAAGAACTATTTTATAACAGAAAAGTTATGAACAGCGAATGTATACTTCACATTACGCTCACGTAGCCTTAGAGAAATGGCCAAATCAGTTATTTTGACCAAAGTATAGAATTTGTGAAATAAGGACTTCAGAATTGTGAACGAGATATTCTTGATAATGGAATATTTGTTGGTACATTATTTGGGCTATTTCCATTATTTATACTGTTGGAATTTACCGACGTTTCGGCAAGCATTCGCCTGCCGTCATCAGGGTGTTGTTGGTCCTGAGAAAGATCGGTCTTTGCCAAACTTGTTCCGTTTGGACTTTTGCGCTCCATACTATCCAACTGAGTTGTGGGAATGCAAACGCGAGCTGTCAGATGTGCAAACTCCGAAACTCAACCCACTCTGACTAACAGTCTACTGAAGTAGGAAATTCTCATTTAATTCGAGTTGTTCTGACACTTGGACATGAATGTCATGAATAAATAATAAACATCAATGTCACAAGAAGGCTGATGAAAGAATTGACAAGACTCAGTCTCACTTCAAGAAGAAGAAGAAGAAGTCATAAATCAACTGTACTTATCTCTTGTGTAGTTGGTTTGCACAGTAGGTTAGGCTACGTCAGGACTGGCTCATGTCAGGACTAATTGCTTCTTTGGGCCGCGTTCGTCCTCCTTATCTCAGATATTCTTCATTTCCAGAGAAGGCGCGCTGATTGGGTTGGGAGTTATCGCCATGAAAGCCGCTTCTTTCAATTTCCTTCTCCTCCATCCTTCTTCCTTTGATATTATGGAAGCTTCGTCCCATTTGACGTTGTGGTCCTCGTTCCAAGCATGTTGGGCTAGCCTGGATTTTTCTGTTTCTCCTAGTTGAGCTAGTCTTTGGTGCTCTTTGATTCTTACTTTCAGAGGGCGTTTAGTTTCACCAATGTAGGATCTGCCACATTCGCATGGTATTTCATAGATGCAATTTTTGGTTTTTTGATTCTCGTTGTCAGGTTTCACCTTCGTGAGTTTTTCCCTGACAGTATCATTGGTCTTGAATGCTGTTCTAACGTTGTATCTGTTACCAATTCTTCTTATTTTCTCGGATAACCCCTTCACATATGGTATGACAGAAGTTATCGTTTCGGTCGGTTCATTGTCTGTTGGTTGTTGCTCTGTTGGTGTTTTTCTTGGTTCTCTGGCTTTTTGAAGTATCTTCTTGGGGTAGCCGTTTCTCTTGAGGGTTTCTGTTATGTTGTGGAACTCCTCATCACGATCTTCTGGATTAGAGCATATCTTGGTTGCTCTGTTATATAAGCATCTGGCTACACCCATTTTGGTGTAGTATAGAGTTTCAGCTTGGCTCTACAAGAGATCTCATAACTTTTTGGCAATCTGGGGAACATTTTGACCAACATGAAAATGTTTTTGGTAGGATTTCACTTCTTTTTCATACCTTCCTTATGACGAAACCGAGGACGAAACTGTGTGTGTAAAATCAATTCACAATCCATGTTCAAAATCAACAACGTAAGTGGAGAAATACAGGGTGTCCGGGGAATAACTGTACATACGCTCACCAGAGATAGAGTTGGACTAGGTGATTACTGATTGACCAAAAAAAATTAATTTCTGGATTTCCCTAGAAAGCTACAGGGTGATTTTCCGACTTCATGGAAATACTTAGACTATTATAAAATCCAAGGTTATTGACGCATATTATTGAAACTTAGAAAGTTATTGGCACATGCTGAGGTCGAGTCAGAAAGACATCAATTATTTCAATATTCCAGGGCCGGACTCATCAATCTTCATTTGAAGTGTTCTGGGTGAAACAAACACTTTGTATGTCGAATTACAAATAATTGATTCGCTTTTTAGAAAAAAAGCCAAATTATGCTTCAATTTGTGATATCGCTTGAAGTTGTCACATCAACAATTATTTTTTTATGAATTTTCGAATTTGGATAGAGTTCGAAAAATTTTATTTTTCACCATGAAGAGAACTGAAAATCTCATATTGGAGTATAAAAAGTATTAGTAGAAAATTTCCAAAAAAGTTCAGAGCTATATTAAGTACAAAATATGTTATACGAATTCACATTTTATCTTGAAGGAAATTTATATTAATATTATATTAATATATATATAATTAATCTTATATTAAGATATTTTGTAACATTTTCCCAAACTGAAAATGATCTCGCCTCTTTCTCGGAGTACTTCATAATATTCAATGAGTAAATTTTAAAGAAACAGACTAACAAAATGAAAAATCACTACTCATACTACTCCTCGATTTACTAATTCAGTAAGAGGTTTTTACATTATAAGAAGTGTCACTTTGGTCTATATCTTTCTTGTCGAACACCCGGTATACATACGAATAATTCTAAAATATGCCTATTTATACCCTATACACTTCCCCAATTTTTTTTTCGAAATATACCTTCATTTACTCCATCGCAATGAGATTCACGTCTGGGGTGGCCACTCAGTATATTAACAAATTATTATAGTCTTCCTCACCTTAAATAACTTTTTTAAGAAAATCTATTATTTATTTTCGACCTCCACAAGATGACTAAGTCCTGTTCACATAATTAAATTCAATTTTCCGAACTTTATCCAAATTCAAAAATTCATAAGAAAATAATTGTTGATGTGACAACTTTTAGCGATATCAAAAATTGAAGCATAATTTAGCTTCTTTCTGAAAAGCAATTATTTGTAATTCGAAATACAAAGTGTTTGTTTTACCCTGAACACTTTAAATGAAGATTAATGAGTCCGGCCCTGAAATAATGAAAAAATTGATATCTTTCTGACTCGACCTTGGCATGTGCCAGTAACCTCCCAAGTTTCAATAATATCCGTCAATAAGTTTGGATTTTATGATTGTCTAAGTATTTCTATGAAGTTGAGAAATCACCCTGTAGCATTCTAGGGAAATACATAAATTAATTTTTTATAGTCAATCAGTAATCACCTAGTCCAACTGTGTCTCTGGTTAGAGTATGTACAGTTATTCCCCGGACACCCTGTATACCTGTATACCTATACCGCCAGGGAAGAAATTTTCTGGTATGGAGAACGCGCCGAACCATTCACTGTTGGGTAAACAATTAACAGTGCTGTGCCTAAGGTGGCGTCGGGACACAGTAACAAAGCCTACACAGAACACACCCATGATTCTAACTCGCACAAGCTTTAAGTAGCTTATGAGGGGTTTCACAGAAACCCAGAATACATGGAAAATACAATACTTTCCCATTTGCGATCGCGATATATTTGCTATTTGCCATCACAACAGGTAATTACACATATTGGAAACTGTAGTTATTGTTTTTATTTAAAAACCATGCCATAACATTAGATACGAATTTTACAACAATTTAATTGAAATGAAACCAAATTGTATTTAATACACTTGAGGCGTTTAGCTAGCACTTAATAAAATGATCAAATGTATATTCGTAGTTTCTCCATACCGTCCATGAACTTTTACAGAGGAGAGGCATCATGAAGATGAAAAATTCAATTCTCATGTTTTCGACCTCAAAAACACACCTATCACGAAGTTCGTATTTGAATACGGGGCTACGTTAAATCACTGCTCCTTCGATGATCTTCATACAATGGGGATTTAATGTTAATAGGTCAGAGTTTATACGAATACCCTGATGGGCGTTGATATTTTCAAAGTGCTCTCGAGATGCCTGCAGTCAAAAGAGGACCTTGATGTTAAGTGATGTTTGTAAGGCATGAGCTGTCTGTCCCATGTACAGGGTGGGCATATTTCGATGTTTTAGCACTACAACTTTTGAACCAGAGGAGATAGACAAAATCTGATACCCCATTCTCGATCTCTTTTTCGGAAAAACTGACAAGAGTGGTATTCATTTTTGGCTGCCTTCTTTTGTTTTCGAGTTATAAGCGAAAATTGGAAAAATGGTGATATCGGAAAAAATTTATATCTCCGCCAATACTGATGATAGAGCTCTGAAATTAAAACATTATACAGGCACTTTTTTACGTAGAATCCAGTGGCATGCTCGCCTTTTTTGCAGCATTTTTAATAACGAAGCTATGACATAAAGTTATATTTTTTTGAAGAGGAACACTAGATTTCTTTGCCATTTTTTGAAAGCTTAATTTTTTCTGATTTCAATAATATATAACATCGTATGGTTCGTATCAATAAATCAATATGATTATAGAAAGTGGTCAAGAACCTATATTCATCTGAGTCCCAATACTTTTTATGGTTTCAATTGTCGATAACCACAAAAAATTTAGTAACGTATAATTACCACAATTTCTTTCTAGTAGTCTTTTCATTTCTATGCTCTTGTTATAAGAAGCTACATTTTTCTGTGCTCATCAACAGTTGAAACCATAGAAAGTATTGAGATTCACATGAAAAAAGGTTTTTAACCAATTTCTATACTCATACTGATACAAACTTCACGATGTTATATATTTTGGAAATCACAAAAAATCAAGCTTTCAGAAAATGTCACAGAAATATAGTGTTTCCATTTAAAAATGGTGTAGAAAAGACGAGCATGCCACTGGATTCTACGTCAAAAAGTGCCTGTAGAATGTTTTAATTTCAGAGCTCTATCATCAGTAATAGCGGAGATATAAATTTTTTTCGATATCGCCATTTTTCCAATTTTCGCTCATAACTCGAAAACAAAAGAAGGTAGCCGAAAATGAATAAAACTCTTGTTAGTTTCTCCAAAAAAGAGATCGAGAATGGGGTATCAGATTTTGTCTATCTCTGGTTCAAAAGTTGTAGTGCTAAAACATCGAAATATGCCCACCCTGTACAAACAGAATAAATCGATAGGGGGAAAAGTACTGCGAAATAAATAAGATATACTAGACAAGACAAACAAAATCAACAACAAGCCATATATCAGAAGGGAGAAAAGGGAATGAAATCAAACGTTATATTGAAAGATTTTCCTTGCATCATCAACTTTTTAACTAGGATTGGGTCACCGTGTAGAAACAAAAGACATAAGAATGTTTCTTATCCATACAATTTTCAGTCATGTTCTGAACATCAGTTTATGTAAAAATGTAATGTAAAATTGCTTCTTACAATGTTTGTGGATGAATACCTAATCCATAGTTTTGGAAAACAAGATCAGTAGGAGTTTGCGTGACCAGAAATACAACAAATTTATTAAACTTACTCGAATTCACACCTTTCAAAATTTTAGTGCAGTTGGAACTATGAAATGATATCTACTTGGGGATGAACCTCTTCCCATAAGATATTCCATATTTTCTCACGAAATGTTTTCCGAAATAAAGTTCAAACATGGAAAATTATCATCACCTGCATTCACAAAAGATTTCAAGGTGGCATGTAATAAAATGCAAGCCTTCTGTACAGGGTGATTCACTTATCTTGGTAACCCCAATTTTCTCGAAAACGTCCGGATATTTTTTCATTCTGTGAATTGCGTTTTGAAGAAGTTAATGTTGTCTTGAGATGCGCATAAAAATCTGCGGAATAAATAAAGACGCCAGGCGTCGCAGCGCTATCAAAAATTTTTTCTCGTGGGGCATACCTTTTTATCATGTATTTCTAAAGATGATTTCATTTTAAATTTCTTTTCGAATACAATTTTCATCCATTTCTAACCGTCAGCGATCTGCATAGTGTTTTATGTTAATTCTATTCCATTTATTTTTCTGTATTGTGGTAGTATGCCTTTATTTAGAGACATAGATATGATTTTGTGCCTTGAATTCGAGAAGGCTAGTTTCGTAGTCAATGTGCCTCTTCAAATAAGATGAAATATGTGGCTACAGCAAGACGGGGCTCCATGTCACAACGCTGCCCTTGTAAAAAGATATTTGGATCAAGAATTCGAAAATAAATGGACCATTTGAAAATGAAGTAGACCCTCATATTCTGACCAAAGTAACTCATGATGAAATAGGGGAATGATATAACTTATGTATGGATCATAATAGCCGGTATATAGAACATATGATTCGAAATATTTCGTTTGTTATTATTTATTGTTATAAGATATAATGTTCAATAGATATAATATAGAGTAATAGTTTGTTACAAAGCCTTCGTCATTTCACGAAACAAAATCTAATCAAGGTCATCTAGCCATTATGATCTATACATAAGTTATATCATTTCCCTATTTCATTATAAGTTACTTTGGTCAAAATATATATTATCGAATTCTTGATGTCAATATCTCTTCACAATGGCAGCATTGTGACATGGAGCTCCATCTTGCTGTATCCACATATAATAATCTTATTTAAAATGGCAGATTGTTTATAAAACTAACCTTCTTGAATTCAAGGCACAAAATCATATCTATGTCTCCGAATCAAGGATATTACCACAATACAGAAAAAAATAAATGGAATAGAATTAACATAAAACACTTTCAGATTGCTGACGGTTAAAAATGGATAAAAATTGTATTCGAGAAAAAGTTCAGAATGAAATTATCTTTAGAATGACATCATTCACACAATGAAAAAATATTCGGATTTTTTCGAGAAAATTGGGGTTACAAATATAAGTGAATGACCCTGTACTGAACTCATATGAAGGAAAAGGCAGCCATATTTAAATAAAATATCCCTTATTTTGAAAATTCTGTGTTAGACAACTTCTCACAGCAATCAAAATGAAGGAAATGGATAACTTTCGTTTTATGTTACATACCGCATTAATGCTAGGCATCGGATTGCTATAGCTTTATATTCCACTTTCTTTGTGTGAAAATAATAGGGAAACTTCATAGCAAAAGAAATGATTATTTCCAACAAAACAGATTAAGAATATAAGGTTCCTCATTAAATCTTAAATATGTACTGTAGCAGTTTTCACGTATCAAGCTCGATTTTGCAATTCAATAAGTGAAACCGAGAAGTACTGATCACGATCCATACTCATTTTCCTGAACAAAACAATATCTCTTAGCCCACATGAATTTGAGGATGAATAATGAAGGTTGATGATGTTTTTGTTCATTCATAAATATTCATGAATTTCCAATTGCGTATTTCTAGGGGAAACCAGTCATAATCCATTCACAGTCCCTGAACACTGTTTTGACTTAGATGTTTTGCGTTTTAGGTAAGAAAGGAAGGAGTCTCGATAGCATCTGTCCTGTTGGTGACCCTCTGAGAATAAGCGAGACAGTCAGGCCCTTCTTGTGTGGTAACGATCCCGGAAAACCAACATGCCCCCCAATGTATCAGTGCTTGGTGCAGAAAGGTAACAAATCCCCCATGTCACAGTAATAGTATACAGGGTGGCCATTTGAAAACGAAACAGACGAGATTACAGACGAAATAAATTTTTTCGATAGAAATGCTCGGACAGGTCGATTTCTGTTTCGAGGGGGACAACTTAAGATGTAGGTTACGGACGCATAGCGCTACAACCCTTGCTACTACAACCCTCACCCCCCATTTTTGAATAGGGAAGATGGGGTGAGTGATACCTCATTTGAAAGGTATTTTTATACTGATTTCAGCACAGTTATTGTTTTTTCATTTTATGCATTAGTTCTCGAAATACAGGGTGGCCATTTCGAAATACAGGGTGGCCATTTCGAGAACTAATGCATAAAATGAAAAAACAAAAACTGTGCTGAAATCAGTATTAAAATACCTTTCAAATGAGGTATCACTCACCCCATCTTCCCTATTCAAAAATTGGGGATGAGGGTTGTAATAGCAAGGGTTGAAGCGCTATGCGTCCGTAACCTACATCTTAAGTTGTCCCCCTCGAAACAGAAATCGACCTGTCCGAGCATTTCTATCGAAAAAATTTATTTCGTCTCTAATCTCGTCTGTTTCGTTTTCAAATGGCCACCCTGTATAACATTACTAGCAACGTAAAAGGGTTTTTACTGGCGAATGGAGGATATAACTGACTCGCCTGCGGCTCGTCAGTTACCTCCTTGAGCCAGTAAAACCCGTTACCTTGCATGTATTGTTTTATATTTCATTCGTTCCTCATTTTTAAAAAGGTTAGATGAATTCCGAAAAATTTTAACAATTTGTCGCAAATGTCATGTGCTATGGAAACGTTGCCATGAACATGTCTGTTTATTCTTCTTTACATTTGTTTTGATGAAAGCGAAAATGAATGTACCAAAAGAAGTTATTGAGGCAGCCAGCAGTGTAGCATCAAGATTATTACCTGCAAAATCAGCTTCAAGGTACGAGGTACGAGCGAGAATACGACGACTTCAAAACTTGTCAGAACAAAAATAGTGTGATTGGGGTAACTGAAGATGTTTTGTTGGTACTACTTATGACGATTCAACTTCGAGATGCCCAATTTTGAAAGACTAAAGATCATTTTTCACCTAACAACCGATATCTCTGGAACTACTAGTCGGATTCCTTTCCTGCAAAAAAATTTCTATAAAAAACTGTCATGCTTATTTAAAGAATTTTGTTGCCTGTAACGTTCATTTGAATGAATAGGAAAAAATGCCATTTTGCCCTTTTTTGGTTGATGACCTGTATCTTCCTCAATATTGAGGAGAAGGCTTAGGTTATAATGAAATTTCACAGCCTGATGTTCCTTAAAGTTCCCCCTAAATTGGTAAATTCTGAAAAAATTAAGAGAACAAGATTTTTGTTCCTTGAACTTGGCGAAATCTTTTTAATCAATTAATAATTACAATATTTCTTCATTCTTCACTGAAATTGTTTTTTCAAGATGAATTATCGAAAAAAAATCAGAAATTTCAGTAAGCTGTTAAGAATTTTGAATTATAAAAAACATGAGACTATTTCTGCTTCGCCTCCGCTGAAACTATGGACACATTCAAACCTTAATTTTTCTCAGAAAAAATTCATTGAAATAATTTAAAGTTCATAGCCCTAAGCTGCTCTCGGTACTCGTTGAGCGAAATTCTAAGCAACGGAATTTTTTTGTTTTCTGCTGAGCCACAACGTATTAAAAAACAGTTCTTTTGAAAATTTTTCGACTTATTCTGTAAAAAGATTGTTTTAGGGAACAAAAACCTCAAATTCCTTAAATTTTTCAATCAATCGCTCCAAGAAAACCGCTGAATCGATCGATCTACCGATTCAGGAAGGACTTTAGGGAACATCAGGCTGTAAAATTTCCTTATAAGCTCAGCTTTTCCCCCAATATTAACCAAGATTGCAAAATGGCATTTTTGCTCTTTTTACACCTTAACGTTGTAGGCGAAAAAATGTTGGAACAACCGTGACAGATTTTTGTAGGAAATCTTGTACAAAAAAAAAATAACTGTTGACTCGCTTAGCACTCAGTAGTAGAGAAATCAGCAGTAGAGTGAAAAAGGATCTTTCTGCATTCAAAATTAGATATTTCGAAGAAAAATGGTCATATCAGAGAGTTTTGAAAAGCAAATCAGAGCTGAATAAACAGGCGATGCAACGGTCTAGCTCGAAAAAAAAATTTCCATACGCGTAGAGTAAAAATGAAAATTTGAAAATATTGAAAATTTTTTCTTCCTGATTCATCCGAAGATTGCAAGGCTACCGGTACTCAGTAAAATCGTTAACTAATAAATCAAGAGTCTGCAAGCTATAAAATTAAGTTTTTTTATTTCTTATACGTTCATATTCCACTGAGATACTGCTAAAAATCACCAAAGAAATTTTCTAATCCTCTAATTGTTACGCGAAGTATATTAAAGATAATGATTCATAGAAATAAGAATTCTGTATTCGAAGTAAAGGATGTTTCATTTCTGGAGAAGCTTACGGATTATCGTATTGGTAACAATAGTATATTATTCTAAAACAAGTTGCAGAATGAGGAATTCGAAAACGAGCGACAAAAGCATGAGTGTTGGTATTGCCTGCATCGAGTATTAGACGATATTTTCTCTATTTCCGCCAAGTTTTGTGTAATACTCTCGAAATTCAAATAAAAATTCAGATTAGTGACTTTCGTATTGTATCTTGGCAGTTGATGTGACAGTTTGCGGAATTTGAATTGATTTATTCGAAAATTGAGAGAATCGTAGGTCAGTACTGACAACCACAAAACAAAATGTATAACTAAAAACAATGCAGTAATGAGTTTCATTATAGCACTACTTTTAGTTCTGTAATGAATTCATTACGATACTGAAATAGAGCAATCAAATTTCGACACGTAACATCAATTCAAATCATATAATTCGCTTCGATTCTCGTTTTTTCCTGAAATAATCGTAGGGTACACCGAATTTGAATTTTTTTTCTTGACAGGAAACGACTATGGAGTCTGCTGCCCTGCCTCCTTGAAAATACAAAAATCTGGATCCTGTCCATCATTCGACGACAATATAACCGAGTGCGGTTCGCCATGTACACATGACCTGGAATGTCCTTCAATTCAGAAATGTTGCAAGAATGAGAAATGTGGTTCTTCTTGCATACACCCTAAAAATGTGACAGGTAATTCAGGTATTTCGTCTCGAAACTTAAGAAGAACTCATTTGAACAATAAACTCAAGTATGTACATTGCGAGAATTCGACTCATAGCAATTCTTTGTCATCAATTAGAATAGAGATTTTTTGTTCATTTTCCAGGGAAATGAGATATTTTCAGAACAAGAATGAAAGAAATATCACAGATCATTATTAATGCCGAAATTATTTCCTCTCAAATATGAAGGTACAAATCCAACTGATGATAATTATCCAATTATTTTCAAATTCCCAAATAATGGAATGAAATTAATTATTCCAGTGTATTTTGTGAAAAATATTCAACTGAATTGATTGTTTTGCCATTTTCCTTCTATTTCTGACCATAAAATCCTTCATGGCTGTATAAATCAAGTAATTTTTCTAAACCCATATTGGTTTCTCTAATCAGTCTAATCATCTCTTCCGTTTTTTTTTCTAAATTTCAGAAGCAAATCAAGCAAAGTCCTTCAAGTCATCATTTACTCAACTGTACTAATAATTCAGTAATTTTTTTAATGCTTCATCAAACCATAATGATTGCATAATACTTATTATCTTATATATCTTATCACCTACGATGATCGAAATCGTTGAAAGAAAGTTGATAATTTTCAAAGCAGTTGGAAAAATTTCAAAGGAGTTGAAAAAATTTCAAAAGAGTTGAAAAAATTTCAAAAGAGTTGATAAAATTTCAAAAGAGTTGAAAAAATTTCAAATCGGTTGGAAACATTTCAAAAAGCAGTTGGAAAAAATTCCCAATCAGTTGGAAAAAAAGTTGAAAGCAATTGGTAAAATTTCAAAGCAGTTGAAACCCACAGTTCCGAGAGAGTTATAAAATACGAAGGAATCCGAATTAGAAAAAACAAGTTTGCAATCAGTACTTGACAATATATGTATAGCCGACAATAAATTGTATTCAACCCAATATTTTTGCCATCAAGTGTTTGAGAAGATGCAGTCTAAAGAAATAGGTACTTAGTACCCAGTTGTAAATTTTCCAGTTACGTCCTATAGACTGTGTCATGAAAAAACCATCTGGTATCATGAATTTAAGCTGTTTTTAGCAGATAAGCAGATTTATTATTAGGTATAGTCTTCCTACATTTGTTATATTGTTGTGAATGAAAAATATGTGTAAATAAATTTAAAAAATTTTTAAAAATTCCATGAACAGTAAATGCACAAAGCACAACAAGTGTGAGAGAAAATTATGGGCACCTAGTGACCATAGGATATAGATTATCGGAAGGACAATTCGTATAATTTTTTTCAACTATAAAAACTCAAATTATCCATTGAACACAAATCTGCTACAACAAAAATCGTTCAAAAAACTAAATAAATCATCAGTTCCAAACACTAATCGCAATAAAAGCTGCGAAGAGTTCAAGGTCGCGAACTCAAATAAGGAAATTCTGTTCAAAATTGTTTCTTCATTAATATGACTGATTTAGGTAAAAAACGTTTCTCTAGTAAATTAGGAATCTGTTTTTTTTTAAGTATCTGATTGATGATGCTTGCAACTGAGACACGGATTATCTGTTTTATTCCTTAGTTATGTTGCTTTTCTTTATTTCATGGAATCCGTAAGAGATATTTTCATGTTCTGAAAATTTTGTTCCTATTATTCTGTGAATCTACCCAACATTCATCCATACACATTTCTTCATTTTATAGAATCAATTTTTTTTTTTTTTTGAAAAATATCTTGTTTCATGATGCTTGAAATTTTGAGATACCCACAATAAAGAATGAAACTGAAATAAATTGAAGAATTGAACAAAAAGTGCGTCTCAAACAAAGTTTCAAGCATACTTCAAGGTACTTCTCACAAAAAAAACGATTCCATGAAATTAACGAACTCATACAGTTGAATATTGGGTAATTGAAATATCAAAGTTAATTTCTCACCACTTTGATGGAATTCATCGTATTAAAACCCATTCCCAATATTAGCTACTTTCACAGAATAAAAATAATAGATTTTTCAGAAAAAATATTTCCTCTGATGAAGATAAGCCTTGCCTTCTCTCCTAGATATCATGAAATAAAGAAAAGCTACAAAATTGAAGAAACGAAGGAGTAGTGTTTCTCAAAGTTTCAAGCATCAACATGAAAAAAGCAGAATCCATAAAATCTACTTAATTAAATGTGCGGTAGATGGGAAAACAACAGTTTTCTGTTAATTCAATGTGCAGTTGGAAAATTTTCGATATATTTCCCCTCCAAAAATTTGATCGGATTTACTGATTCGATTAATTTTTTTCGCAGAATGCATTCACCAACGATCGTTGTCCGAAATTTTATCAGTCAGCGAAAGAGAAGGTAGAGGTTACGTTCCACAATGTTCTCCGGAAGGTGAATTCCAACCTACGCAATGCAGCAGGAACGGACTTGTTTGTTGGTGTGTGGACAAGTTAGGACGTAAGATAAGAGGATCTATGGGACCAGCAGACAGCGTTGCATGTGATGTATACGAAAGTAAGTGATGTTCGCACTTTTTTTTGACATTCTCTAAATTACCATCTTTTTCATTTTCACATTGAGAGAGTCTTCCGGCTTATTGGCCGTGGTCTATTAGGAATTATTTCATCTAACGTTTCGCCCACAACTGCGGTAGGCATCTTCGGAGGATTCTTGGTCTGAGGTTGTAACTCGACCGCTGAATTTCCGAAAGTGATGCTGGATTCGATCCGTTGGCCCAACTTATACCCTGATCATTGGCGTGAGAAGGTAGTGGGTTTACGCTATGATGTTGATTGGTCCATCGCTCCCACTTCGTATTGGCTTGATTTTGGTCTTTTCCAACACCAGCAACCATGCGCTATGTACCAAAGGAGTTTCTTCAATTCTGTTCATATTGTTCTTATGTTTATATATCTCAATGGCTTCCATGTTCATCCTAGGATATCAACATTTGATGTTCGAAATAGCCTCTGCCTTTGAGAAAACAATATTGCGTCCATCGGTTAGAGCATGTTCCGCTAGTGCGGTTTTTCTGTCTGATTGAGCCGACAGCATCGTTCATGCTCCTTAATTCTCGTATTGATACTTCGCTTCGTTGTACCAATGTAGACTTTGCCGCAGTCACAAGGTATCCTGTAAATACCGAGTTGAGAGAGTAGGTCAACTTTGTAGTTCTGATCATTTGGCCAAGTTTTTGAGTTGGCTTATTGACAGTCTCTTTATTGTGCCTCTTTAGTATTCTACGAATTCTATCGGTGACCTTGGGGATATATGGTAAGATAGCTCTTCCATCGGGGTGAGTTTTGATGTGTTATCATCATGTGTGGAAAGTTTTGGTCTTATTGCCCTCTGAATTTCCTTAGCATTATATCCGTTAGCGACGAATGCATGCTGTAGATGTTCAAGTTCATCCTCCAGAAATTCCGGCTCTCACAATTGTCAGGCTCTATCTACGAGTGTTTTCATAACTCCTCGTTTCTGTTGAGGATGATGATTGGACTGCTTGTGTAGTTACATGTCAGCATGGATTGGTTTTCTATAAACCCTGTGTCCAAGCTTCATATTAGGCTTTCTAGTAACCAAGACGTCTAGAAAGGGTAAAGCACCATTCTTTTCAATTTCCATAGTGAATTGAATATATTCAGGTGCCAACTGTTAAGATGGGATAGGAAAGTATCCAATTCCCCAAGTCCATGACTCCAAACGTCAAAAGTATCATCCACATAACGTAGCCATGTGGATGGTTTCTTTGTTGCCGCTTCAATTGCACTTTGTTCCAATTTCTCCATGAAGAAATTTGCAATTGCTGGACTTAGAGGGTTTCCCATGGCGCAGCCGTCTATTTGTTCATAGAATTCGCCTCTACACTGAAAATAGCTGGATGATAGGCAAAGTTCGAAGAGCTTTGTTATGTCATTCGGGAATAACTCAGACACGTAGTTGAGCGATTCCTTGATGGGAACTAGTGTGAACAAAGACACAACATCAAAACTAACGAGTCGGTCATTCGGTCCCAACTGAATGTTTTTCAGTTTTTCTACAAACTGTGTATAGTCTTTGACGAAAGTGTCCGTATTTCCCACATAAGGTCTCACCATAGTCGTTAAAACTTTGGCTGAGTCGTATGTTGGTGAATTGACGGTACTATCAATAGGTAGGTATCAATGGGACATTATCCTTGTGAATTTTCGGAAGTCCGTATATACGCGGAGCCCTTGCTTCACTCTTACAAATCCTCTTTTTAAGTTCTTCATCGAGAGAAAAGAGTTTTCTCAAGGGCAGAGGCTATCTCGAACATCAAAAGTTTCTATCCCAGGATGAACATGGAAGCGATTGAGATATATAAACATAAGAAAATCATGAACAGAAGGGAAGAAACTCTTTTGGTACATAGCGCATTGTTGTTGGTGTTGGAAATGACCAAAATCAAGCCAATTCTAAGTGGGAGCGATGGACCAATCAACATCACGCGCGTAAACCCACTACCTTCTCCCGGCAATGATCAAAGTATAAGTTGGGAAAACGGTCGAGTTGCAACCTCGTCCAGAATCCTCTAAAGATGCCTACCGCAGTTGTGAGCGAAATAATAGGTGAAATAATTCCTAAAAGACCACGGCCAATAAGCCCTGAAGACTCTCTTAATGTCAATATATCTGGTCGTGAAAGCCTGAAACTACTTTTTCATTTTATCAGGTAGTTTCGATACCAAAGCTAGAAGCTTGGACAGGATGGAGAACAACTGCCAAAAATTGGAATGCGCTGCTATTTGCGAATACGGGTTCAAACTTGACGAAAACGGTTGTCACACCTGCAAATGCGATGATCCTTGCGACGGTTACGTATGTCCTGAAGATGAAGAATGCATCAACGTAAAAGACGCTTCCTGTGCAGATTTCTTGTGTCCGACCTTGCCAGTATGTAAGTAAATCATCGATTCACACACAAACAAGCGTTAATTCAATCAAATCAATCTTCAATTAAATCTTCTTGATTAAAAGGATGAAACAGATATCGAGTGTGGAAACAGCTAAACTCACCTATTATTCTGCCTTTCACAGTCCAATGCTATATGGAATCATTTTGTGGGGACAAGGTGCCTATATCGAAAGCTTTCTCCTGAAACAAAAAAGAGCCATAAGAACTCTATATGGAATGGGAAGCACTGAGAGCTGTCGCGTAGTTTCAAGAGGGAAAAAATCCTTACAGTTGTATCATGTTTCATACTTACCTGTGTGAAATATGTTCATCAAAACCGAAACAAATTTCCAACTAACTCTCAGTTTCGTGATTACAACACACGCGAAAGACATAACTTTGCTCTTCCTCATGCGAGACTTAAGAAAACCCAGCAAGGTCCAAATTTTATATGTTTGAAAATAAATTGCCTGATTCCATCAAAAAATTGAATGAACTAAATTTTAACAAGAAAGTAAAGGAGCTGTTACTGCAGAACACAATCTATAGTTTGGATGAATATTAAAATGTTTGTGTTTGTCTAAGTTTTTTTTTTGTGACAGTGACATATGATTTGTTATTTAATTTAGAGTTTTTTTTTAAACGACAAACCGTGTAATTTATTTGACGGTGACTATTTATGATGTACAATATACTGTAGGTACATTCATGAATAAATTATTATTATTATTATTATTAAGGTCGACCAAAAGCAGTATATGCCAATCCTTGTGAACGAGGTACTCCACTTACCGATGACATCAGTGGAGCTCCAGTAGCTTGTGCTTTGAGAGACGAGGATGGTACTGTATGTCCATCAAATCACGAATGTAAAGCAGTGGTAGGATCGACCCAAGCAGTTTGTTGTCCAATAACTCTCGAATTGGAAGCTGAGGCATCTGAAGATATCGATATACCAGAGGGGCGTACGCAAACAAGTGAGTATACTAAATTACCAATGCAAATGTCCAAAATTGTATGACTCGAACATTCCTCAGTGTGCGAGTACTTGAGAGATTTCTCCGAAACCATGGAAGGTACAAGAGAAGGAATGAATCTCGCTCTTCCAACTCCCATATGTGACGAAGAAGGTAACTATGTCCCTATGCAATGTGACGATAACACCTGTTGGTGCGTAGACAATTTCGGCACGGAAATACCGAAAACGAAGGGCAAAAACAACGCTACAACCGATTGTATCAAATTGAGAGAAACGATGGACTGCTTGGACTTAACATGCAGAATGGGATGCGAATATGGCTTCGTTTTGTCCGAGGATACCGGATGTCCACTTTGCCAGTGCAGAGATCCATGCCATGATGTAAACTGCGGCTCTGGAGAGCAATGTCAGTTGGTGGAAGTGAACTGCAAGGATCACTATTGTCCACCAGTACCAGCTTGTAAGTTAATACAGTGCGACCTCTTTAATCCGGACAATTGATGACAAGGCAGTTGTCCGGAGAAGTATTCTTAATAGTATATTCTAAAACAAGTTGCAGAATGAGCTCCTATTCTAACACGAATGCGAAGTTCGAAAACGAGCGACGAAGGAGCGAGTATGAGTGTTGGAATTGCCTTCTGCAACGAGTATTAGACGGTATTTTCTCTATTTCAGTCAATTTTTGTGAAATACTCTCGAAATTGAAATAAAAATTTAGATTAGTTACTTTTGTATTGTATCTTGGCAGTTGGTGTGACATACGAAATTTGACAGATCACGGAATTTGAATTGATTTGATTCGATCGGAGGTCAGTACTGACAACCATAAAACGAAAAATATAACTGAAAACAATGCTGTAATGAGTTTCATTACAGTACTACTTTTAGTACTGTAATGAACTCATTACGATACTGAAATAGAGAATAGTATATTCTAAAACAAGTTGCAGAATGAGCTCCTATTCCAACACGAATGTGAAATTCGAAAACGAGCGACGAAGGAGCGAGTTTTCAAAAGCATGAGTGTTGGAATTGCCTTCTGCAACGAGTATTAGACGATATTTTCTCTATTTCAGTGAAGTTTTGTGGAAAACTCTCGAAATTCAATTAAAAATTCAGATTAGTGACTTTTGTATTGTGTCATGGCAATTGGTGTCACTAACTAATTTCGACAGATTGCGGAATTTGAATTGATTTGAATTCGATTCGAAAATTGAGTGGATCGAAGGTCAGTACTGATAACCACAAAACGAAAAATATAACTGAAAACAATGCTGTCATGAGTTTCATTACAGCACTACTTTTAGTACTGTGATGAACTCATTACGATACTGAAATAGAGAAAAGTTGTTTATTCAGTGAAATATATTATCCATAAAAGTAAAAGATTATTGATTGGTTCGAATTTTCAAACACAAGATATCAACGCTCGTACTTGTAATTTAGTGATATGGTGATCAGTGGGACTGCAATATTAACATTTGCTGACCCGGCAGACTTCGTACTGCCTCAATCTATAAATAAGAGAGCAACTACTATATTATAATAAACTACAGTGTAACCTCTTCAATTCGAACACATCTAAATCCGGACATCTAGTACTCCGGACGCCTGGTTTCAAAACCCATAGTCCGGACGTATCTCTATAATCCGGACGCACACAAACGACCGCGTCTGAAATTTACTAGTTAAGACACGCATCAGAACAAAGATTGTAGAGAACTCTATAATCTTTGACTCAAACGAATGTTAAAGTACTGATACCAATGTACAAGAAATTAATATGAAACCAATAATTCCGCTACTGACAGTGACGATCAAAAAGGGAAGAATGGAAAAAGCAACATTTCAGACGAGCATATGAAGATGTTCTTTGAAATGAAGAATAAAGCAGTGAAAAATGAAGCTCATCGTAAAGTTCAAACCAAAATTTCAGATTTCCTGACAGTTGAGTGACATTTTAATGTGATCTCTTGATTTTACAGATTCAAATTCAAATTACAGTGCAACCTCTTTAATCCGGACAATTTATGGCAAGGCAGTTATCGAATTGTCCGGATTATAGAAACACAGAATAATTCTTAAAAAGTGTTTATTGAATGAAATATAATATCCAAAAAAGTAAAAGAAAATATTTGATTGGTTCAAATTTTCAAGTACAAGATATCGAAACTCTTACACAATATAAATGATATGTTTATTTTTCTTGTAATGAGGTTATTGAAGGAATAGCATTATTCAGAAAAAGAACAGAAATAATTTGAATTTGAATCTGTAAAATCAAGAGATCACATTGAAATTTTACTCAACTGTGAGGAAATCTGAAATTTTGGTTTGAACTTCACAGTGAGCTTCATTTTTCACTGCTTTTTTTATTCGTTTCCTTCATATGCTCGTCTTAAAATTTGTTTTCTTTATTCTTCCCTTTCCGTGCGTTTCTATATCATCGTCACCGTCAGTAGCGAAATCATTGGTTTCATATTCATTTCTTGTACATTGGTACACGAGCAGTACTCAGTACATTCGTCTGAATCAAGGATTATAGAGTTCTCTATAATCTTTGGTCTGATTCGTGCCTTAACTCGTAAACTTCAGACGCGGTCGCTTGTGTGCGTTCGGATTATAGAGATACGTCCGGACTATGAGTTTCGAAATCAGGCGTCCGGATTTAAGTGTCCGAATTGAAGAGGTTGCACTGTAGTTGAATTGAAGGGTTTTCAAGTAACGACTTCATTGTCGATACTTTTCATAGTTTAAAATTCAGAATACAAAAAGGAATTACTTGAAGACCTCCTATACCTATAAAACTTCATACTCGACTTGCAAGTATATTAAAAAATTCTCCTGTTGTTCAGGTTTGCCCAAAAAACTTGGCCAATGTCCATACTTGGTACCATCGAACTCTATATCCTGTGACTTTGCCTGCAACTCTGATCTGTCATGTAATGGTACCACCAAATGTTGCTCGAATGGATGTGGGACGCAATGCATCGAACCATTGTTATACACAGGTAAAGACTATGTTTGAGTTTCTCGACACTGAAAAAATCAATATTATTTATAGGCCGAGCAAATTAGCTCCAAAAAATGGTGTGCCTGAAAATAATTGGTGTAGTTCTGGGAACTGTTCATTCATTTAATAATAATAATAATAATAAACACCTTTATTTCCAACAGAAATGTTAACCAGTACGCTATGGAAAAAGTCACATCATGAACAGTAGAAAAAGAAAACACAAACATCCAGAAAAAGATTGAACTTAATTCAAAAATTCAGAAAGGCTATAGTAAGAATTTTTCAACAAAAATTCCTTCAAATACAAACATTATCTGAAATGCCTCTAATATGATGAGTTTGAGTTTTGCCCCAATATACTACACAATTTTCAATCGTAATTACTCAGAAATCGTCTATTGACATTCAGAAAACACCACTTGTATTTCAGATTAGTCAATTGTATTTTAAAAAACATCAAATATTATTCAGATTTGTCAATTGGATTTCCGGAAACATCAATTACATTATTACTATTTTGGTAAATAGCTACCCCACCTTTTGGAAAAGTATCTCGTTTGAATTGAATACAATTGAAATTAGATATTTCAATCGGATTATCACACGTTATGCATGTTTCGGTGAGAAGTAAGACATTGGTTTGTCTCGTAACTGAATCTTGTAAATCGTATTTGTGACTATGTAGACTTTGGCAATTGAAAGTCATTATTGAAATGCCATTTCTATTACTAATGAAATCCAAGACACTTCGAGCTATCGTCTGAACACTATTTAAAGACTTTTGAATTCTTGCTACAAAGATGCAGTCGATGCAGCTTGCCTCTGATTATGATAAAACTTAAATGCAGAATTATCATTTTTTGTCGTAATATACAATTTTTCAATATAAGTCACCCGAGAGAGTGCAACATAGACGAGTTCTTGAGAATGTGATTTACTATTCTCATATACTATTTCGTCTAAAGTTCCACCTTGCGACTTATGTATAGTTAGAGCAAGAGCTGAAGTTAATGGAAATAGCGTTTGGCTATACATTTTCTATCCGATGTTAATGAAATATTTTCCGTTCGTAATTCAAAGGGAACATTGAGATTGCCGACTCCATTCTGCACTGCTAGAGTGGCTGCACGCATCCGTCTAGTCGCAAGCACCCAAACACCGTGCCGAAGTCTGCCGAACTGAACCGACGATACACGGCTGTGTTAGGTTTTTTCGTTACGGAATTTCTACATTCGATCGCCGTGCTCGAAGCCTCAGATAAAAGCTATGCAGTAGCTTAAAAATGTTTTTTTTTCGAAAAGTGTGAAAATTTTTCGTTTTTCGACGTATAAAATCTATAAAACTGCTTGATTAAAATATGATGTCATGGTACTCTTCAGAAGCAGAATTTTATGCTGAACACTTTTGTATATAACAAAAGTTTCGATAAAGTGCTTAGTTTAAGAGGTATCCGAGAAAAACCTGAATATGTCCGAAAATTTAGAGGTTTTTCGAAGGCCACGATACACACTCCACCGGGAAAATTTGGGCAAAACTCGAACTCATCATATAAAAGGCCTAAATGAATGATTAAAACAATTTCCACAACTTCATCAATTATTTCCAGGCAAAAGTTTATTTGCTAGGTCCATTATAAATATATATATTCTTATAAAAAAGAGAGCTAAAATAATAAATAAATGTTGAAACAAAAAGTACTTAAGCTGCGGTAAAAAAAGAACGGGGTATCATAACATTCTTTGTATGATACTATAGAATCATACGATACTATTAACACTAGTATCATACGATACTATACAGCCAGGGGAAAAAACCTCAGCCGAAAAAAACCTGCCTCCCCGTAAACAAAATAACATAAAATATCAAATATCAGGAAAATCTTGAAAGACATCAGTGTGATCATCTTCATGTTATCCGTCGATGGGCTCGGATAAACAGATTCTTCCCAAAATCACTCGCAATTCTTAATCTGAAATGAAAAAAGACAAAAGCAGAGAAGAAACCGATTATTCAGAATGAATCAAATGCATTTTAGAAATGCATTTGCTACTTTAAAAAACATCAACATCAAGATTTCTTGGCCAAATAATGTTCGAAGGTTCATAAATATTCATGACAGAAATGTCACAAAATTTGAAAGAAATAAAAAAACTCCATCAGTTTCCCCTTTCCAGATCTGTTGAAAGTTACGAAACTGATAATTTTTCAACATAACAAGCTAAACTTGTAAAAAATCAATTAATACATAACTTTTCAACTGTCCCCTTTCACGAGGATTTTTTTTCTGTTGCCGTGTGGGTTTCTTGCAGAAGAATCTCTTCGATACCATGCTCATCAGCCAATTTGGAAACGTAATCACACTTGTCTTTCGAAATTCCTTCGATGTTCAAATTCAAAATCCACAAATTGTTGTTATAAATGATTTTCGATCATGAATTTTCGAATATTTCCTCTTTGCAGCTTGCCAACACAAACGTAGCCTTGCCCAGCATCAAGCTCACGAATCTGGTACTCCGCTCAACAAAATCTTCATACCATCCTGCAACAGTGACGGCACTTTCCAATCGAAGCAATGCAATCCAGCAACAGGACAGTGCTGGTGCGTTGACATAAACGGTTTCGAAGAGTCAGAAAGTCGTGGAGGTCCAGACCTAGACTGCAGCAATCGCAAGACGCCATCTAGATGTCCATTGCGTAAATGCGTCGAAAATTGTGAACATGGCTACAAGATAGACGCTGCTGGATGTAGAACTTGCGAATGCTTGAATCCTTGTGATGAGGTTAAGTGCAGAGGTGAAGGTGAGACTTGTAGATTGGTGACCGTGGAGTGTGTTGGATCTTTTTGTCCTCCCGTCCCTATGTGTCTTCCCAAGAAGGACAATCCTTGTCAGTCTGGACAACCCTTAAGATATGGAGCAGATGACGAGATTGTAACATGTGGACCTGAAGAGGAGAGTTGCCCATCATCACATAAATGTCAGCTAAGTCCTATAGGAGAATATGCTGTTTGCTGTCCAAAGCCAAGTGAGTAGAGAGAATAATGGAGCATTCAGACAATTGTCAAGCCATTCCATTAAGCCAATCCACTAAGATATTCCATGAAAGTACGTCATTCATTCACACTAGAACAATTAACAAGCCATTCCATTGAGTTAATCCAATAGTCTGGTGGATTGGCATCGTGTGAATGGAGACAATGGATTGTCTTGAAACATTCATGGGGACAATCCAGTACAAGAAGACAATTGATAAGCCTTTACACTGAGAAATTGGATTGGCTTAGTGTGAATAGAGACAATCCATTGAAATGGAATGTCTTCAGTGTCAAATTCGCGTCATTCATGTAGACAGTTTCTATCAGCATATTATAATGAGAAGGTTTCTTCTTGATAAAAGTGTTTGCGAATAGATGTTTGCAAGAAAAACACAATTTTTAAAAGAAGATAGATTAGACCTGTATATGTTCTGAAGATCTACTTTGGGTTCATTAAGTCTTTAAAAGATATCAACATACAATAGAGATATTGGTAAATCGTCATTTGAAGGTCATGAAAACTTAATTTAGGTTTTTTCTCACAGTCTCTGAAAAAAGAAACAATTAGAAAAAATTTTTAATAATAGAAGAAAAACAAGAACAAATTGTTGCCTAACAATGAACAGAAAGAAAACACTTTGAACTTTGAAGCGTAACGTTTCGGAGTCTAAATCAGACTCTTCGTCAGACAATTACTAGCTTTCATTCAAATTCGTAGAATCGTGACAATCTTTTTCAAGGTCATGATTGTTCTAATTACCGAAGATCACATGATGGAATGGAATAGGTAACGATTCAAAAGAAAATTAAACAGTCATCTTGTATTTTGGTGAATAAAAATAATAATCTGGCCTATGTTGGGAATCTATGGGTTAATTCATTGGGAAACAAACTGACTCCAGGAAACTTCAAGATGAAATGAAAAATGTTACCATGTTTGGACATGTTTTGACCCTAGACAAATCAGAGCACGAGTTCAAACAGGGAACCTTCTTCTATTATTAAAAATTTTTTCTAATTTATTTTGTTCCAGACATTGGGATAGAAAATTTTGAAGATGTTTCAGAGATTCAGTTTTTCGGGAAATATCTAATGAAAATTCCAAAATCAGCATAGAAACAGAAACGAATTTGCATGTTGAGCGTCAATTGAAGCTGATTTTGTTGCAATCGGTTGAAAAAAAATCTTGAAAATTTTTTATTAGAAATATTTATTCTGAAATTTTCGAGAATTATTTAATGATATTGTCGAAAGATGATTCACGACATCGATGTTTTTTCGATATCAACTAGGAAATTTTCAATCGATATCCCAACACCAGGGTAGAAATGTTGAGATGCACGTCAAAATGAACAAATTCATCGGACTGAGAGTGAAGGAAGGCATTGGCGCCAATGAATTCAAAATCGTTCCAATTCAATGGATTGTTTCCATTGACAGGTACAGACATTCCATTTCAATGGATTGTCTCTATTCACACAACGCCATTCCACTAAGCCAATCCAATTTCTCAGTGAAATGGCTTATGAATTGTCTTCCAATACTGAATGGATCAAGACAATCCATTGTCTCCATTCACACCATGCCAATCTACTAGACTATTGGATTGTCTCAATGGAATGGCTTGTCAATTGTCCCCCAGTGAATGCTCTATTAGATATTTATCTTCAACAAACCTACTGTCACGTTAATGTCACTGACTGTTACTCTCCCTAGGAGATATATGCTTCGAACCTCTAGACAAAGGTACTTGCCAAGGAGTTGAGTCCAGGAACTTGACGAGATACTATTTCAACTCAAGAACCAATAAATGTGAGAGCTTCATATTTTCTGGATGCCTTGGGAACCACAACAATTTCTATACCAAAGAATTATGCTCACAAGTGTGCCCAGGTAAGTTTTTGTTTATGAAACTTGAAAAATTCAAGTTTCCACAACATCAGTGTCAGTCTAATTTTTCACCAAAATGTCAGCGATAACCACAGATAACCACCAAATTCATTCTGAATTATCCTTCCAGTGTTGAGCCAGTGTGAAAGACTGAAAGAAAAAAATCAGAAAGCTGCTGAAAAATACAACAAGCCAAACTTCCAACCCAGATGCGAAAGCAGCACTGGAAATTGGCAACCTGTACAGTGCCTAGAGCACGTAGGAGTTTGTTGGTGCGTTACTCCACTAGGTAACCCTCTGAAAGGCACGTTGACCAGAGGCGCCGAACCAGATTGCAACTTCAGACAAGCTAGAAATAGAGCACAAAACAGAGCAGACTTCATGAGTGATGCAGATTTGGGTGTGTATAGTCAAGATAGAAAAAGATGATCACATTCTTCTAGAATAATAATGGAAACGTAAATGATTCTTTTTCAGTGCTCGAAGAACTCATGATGCAAATTGGATCGCTGAATGACAATGAAGAGTCTCCTGATTTGGACCAAGATGAAGGTATCAATGAGGGGTTGATAACATCGAGATGTGAAGAACTGGGTGGTCAATGCGATGCAAATAAAAAGTTCCTGCCAAAACAGTGCGAAGAGGACATCTGTTGGTGTGTGGATGAGGCTGGTAACCAACTGCCACAGACGAGTACCTTCAGGAAAGGAGAGAGAACTTGTGGTGAGTTAATTGCTCGAGAATACTACCAGGTGAAGAGCAGTTCATTCTCACGTTTTGTTTCTTTTCTTAGTTTTTTCGCCTGTGGAGAAAGTTGAGGTCACCCTTGGCTTCAGGGGAGAGTACGATGACATAACCTCAACACCCGTCGTCAACAGAATTAGTAAGATAGTGAAAAATCTAGGAGGCGTTATCAACGATGATGGCATTGCCGCAGATATTTCATCGGACGCTTTATACATCAAGTTTGCTTTGATTGGAAGCAAGAAGATCGATATTGCTTACACTTTAGAAAGGATGGTATGTATCGGATCAACTTCCTGACTTTAGATTCTTCATGTATTTGTCTAGTGTTTTAATTTTAATTTTCTACGTTCTAGATTATGAATCAGAATCTACCTGATTTAACAGCCGATATAACGAAATCAAGGGTCACTCATCACTTGTTAACACCAAGTGCCGCTCTAAGGGAGAATATTTTAGCCCTCGAGAACAGAGAAATCGTATCCCAATCTCCGGTATCCATAGTGGCACCATACCACACAGCTCTCATAGTTGTTGCAGCAGCTTCTGCTTTCATCATTTCTATATTGACGTTATTGGTCATACTTTATAGGAGAAAAGTAAGTATTGGCAATTTTACATTATACCTGGACATTATGACAAGCTATTGCGTGATCTAGATGTTGATCTCTTTTGAAGTGACGGTCAAATATAGGTCTGACTTACGTCCAACTCAAATTTTAAGTTAGGTTTGAGCCGCCGATTCTCTTGCACCGCAGTTTAAGTGCCACATAAGTTATGACTATTTTGAGCCGCGAATATTCATGGCTCAAACAAGACTTTAGCCCGTCTCAAATATTCAAAACGTCAAAAACGAACTTCAGTTGTGACGTGTTGTTTTTGATTGCGTGAATTCAATTATAATTATGAATAGATTTTTATTTAATGGTGAAATTTTTGGAAATCTCTGTTATCGAGAAAATAGTTTCTATAGTTAAGACGAGTTAAGTTCCTGAGTTATCATATGGAATGCGAGAGCAACAATTGGATTGAAGTTCTCAATGTGAGTATTAGTCAAGTCAAAGTTAAAAATTATCAGGAATGCATCAAAACTAATTTGTAATAATTTTAATGCATTTGAAAGAATAATTAACAGAACATGTAACAATATCATCACTAAAAATTCAAATTTCCCTAACATGAAAACACAAATTCTTTAGAATTAAGAATTTGCGGAAATTATTATCCTAAGCTTTGAAAAATTAAAGAAAAACTGAACTCGTCTGAACTATAAGAAAATATTTTCTCGATTAAAGAGATTATCAGAAATTTCACTCGACCGCTAATTTTATTTTTCAGTAAAAAACACATTTGATCGAAAATTGAGAACAAAATCGTTTTTCCTGAATATCTCGAATAATATTCAATTTGGGATAAAGTCTTGGACGTATGCTCCTATTATATTTTGACGATGATTTCGAAACTGCTCCTAAAAATGGATTTCCAAGTTGAAAAAAACGATTTTTCGTTGTTTCGTCACTTCTAACTTTGACAAAAAATCTGTGGCCTCCTGTATCATATTCTGATAATCACGCTATCGGAAAAGAAGCATCAGCCTTTCTTCTCGGAGATTCTCAAAAACAAGAATTTTTAATGAAAAAACCTCGAGTATTTCAACAGAATCCAAATTTGAGATTTCTTTTTCGTATTTCCTCATTCGAGGATAATTTTCTCCGGAAAATTCGAACTTTTGGATTCAAAAAGTCTCAGAATTCAATGCAGAATCTATTTATGCAATAAAAAATGAGTGTCCCCATTTGAAAAACGAAAGTTGATGTCACTGTTGGAAAACCGGAAGTTCTAGAACCTTAAAAAAATTTGCGAGAAGTCGTCTTCTTACTTGAATCTCTTTTTAGAATTTCAATCCTGACTCTTGTGTCTTTCCTAAAAATATTCATGTACAATGTCCCTTCACCTGTTTCGGAAATATTAAGTGTTTTCAGATGTATTACAAAAATCAACAAAAAAAAATTTTTATTTAACAAATTCACCAATTTACACACATTGAAATGATTTTTGTATGTTTTTTTTACATTAAATTGTGAAATAAAATAATTTTCGTTTTTCGATGTTAATTTTTGTAATACATCTAAAAGCACTTAATTTTTCCGAAACAGTAGAAAATAGGTATGGGACATTGTGCATGAATTATGTGGAGAATTTTCTGCATAATCCAAAAAACTTATTTAAGATAAGAAATTTGGTAACGGCCACTGTCACATACACACTCCATATAATATTTTTAAATGCGCATATAAAAAATACAAATCGACGTCCCAAGCGTTGTTTATTCCATTCGGCTGGTCCACACTGTATAGACAAAGATGGTACAATAAGGACCAATAAAATAATATCAATTTTGAACCTGTTATTCTTTGTATGGGGTAATATAATGGTTTATCATGAACACTTCTTTGTTGTCTTTTACCTGTTCTAAAGTTGTCTACTTTTTTCAGATGAACAATATCAGCAATACCAAAATTATTGAGGACAACAGGTTTTTATCCGCGACTAGACCGATCTACATCGAACTGCCTAACGAAAAATACAACACAGTATCGTCTGATAGTAGTAAATCAAGTGCCTGAATAATTTTAATTGTAATGTAATGTGTATCATCCATTTGTAATATATTTCCCTATTAGCTATAGGTTTTTTATATATAAGATTCTCTTATGTGAAATGAATAATATTAAAATAATACAAATTGTGTAACGTATATTTCTGCAACAGGTTTATTTATTTCACATAGGACGCTGAAATTATTTATGTAAAATAAAGAGAAATCGAAATACCCGAAGAAGTTTTCTTTCAACACCTTTTGGTATTTCATTAAGTCGACGCCTTGATAAATTAAAAATTCTTGATAGATTGAGATGAGAAAACATCCACACTATTCATAGATTGATTTCGAAAAGGAAAAAGGTACCTACAGTTGAAGATAAATGAAACAATCAGGCGAAGTTGATTTGAAAATTTTATTTATCTCAAACTGTATTCATCCATTAACTGAAGTATTCTTTTATGGTCATCAAACATTATATCCCTTTTCCTTCTGCCAATGACTGCTGCGTTTGTGGTCATCATAGTCGGCGTTACTACAATCATACTATGTTTAGCCTTCAACGCTTGAACCAGTCTCTGCAAAATATTCAAAATGTTTTACTGATCGATAAAAAATTGGAATTCATTTATCCCTACCAATCATACATGCTTGAAACTCTGTAACAAGCTCCCCAGTGAAACCTGTTCTTTCGAGCATTTCGGCCGTCGTCGTAGATTAGTTGCCTGAGTTCAGTCCAGTGAAAACATCTCCTGAAATATAACTCCTGAAGATGCCAGACACTCGAACTGGCGAAACGTCGATAACTAATCCACGACGACGGCCGAAATGCTCGAAAGAACAGATTTCATTGAAAGATGGCCGCGAAAGCCTCAACCAATTCATTAAGCTCCCCAGTGATTTAAAGACATTGAGCCTATACCTGTATTTACGAAAAGGGTAAAAAGTTTGCTTCTGGAAAACACCATTTATGATATGACCGAGTTTCTTCAAACTTAAAATTCTGTTTCATTCAGTGTTTACATATTCGTGAATATGTTTATATATACAGGGTGTACCAAAAGTTCGACGGTCTATTAGGCGTTTCTGGAGAACTGGACTGGGATTATATTATTGTTTGACATTATCTAGCGATCTAAAATATTCTTGGAGCCTGACCACTATCAGTTATGCAGAGAGTAAAAAAAAATTGTTTATTCATTTTTCGGTTTTTTTGTTTTCGAATTTGATAGAGTATGCAATTCTTAATACATTCGTACTCAAATCGTTGCATTCGTCAAAATACTTTCCAAAATATCGAGAAAAAACTGAAGAAAAAAGGGAGATAAGTGTATTATGTTTGTTATTCCAAACCTAGATATAGTAAGCACAAATCGTTCTCACATTTCTGAAGGCGAAAAATCTGGAAATATTGTACAATTTTAGAATTTTGAAAAACCCGTCACAGGGTGTTCCAAATGTTGGTTCAAAAATTGGGATCAAGATTGAACCATAACTTTCGTTTTTCAAATTAGAACCCAATTTTTTTATGATTGCGTTGGATTGTGCGAAGAAAAATGATGATATTGATCCAACATGTTAATGCTCCTGAAATTAATAAAATAATTCTTGAGTTATTCAGGATTTCTTGATTTCATGACGTACCATCAAATTCATAGAATCTGTTTCATATCAACAATGACCTCGGTCATAGAAGATAAATCACTCAAATAACTCACTAGTGACTTCCTCTTTTCTGAATTCATTTAACATTGTTGATGTGAAACAGATTTCATGAATAGAAACAGAAAATCCTAAATAACTCAAGAATTATTAATTTTAGGAGCATCAACATGTTGGAACATTATCATCATTTTTCTTCGCACAATCTAATGCAATCATAAAAAATAGGGTTCTAATTTGAAAAACGAAAGTTATCAGCCAATTTTGATCCCAACTTTGGAACTAACATTTGAAACACCCTGTGACGGGTTTATTCGAAATTCGGAAATTGTACAATATCTCCACAGTCTCTGCTTTAAAAAAAGTGAAAACGATTTGTGCTTACGATATCTAGGTCAGGAATAACAAACATAATACCGAAAACACTTTTCTCCTCGCTTTTCTTCCTCTTTTCTTCAGTTTTTTCTCGATATTTTGGAAAGTATTCTGACGAATGCAACGGTTTGAGTACGAATATTTTCAGAATTGCATACTGTATTAAATTCGAAAAAAAAACAAACAAAAAATTTATGAAAATTTTTTTTTCACTCCCTTTATAACTGAAAGTGGTCAGGCTCCAAGAATATTTTAGATCGGTAGATAATGACAAACAATAATATAGAATCCCAATTTTCAGATTTCAAATAGGTCCAGTTCTTTAGAAACGTCTATTAGGCCGTCGAACTTGGTACACCCTGTATATGGAAAGAAAAAAGAAAACTAGGAAAATTAAATGAAGCCAATGATTCCGCCACTGACGGTGACGATGATATAGCAACGGTCGAAAAGTGGAGAATGAAGAAAACAAAATTTCAGACGAGCAGATGAAGATGCTCTTCGAAATGAAGAATAAAGCAGTGAAAAATGAAGCTCACTGTAAAGTTCAAACGAAAATTTCAGATTTCCTCACAGTTGAGTAAAATTTCAATGTGATCTCTTGATTTTACAGATTCAAATTCAAATTATTTCTGTTCCTTTTTTGAATGACGCTATTCGTTCAATATAAAAATTACAAGAAAAATAAACATATCATTGCTATTATAGAGTTCTCTATAATCTTTGGTTTGATTCGTGTCTTAACTAATAAATTTCAAACGAGGTCGCCTGTGTGCGTCCGGATTATAGAGATACGTCCGGACTATGGGTTTTGAAACCAGGCGTCCGGAGTACTGGATGTCCGGATTTAAATGTGTCCGAATTAAAGAGGTTGCACTGTAGTTTATTGTAATATTGAAGTTGCTCTTTTATTCATAGATTGAATTACGGGCAAATAAGGCACATCCGAAACTCACCAGTACTAACTTGATGAGGAAGACAGCGAATGTGAGAAATCCAATAGTCATCAGAGCTCCTTCATTTGATGGATAATGCATGTCGTAATCATCACTATGATGACCTCTTGCTTCACTGGATTGCTCAGTGGTCCCACCCCACAACTGGCTTATTCTCTCATCTACAATTGAAATATAGATACATTTCAATTTTGACAATTCTCGGAATATGTCGTAATTTTTGGTCCTGAAAAATATCTGTTTCCTTGTGTTATAGGATGTTTGGTTCTTCTATGGGAGATGATTTCCTTTCATTTGGGTCCCGTAGCGGTCTTCAAACATCTGAAGTTCCGAAAAATCATCACTAGGATGGTCGTACCTGATTCGAAAGAACCCTTACGATCAGAGAGCAAGGCTGAGAATTTAAATTTGAATATTGGAGGAATTCGAAAGACGAGATTGATTACGTTTCAAAATTAGCCACTGAACATGGTGTTGAGATCTTCTAAGAAACCCACATGGCAACAGAGTAATTTCTTCGTGAAGGAGGACAATTGATTTTTCACTTAGTCCAAATAACGTGTTATAAGTTTTCTCATATTTAACAACTCAAAAAGGGGAAATTGATTGGGTTTTTTCATTTATTTCGAACATTGTGACATTTCCGTCATAACTAATCATAGATAAATACGAATATAGATGGAAAAGTCCGTAGAAATTTTGGAACCGCGTTTACAGTTACATCTATCGGCCTGGAAGGAAGTACAAATCGTTTCGGATATCATTAAATAGCCGAAAATTGGCATTTGATAGATCAAGATTATTTGCGCAATAGATCTATTGGGGAACCAGCCCAGATCTATCATATTTCCTGAGATTCATTGAGATTGGAAATGATTCGTACTTCCTTCCAGTCCGATAGATGTCGGTGTAAAAACACTTTCATATTTTGATAGAGTTTCCAATATATGGAAAAGCAATAAACTCTCCGTTACAACCATTTTTGAATTGCTTGAGAGTGTTTAGATCGTACATTGCATATATATCATATGGTAATGGAGTCTTGATGCAAGCCGCACAGAATAGAGCCCTGTGGAAAAACTCGAGGGAGGCGTATGTCCAGCAGTGGACTTTGAGTGCTGCATGATGATGATGATGATGAATGGAGTCTTGATCTTGTCCGTCAAATGTGCTTAGTTGGAAAAAACAGATTTCTACTATTTTTCTCTAATGTCATTTATTAACTATTGTCAAATACCGATATTAATTGTTTCCAGGTTAAAAGATGGCGCCAAAATACGGTTCCAGCCATTACTAGGCCAGTTTCCTATCCATATAAGTATATAGTATTAATCTATGTAACTAATCTATAGAGAAAGAATTTCTGCTTTTGCCTTTTTTTATTTCAGATTCAGAATTTTGAGTAGATTGGTGAAGAGTCTGTTTTTCTCTGCTGCCCATAGAAGAACTACATGAAGATGTTCTTCTGATCACGTAGAAGTCCTTCAAGATCCCCTGATATTTTTAGTAATTTTTTCTCTAACACGGGTGAGGGCAGGGTTTTTCTCTCTGGCGTTTTTTCCCTTTCCTCATTTGATCATACTACACACCTGGTATGGTTTTCGTGTGTTGCACTTACCCCAGCTAGGTACTTTTTCGTTTCAAAATATGTATTGTACTATTTTAGCTCTCTCAATCAAAAGAAAATATATATATTTATTTCAATTTTTATGCTGAGTCGATTTTGCAACATATCGCCTAAAAACTGAGTTATTCACGAAAGAATGAATCATTAGATATTTATTTTCATATTTTCCTATAACAGACTCTGATAAGCAAACAACCACTCGAATATCTATTGAAATATGGGTGTCTGAAACAAGAAATAATTAGAAAAAATTTTTAATAATATATGCGTAAAAATTTGAGCGCTAATTTGTCAGGGGCCAAAACTTTACGAGAAGAAATTGATGCCAACAATGAACAGAAAGAAAATGAAAACACTTTGAAATCTTAAGCGATTCTACAAATTGGAATGAAAATCAGTGTTTGTCTGACGAAGGAGTCCGAAACATTACGCTTAAGATATCAAAGTGTTTTTATTTTCTTTCTGTTCATTGTTAGGCAACAATTTCTTCTCGTAAAGTGTTGGCCCCTGACAAATCAGTGCTCGAATTTGTACGCAGGGGCCTTTCTTATATTATTAAAAAAATTCTAATTGTTTCTTGTTTCAGAGAGTGGGAGAGAAAATCTATATTAAGTTTCTTACATTAGTTCTTATATTATCTTTCTTATATTATTAAAAAAAAATTTCTAATTGTTTCTTGTTTCAGAGACTGGGAGAGAAAATCTATATTAAGTTTTCTGGAAAAAAACCACTCGAATTTTCATATCCAAACAATAACAAAGTGTTCCATTTTGTTTTCCTGTTACTCACCGATATTGAGTAGTAAGTCATCTCTCAAATTCATCAACATATTGATCTTCCCCTTGAGATTATTATGGCCCTTAACGATGAGTTCCTCTTGCACCTTCTGCAAAAATGGTAGGAAACTTCCAGTTTTCGCATCAGGCTCGTTGGAGGTATTTGAGAAATTTTCGGTTTCTTCGGCTGGTTTCTCGGTGGTTCTCTCCATTTTTTCTGAATTTATATCCTCGGAATGGTCCATTCTGTCTTGCATTTTCAATGCACCCTGAGAAAAATGGGGATGGAGTTCTAACAGTTGAAAAACTTTCCTGAGTGGTTTGTTCGATAATTTCTTCCAACGCAGAAAATTCCTTTGTGGTTGTTGGATGTGTTGATAATGAAAATCTTCCGTTTGTTTTGGGAGGCTTCGAATAAATGTATTCATTTCGAGGGAAAGCATAATGTTTTGTTGCGCCTGAAAAATTATCAAACTGGGAATAAACAGAATAAAGCAAAGACTTAAATGTAACAATACTTATACCTATTTTTGAAACATAGATGAATTCAAAATAGTAATCATCGAATTGAAAATGGTATTCATTTCGATGATTACTATTTTGAATTCATCTAGGTATATGTTTCAAAAATGTTCTCGATGTGCCTTCGTAAAGGCAAAGAATTTTCTTTTTCTTAAATACTTATACCTAACTCAGGCTCTCAGAATTATCGAAGATTTTTGGTAATTTGGTATACTTACTTCTAGGAGAGTTCACAGATACATTTTCCTTTTCTTTCGTGATTTCTACCCGATTGCATCTTCCACCAACATAGAAAACACTGAAAACAAGAATATTGTGGGCAATACTCAATTCTCTCATTTCAACTAATAATGATCGTTGTGCCCAGAAGAAGAATTGTTTAACATTATCAATCTAACTCACTGCGTGCAACGATTCCCTCATAAAATTTAAGGATTAGTTGAGACGGAAAATTGTCGTCATGGAACGTAATGCAGTTGTCGTGAAAACAATTACTTGATTCCGTTAAAAGAACTGTTTTTCTCCGAATGAAGATAATGAATGTTATGCTCCGAAACCTCAAAAACGTTTTCAGTGTGAAAAGATTCAGGACAGTTTAACAAGTTTGGAGTAGACACAAATTCCTGTGTACAATATTTTGAAAAAAATTCATGGAGCATAATAAATATTTTTGTGAGTTTAAAGGCTTGTCCTCAACTCTTCCCTTTGATATAATAATAATAATAATTATTATATCCACTGATCATTTCATTTACCGCCAATGGTCCACCAATGGGATGTGTCTGAGCACTTTTGGGTTTTCGAAAATTTCTGGTTGTGCTGAATTGTGCCAGATTTGTGCTACTTTGTGCCGTTTGAATTTTTTCTTAATTTCAAAAGTGGTTCTCGAGATATTTCAAGAACCGAAAAAATGGGCCTGCCCGGTACTTTTCGAAAAATTTGATTCCAATGACTGGAAAAAAATTGTTCTATCCATGCACTACGTTTGTGCTATTCTAATTTTTTCCGATAAAGTTTCCTGAAAAAAAATAGTCCAGCAATTTCTTTTCACAAATGAATGGAAAATTTTGTGATGCATTTGTGCTATCTTATGCCGTGAATATTTCCACCAAAATTTTTCAGATTTCCCATAAAATAGGGAAAATCAAAAAAAATCAGCCAAGCACACGTTGCTTTTTTTCAACGTAAACATTTTCAGTTGTTGTTTTTATGAATTTTCCGCTTATTAATCCAAGAATTCGAGAAATGAGAAAAAACTTAATAATTCGGTGTTTTCTTTCTTTTTCGACGAAAATTCATTTATATGATTGTGCCACAAGTGTACTAACTTGTGCTGGGTAGATTCTCAGATGAAATTCACAGTTTTTTCCCCCCAATGGAGAAAATGAGAAAAATCAGTGTGGGAAAATTACTAAACCTGGCAACAGTACGTGTGTAGTTGGTCCAGCACTGTTGGATTTTCTAAAAAAATGTTAATGATGAACCTAATTGTACTAGATTTGTGCCGTTGAAATTTTTAATTCATCACATACGGTTCTCAAGATATTTCGCAAAATGTGTTGTTCGAAACAGCCTAGAATTTTCCATGAAATTGATTTTTGACAGCTGTAATAAATTTTGGCATTAATGTACAGAGGGTGATTCATTTATCTTGGTAACCCCAATTTTCTCGAAAACGCCTGAATATTTTTTCATTCTGTGAATGGCGTTTTGAACAAGTCAATGTCGACTTGAGATGCGCATAAAAATCTGCGGAATAAATAAAGACGCCAGGCGTCGCGTCGCTGTCAAATTTTTTTTCCAGGGACATACCATTTTTATCATGTCATTCGAAAGACAATTTCATTTTGAACTTTTTTTTTTCGAATACAATTTTTGTCCATTTCTTACCGTCAGCGATCTGCAGCGTGTTTTATGTTGATTCTATTTCATTTTTTTTCTGTATTGTGGTAGTATGCCTTGATTTGGAGACATATAGATATGATTTTATGCCTTGAATTCAAGGAGGCGAGTTTTCAAAACAATCTGCCTTTTTAAATAAGATCAAATATGTGGATACAGCAAGATGGGGCTCCATGTCACACCGCTGCCATTATGAAGAGATATTGAGATCAAGAATTTGAAAATGAATAATGGACCCTTACAATTTGTTCAAAGTGACTTATGATGAAATAGGGAAATGATATAACTTGTGTATCGATCATAATAGCTAGATGACCTAAATTATGTTCCGTAAAATGACGGAGGCTCTGTAACTATTTTTCTATTATTTTATTTCTTGAATATTATATCTTATAATAATAAACATTTTTTTTAATAACAAACGAAGAATTTCGAATCATACGTTCTATATACCGGCCATTATGATCCATATATGAGTTATTTCATTACTTTGGTCAAAATATAAGGGTCCACTTGGGCACATGCGTTTCTCATCTTCATTTTCAAATAGTCCAAGTTATTAGAATCAGTTTGGTATACCATATATTCAAGGGGACCCCTCAGAAAGTAATCCATGAGCGTTAGATCTGGCGATATCTGATGGGTCTATTGATTTCAATCCATTTTTTCCGAATTCTCGATCTAAATATCTCTTGCGAATGACAGCGTGGTGGCATGAAGCCCCATCTTGCCGTTGCCACATATTTCATCTTATTTGAAGGAGCACATTCACCATAGAACTAGCCTTCTTGAATTCAAATCACAAAGTCACATCTATGTCTCTAAATAAAGGCATACTACCACAATACAGAAGAAAATAAATGGAATCGAATCAACATAAAGTACGCTGCAGATCGCTAACGGTTAGAAATCGATAAAAATTGTATTCCAAAAAAAATTCGGAATGAAATTATCTTTCGAATGACATGATAAAAAAGGTATGTCCCTGGAGAAAAATTTTTGATAGTGCCGCGACGCCTGGCGTCTTTATTTATTCCGCAGATTTTTATGCACATCTCAAGTCGACATTGACTTGTTCAAAACGCAATTCACAGAGTGAAAAAAATCTCGGACGTTTTCGAGAAAATTGGGATTACCAAGATAAGTGAATCACCCTGTACAGTGTTATGTTACTGAGTTGAGCTGTTCAAACTTTTTCAAAAATATGTGCTTACAGAGACTTTCTGTAGTTGTTCAGAAACGAAAATTTCAAAAATGAAATGGCTAATTAATTACAAAGATGATGACTTTCTTCTGATCACTTCAACCCTTAGAAGCACCACGGGAGAATGGCATCAAATTAAATGTGTGCCTTTTACAATAGTTACCTATTCAACCTAAATAATGCTTATCAAATCATACAAAATATGATCATTATGTTTAATCTCTAGTTGCATTTCTCATTCTTGATCTGAGTAGCCAATATGCCTACTTGACAAAACGGAGACGTAGCTGGTTTCATCATTAATTAACCAAGTAAAAAACTCTATTTCAATTGTTGGCTTTGAATCTTGAATACGGATAGCGTTATACAAAAAGTACCTAAGCTGAGGTAAAAAAAGAACGGGGTATCATAACATTCTATCATAAGATACTATCAACACTTGTATCATACGATACTATACAGCCAGGGAAAAAACCTCAGCCGAAAAAACCTGCCTCCCCGTAAACAAAATAACATAAAATATCAGGAAAATCTTGAAAGACATCAGTGTGATCATCTTCATGATATCCGTCGATGGTCTCGGATACACAGATTCTTCCCAAAACGACTCGTAATTCTTAATCTGAAATGAAAAAAGACAAAAGCAGAAAAGAAACCAATTGTTCAGAATAAATCGAAGGATTTTTGGAAATGCATTTGCTACTTTAAAAAACATCAACATTATAAGATTTCTTGGCCAAATAATGTTCGGAGATTTATAAATATTTATGACAGAAATGTCACAAAATTTGAAACAAATGAAAAAAAACTCCATCAATTTCCCCTTTCCGAATCTGTTGAAAGTTACGTAACTGATAATTTTTCAACATAACAAGCTAAACTTGTAAAAAATCAATTAATACATAACCTTTCAACTGTCCTCTTTCACGACGATTCTGTTGCCGTGTGGGTTTCTTGCAGAAGAATCTCTTTGATACCATGTTCAGCAGCTAATTTGGAGACGTAATCACACTTGTCTTTCGAAATTCCTTCGATATTCAAATTCAAAATCCACAAATTGTTGCTCTCTGGTCGTGAGGGTTTTTTCAAACCAGATACGACCTTCCAGGTGATGATTTTCCGGCACTTCAAATGTTTGAAGACCGCTACGGGACCCCAATGATAGCGTTGAAAATTTTTTACTGAAGAAATAACCCCTATCATTTTTTAGTTTCCTATCTATCCTAGATAAGGGATCACCATATCACCAAATTGAATACCCGAGGTAAAGCTTCTTTTTAAAGACGTAAACAAATACATAATGAGTCACGGAAGGTATACCAAGATGGCTACTCCCGTCGCCACTCAAGCAATTCAATCTACGACTCTCCCTCCTTCCTTTTCTTCTTAATTCAATGCTTTCAACAATCATTAGGTGAATTTTCCTGAGATTTCAAATTTAATAAAGGAATAATTATTGATTTGAAAGTATGTTTCAGGAAAAAAAAAACGAAATTGACGAACTCGCCGATAAGATGAAACCAAATTATTCACAGAAATGGCCGTTCGTTTGAAGTGCTCACGAATAATTTCACAAACATTTCTTAGTTTTCCGAACTATTCACCTCATCACAAATTTAAATCATATCAAAAAAAATTCCCAACAACTTATCGCACCAGCTGTCAATTCCATAATTTAATTGATGGCAATGTCCGAAATTTATATGTTTGTATGTCGCACTCTTCAAAATTAAACAACTATTCACAACGGAAAAAAATATATTGCAAACAATTTCACAAAACATTTGTTTTGTGAATAACATGTTCAAAATCAATTCACAATAAGAAATGATTACTTCATTTCTTGATCAAATTGAATTTTTCTTTATCACAAAGAAAGCAATTTCCCATCACCGAAGAGAAAAATTTGAAAAACAAAAATTCAACAATATGGAATAAAGTATGGCCACATTCTATACACAATTTTGGAGCATATACACTCCAAATGAATATATGATTTCTAAATATCATAGATACAATACAAATAACAATGGTAGTGTACAGTCTTTCTGCAAATAAAAACTTGAATGATTTTTCAACATTTTTAGATGAAATTAATAATAAATGTATTAATACTGTGGTTGATTGAATATTGATCAGTAGCTGTGTTCCAACTAAAACTGGGTTGTAATTCGAAAGTGCTGTATAACCTACTGCAACATCAATATTTGCAATATTATTTCCATTACCCTGCATGAAGTATAAACTTTTACTTAGCATTAGATGTAAACAACTCGACTGTAAGTTTGATCTGTATTCAGTAGATATTAGATGAGAAGTATATACAGTTAATGGAATTAAACATAAGTTGAATGATTTGGACAACAAGGTAATGAGAATTATCCAAGAACTCAAATAGTCCATGCTTACTACTAAATATATCAACAATAAAAAATATATAATCCTAGCCAACAAAATACAGTCAAATACATTCATTTTAAGAATGAATATGAGAATTAAAATGATTTTTTCCAAATGATATACTTTCCTGTCAGACATCAAACAGAAATAGTAAGTACTGAAAATACTACAACTCAAAAATGCAAGATGCAAATAATAATTTTCTGGCTTCGAAAAGAAATCTGAGGAGTCTTGCATAGATGCCCACTTATCCCCCATTTGATTTAATGTTTCTGCAAAACGAAATGCAAAGCTGACAAATATCCATGATACTAATGACTTGAAATCTTTTTTTTCAATTTTTCTAAATATTTGTAACACTAAATATGTATTCAGAAAAAAATACCAAAACTCATGTTCTTCTTCTATGAAACTAGAAGAAAGAAAGGTAATAGGTTGAAAGAATATAATAACAATTAGAATGTGAATCACTGAAGGGGCACATTTTTTGGTATTCACATTTAGGAACTTAAGCATCTGAAAAACTAAGACTATTAATGCTGGGATAATAACAAAGATATCATGGAAAACGAATCTAGATACGAGTAGAAACAAATATAATATGTAATTGAAAAGAGGAGTTTTAAATAATTCACTACCTTTCAAGAGAGTTATGAATGAATAAAACAGTAATATCACAGATAATATCATAGCAACTAAATCTTGCTGCGTAGATGATTTTATGAGAGTCTTACTAACTTTTTGAGAGTACTCTGTACAAAGCTGAATTAAATACAAAGCAGTTTTCATGTCACTTTTCTCCAAGTAGGTGTTATAAAGTTTTGAAATATTCCCAAAATCATCTGAACCTTCACTGTTTTTAAGGCTTAGTAATTCAGCATTGTCATACAGAGCTATCAAATACTGATCCAAAGTGAGGTTTTTCAATACTAATCTTGTCAACTTTCCAATACTTGACTCTGGAATTTCTAAGTTAAGGAGAACTGCTAAATTGGGAGTGATATCCACTTGTTCAATTAGTCCATTGTCACAAGGGACACCTAAAACACCAAATGGTACATGTGTTTCTGAATAGGTAGAGCCCCCATGGCCACCACTATCTCTCATGCCATGGTCACCAGTAAGAATTACCAAAGAGGAAAGATTTTTTTTGAGTAAATTTTCAAAAATTCTAGAGAAAATGACGTCCATTTCATGTAATTTAGTTGGCACAAGATTGGAAAAAGGTCCGTGTACATGACCAATATGATCTAGGCCTAGAAAAAATTTATTGTACAAATCATCAGTCTAACTATGTCAGCATTGCATATCCTAGACACAGAACCAAAACTACAAATCTACTAAATTGAGTTTTTAAGAAAACTTAATTTTCATTACCAGCAGAAAATTAACTCTTCCCGTTAAAAAAAAAAAGGCTCAAGTAACATTCACATTTACTGACCCAAGCAGATTTGAGTTGAGGCCAAAAATTCAGATTTATGATTTTGGCTTTGTGTCAAAGATATTTTCGAGATATCAATTGAAATATATTCTTTGAGGATTCAGCTATTTCTGAAACAATTTTCTCGAACTAATAATTTCTATAAAATTCTTCAATTAATTTTGTATCAATCTGGGAACGAAGACAACTCTTCAAGAGTTCCAGAAAATATATTCACTTCTTATCAATATTTGCAATGAAAACAATTGATCACGAAATGTTACATACCTAAATAATGCAAAATCATTATATCCCAATCACTCCTTTGGAGTTCTAAATCTAAATGCACTGTAACATTATCATCTACTTCGTAGAAGTCATTCACATAAAAAGAAGTAGTTCCACTATGCCTGAGAAAAATATCATTTGGAAAAATTTTAAGCCATGTTTCATCCCCATAAAATACTATTTGATTGTTCTTTCTTCTTGCCCTGTGTAATAAGCTGTCCTTCAAAACCTGTGGATTGCCTAAATTATGAAATATATCTGTGAACTGAGGTACACTTCCAGTAATCAAACTTTTTATCCTAGGTAATGTAACTGTAGGTGATGCTACTGAAACATTAAGAAGACAACCATGCTTTTTAATCAGCTTTGTTGTCAGAGGCATTAAATCGTCATTCACGAAATCTGTTCTCAAGGCATCAACAATCATAATAACAGTATGATCAAAGTTCTTACTGCTAGACACTTTATGTTTTCTATACTCGACGTCAGAATTTTTTTTTGTAGTACTTCGAAATGGTAACAATCCATTGAAAAAGAAAATAACGTTAAACAAAATAAAGAAAATGTTAACTATCATAGCTCCGAAATATTCAAATTTTCAAAATTAGGAGGTTACCTTTTTCATAGATAATCTGATAAAAAAGCATAGAACCAAAATGCATAGAGGATGATGACAATAATCGTGTTCTGTGGTATACGTTTATGTTTCTCTGTGATTCTTATCACTTCCACAGAATATCTATCCTTAGATATTCTGTGATCACTTCTTTGGAAAAAATAAAAAATTATGGATTCTGATGGGTCTCCTTCGGCGCTTTCATTTGATCTCGATGAAAATACCGAGAATTTTTGTGATAATCCCACAAGAGATATTTTAGCAGAAGGTTTGATGGGATTAATTAAACCAACTGTAGATCAACTAGATGAAAGAGTGAAATTGACTAGGTGAGCATTCCCCCACACTTCGCAAAACTCAATATTATTTATTATTTCATTTCAGATTATCCCAATTAGCTTTGCGGGATTCTATCGATACAGTTCATGATGAAATAAAAAAAATTATAGATGCTCAATATTTATCAAATATAGATTTAGATAGCTACGTCAAGAAGTTGTACAACACTAAACAAAGAGTTACTGTACTCACAAATATTCTCCAGAATGCCCAGGAAAGATTGAACAGAATTCATCTCCAGATTGAGAGGGAAACATCAAGGAAATCTGATATAGAAAATTCATAAAGTTTGATTATGGATCTCAAAACTGCTAAATATGACCTTAAATTGTATTCTAATGTTTATGAACCTAGAGAAGATTCTTTCCTCCTCTTGGATGCATTAGAATCAGAAATTGTATTTCTGCAGAAATTAAAACCTACGTTAGCACTCGAGGTTGGATCTGGAAGTGGAGTTATTATTACATCTTTAGCTTGTGTCCTTAAGCAATGTGCATACTTTGCAATTGATATTAATCAAGAGGCTTGTCTGGCCACAATGGAAACTTCCAAAATTAACAATTGCAATATTGAAGTTTTAAATTCTGATTTAACAAGTGGACTTAGAGATTGTTTGTTCGATTTAGTGATGTTCAATCCGCCATATGTCGTTACAGATCCAGAAGAATATGATATAAAAATGATTAATAAAGCTTGGGCTGGAGGAAATTGTGGTAGAGATGTAATAGTCAAATTTATCAATGAACTTCCCAATTTACTTTCCAAATCTGGGGTGTGTTATCTTCTACTTTTGAAAGAAAATGACGTAAATGGGATTCAAGAAATTTTGGTCAACTTAGGTTTCATTAGTGAAATTATTTTAGAAAGGAAAATTATTGGTGAACATCTATTTATTGTGAAAATTGTAAGAGTCAGTGATGTTATTAAGTGATGGATGGATATCAAATTCTTTGTGAATTGAAATTAATCTTCATTCGACATGAGCATATTATAAAACATGTTATTTTTGATGTGGGCCATATTTAATTTAGATAATATTTATAATTGTTTCAAATTAGGTCAATAAAAAATTTTATTTGATATAATAAAATGATGCAGCAATTCTTTTCTGTGTTATTGTTTTGAAAATAGTAACTAGAATTAACCCATAGTACTTATATTTTTTCCACACGTAGATAGAGGAAAAAATGTAAATTTCCACCCAAGTAAGAAAACCAAATTTTCTGAGATACTGATCCTTTTATAATCAATCAATGTTTTCTTTTTGTCGTCTTTTTCAATTTTATTCCAATTTTACATGAAATTATGCGTTGCTATGTGAAATTCTAAAAGTTATTTCAAAGGGAAATGGCTTAGAGATCAAATGTGCATTTTCAATCATAAAACGATCAAACACATTCAAATTCTAAAACAAATAATCAAAATGAAAAACCTATTGGATTTGTTGCTATTAATTTATACTTCGGGGCCCTGAAAATATTGGGTTTTTGGTTTCTATACTATTTTACAATACCTTGTTCACCATATACGATATCTTCATTCATCACAATGCTTTCAATTCATTGTGTTTTGACAAACTTGTTGTCTTAAGACAACATTATACTTGTAATATTTCATGTCACATCACAAAAGTCATTTCGTAATGGCTATATATTATGCATCTCTAGCCTACCTGAAAAACACTCGCCTATAGCATATGCGTAAAAAATTTCTTGTTCTGATAATAAAACAACAAAGCAGTTGCATTATTCCCTTTACTTATTTACAAAAATTTCATTCAAGTTTCTTCCAGATCATCAGAACTTTACAAATTATTTTGTTGCTAAACAAAGTCTACAAAATCGTAATGCCAAATTGAAAAATAATTACTTGTCAAGGATCTGCATCCCCCTATCTTGCTCTGTAAAATAATTGTGATAAACGACCTTCAATAAATTCAAATTGTTCAGAAGATACATTGAAATTGACCCCATAGAAACAATTATATACAAATTTCCAAATTAAATTACAATTTCAGTCATACTTTATTAGTACATTCATAATAAAATAAATTAATTTAATTGCGAATGGAGTTTTCCTTACATGTCCACGATAATAACTTCTTCAGTAATTTCTCATCTCCGGCAGATCCTGGAGGTGTTATGCAAATGAAAAACTTACATTTAAATTAGATTTCATTGATAAAAAAATGCATACAACAAATCAATAATAAAAAAAATCTACAACGATAATCAGAAAAGGTATTAGGTATCTTCACAGAAAATCTCCATTTTTGATACTTTTTGCACAATGAAGTTTTACTGGAGACGCATTCATATTTTAATAAGATACTTTCTCCAGAGTAATTACAAATGAAATAATTAATATTTACAATGTACATTCGGTAATTCCCGTCAATAAATAGGCACCGCATATATGATCCAGTTCAAGCGAGGTAACTGTATGTATCTTTTTGTCCATCAGTACGTTCCAGATATTCCTTCTCTATAAGTATATCGATACATTTCTGAAAAAAACAAACATTATTTTCTCAACCTACAAATAGTTATTTCCATTCATTTCAAAAAATATTCCCACAGAAACAATTATATTATTTCACATGTTTTTGCCCAGGTACTATTTGTTATGTTATACATAAACAACCCAAATTTCAGGAGTTTATTATATAAGTTGATTAATTTCCTAACCTCAAATTCAATGACTTTCCATATCAATGCAGCTAAGATAAACGATCTCGAACAGAATTCTTACAGATGAAAGAATACTCACCTTAATTATATGAACTCTTGGTTTGAATCGAGTTGATAGCTGATTTAAAACTTCAGCCACTAACTGCTGATGTTTCAATATTTTCCTCATTTTCATGATTCTGACAATGGCTGCCTGAATTAACAGTTTCCTATCTTCTTCAATGTGTTTATGTGTTGTTTCCTGTTCCATTTTCAACTCAGTCTTCATCGGAACATTTATATTTACCCTAAGCTTTTGCTGAGAAAAAAATAAAAAATACAAAATTAAGATATGAATCTCCTTTATCCATGAAGGTCATTGCTTTATTCAATGACTAATTATTATACTGAACTACAGAGCATTATGAAAACAGAAACATAATTTCATATCACTTCATAAATGCATGGTTACAGGGAAAAAACGAAAGAGGTTGCATTGTATCAGCTGAGCCAAGTAATCTGGTACTCAGAATATCGGAATATGTGCCTTGCTAGAGATATCTAGTACCTTGAAACCAAGTTGTTGGGCAAAGACGCAGTGAAAAGGTTAAGAGCCAAAAAAACCATTAATAGAGAGTTAGCGAAACACAAATACAAGATTAACTTAATCAAAGAATCCTGTGATAAATGGTCCCTTAACATTAGTTGGATATTTTAGCTATCGAAATGGTTTATTTCTTGACAACTTGATTATGACATTTCCTTTATTTTGACAGTTGTGAGAAGCTATTTAACCTAGAATATTGCGAAAACTGTCAAAATAAAGGATCTTTTATCTATGTTGACAACAAAGACTTCATCGTAAAAATAAAATTCGAGAGCCTTAATTATTAGGAAATACCCCTAGATTGGAAGCTTCTGCGGTATTAACATATGAAGATCACTGCTAGTAAGCATTAATGACCTTGATGGTATGCAGAAGTGTAGCTGGTAAAATATACAACAGAGGAAAGAACAACAAAATGTTATAAGGAATTACAAAAAGCCACAAAACAAAAGAACTACCTCATCATTCGCATTGAAAAAATGTTCTGTACATACTTTCCTTGAGCTGAATGACAATTGATAGAATCTCAACAAAATGTGATGTGATAAATGTGAACAAACTCACTGGGAAATTAGTTAATGAGTTCCAAAATGAAAATCGTTCCATTTTTACAAGCAGATATAAATCTAAAGTCTTTCAATCATGGAAAAATTCACATCAACAGTAAAAAAGCAAAGATTTCATATTAGAATCAGAGATCATTGAAGCTGCTGTCAAGCAGTCAACTCAATCAGACTTGTCAGTCTGGTTGAACTAGCAGACCTTGCCTTCAAAGAAAGATACAACATAATAGTCTCAGTTTTTATCTCTCACAGATAAAAGTACTAACCAAGGATGAATATAGAAACTTTATAGATAAATAGAAAATACAGGAATAAAGACAATAGGGGACAATTATTCATAGTAGGGTTACTTAAGATCGACAGGAGTGAAGCCAACATCTTAGAAGGTTATGGCCAATTCATCGGAGGTTATCATCAAATAGAAGCAAAAATCAGACAGGACAAAATCTTATGCTGAAATTGACAAAATCCCTACATCTCTCAGATAAACGTACAAATTTTATATTAATCGATGATTCATCACTCTCGAGTGATTTGGTAATATCAACAATTTTTTTTTCATGCGTCATTAATTATTTTATTAGCTCACTTTTTGTATCCCAGGTAAAGATGTACAACCGAGGATGGAGATAACTCAGATTCATCATCTTCGCAAGTAATTAATTTTGCCTTGAGCAGAATCTGAATCACTTGAATCAAATAATCGTCTCTGATCTGAGTATTTTCTTTCAACAGAGCAATGGTCCAACTGTCTGAAACGTTGAATTGTAACAAAACAGCCATCTGAAAGGTGCTTGCTTGGAGGGTGTATCTGAAAAAAAAATTGTAAGATTGAAATGTGCAGGAACCATAGAGATAGTATAAGGGGAGATGAGATTTCGTGACTAAAACGGGACCAGGTCCGCCACATTGGTACGACACATTTGTCAAGCGGTCGTTAAGATGTTTTGTGTTCGGTTGTGAGTTTTGTGAAAATTATTTTTATTTGAAGGACAATCTTCGTTGAACTAATTGAACAAAATGGTTTCTTGTGCTGTGCGAAGTTGCTGTAGCCGGGATGGCGTGGATAAGAAGAAATCATCAGGAATTACATTTCATAGGTTAATATCAACAATGTACAGGGTCGGTTTAAGTAGATTTGATGTCTGATACTAGGAATTCCTTTTATATTCATTTAGAGATTTGAAGAATAAAAAGGGTCTTCAATACCCTTCAGAGGATGTCATCAAAATTTGCTTAAAGACCGAAAAAATCATGGAGCGAGAAATCATTATAGCTGGTCAAAACTGTGTTTCAATTGCAACTATTAATAATAGGATATTTAATGAATTTGTTTCATCAAACATCTTCTCATTTTTAATTGATCACAATTTTGATCAGTTTTTTTGGATAATCTTCGATTATTATTGATCAGAAGCATAATAAAGAAATATTACAATATAAGAATGATTTCTCTCTTCAAGTATAAAGTTGACAAATCAACTAGTATTAGGCACCAAAACAACAAAATTGTACTGTTTAAGGGACAGTAAAACTGTTAATTGGGTAAAATTTTTGTTTGTGAAAGGAGAACTCAGTTATTGAATATGAGAGAATGTTTGGAACATTCAAATATTTCTAAGATTTGATGTAAAAGTTTCCTGTCATCATATAAATTGGAAATATAATTTTTTTTTAACTAGGTGTAGATATTTTAATATATATGTATATGTATATTATATAATTTTTTATATTCATCATTTATATTTTAAATAAATTTTTCACCTTATACACAATCTGTACTTTGTCTATTATTATACGAGAACCTACCATAAGAGAAAGTAATATCTACTCGTGTATATATCCTTGAAACCAAAGGAAGGGTAGGTATTCTATAATAAAAAATCTAGCTGTTATTAATATAAGGAAAAAATTTTTGATCTTCCACCTATACAAACTGAGTCATGATGGAAGAAGTAGCTAAATATTTGAAGGAACGTTAACGAGTACAACTTCCAAAGATATCACTAGTTGTTTCTGCTAATTAAAAAAGACAAAATTCCCTTAACATTAGAAAAACTCAGGAGAATTCAATCTCCATTAAAAAGGTTCTCAAAATGAAATAAGTATTGTTTTAGTTTATAAACTGTTGAAATTCATTTTTATTTTATGAATGTTAAAAATCATGATGTTTATTCTGCTTCATCCATAAATTAGCCTGTAATTTATTTACTCCGACCCTGTCCAATTTGTGGTTCTGTGGCCGAAACCGCCACATTGGTACGACACTTTGCCCCGCCCAGTGGACCCGTTTTATGTGGAAATCGTTGAATGCAACAGCGTCTCCTTCTATACTATCTCTATGGGCATTCCTAACAGAACTTCGATATAAATAAATCACAGCAATCTCGAGTGGCGTTCAACAGCTGCCTTAGATTCAGACAAAAAAAAACCTATAATTTTCAGGTTAATGATGCCTTAATGCAATTCTTAGTACTGAATTCTGAATGCCCATAAAAAATACTGCAAATTTGATCATTTGAACATTTGTGTACTACCAATATTAACTGAGATAGCTTTTGAGTAATATATAAACAAACACCCTATATATAACTATTTCACTGCAATTAAATTTTTTGTACATTTTGTACTTATATTTTTTTTTGTATTTCACCTAATATATTTCCTTTGAAAAAAAAACAACTTTATTCATCTCTAAGGTGGAACAAAGTTTACCAGACCAGCTAGCTTATCTAACTGCCAATTGCCACAATCGGTCCCACCACCAGATCACTTACACTCTTCAGTTTCTGGGATAGTAAATGATTCTAATCACTTCTTGGCTAACATTCAAAAATTTAACAACTGTTTCCAGACAGTACAATTTTATGTCCACTTTCAAGGTATTATACCATAATAATTTATTAAAATGTTGAATTTGCTTTTTTTGAGGTAGTACGAAGTCTGCCGGGTCAGCTGGTTACATATACATTTCCAGGACAAAATACACTAAGATAAGATTATACTTCAAGTAGAAAATACCAAAGTTACACGTTGATTTTATATGTGGTTTTGTAAATATACTAGAAAAATGACCAATAATAAATCTCACTAATCTGCCATTTTGTTGCACAATATATCCTGAGTGTTTAATTGTTATTTCAGGATAATAAAAAGTTATATCTACTCACCTATTTCTAAAACAGTTTGTGAGTAGTTCTCCTTTCGACATATTGTACAACCAATTTAGTTTTCTGCCAGAGTGTCTCCCAGAATAAAAATTGGTAAATCGATGTACGCTCCTTTCTAACTGTAAAAAAATGCACTTTAGTAAATAGAGAAAAACATAAGATGCCACATTCTCACCTCGGACGGTAAACCAAAAGTAAAACTTTGTTGGAAGGGCCAAGATCCTGATGATAAAACTTGAATACTGAAATCAATATCTAGAGCTTCACTAGAATCGGTCAGGTGGTTACGGAACTGCTCGTTGAGATCTTTAGATACGCCGATATCCTGTGGAAAATAATTAAATCTAGATAATTTAATTTCGTTCGGAGAGGAAATTTGGACAATGTACCTGAAACATTCTTTGTAGTTTCGAAGTGTATTCAAAACCGCATGCCTGTTTCAACTTTGAGATCATAGATGCCTCTGCATCATCGCTTGCTGACATATGTTGCACCAACCTCTTAGCCAGCATTTTGCTGTAGAATTTTTGAAAAACGTCCTTATCCTCTATATACTTGAAAACAACCATCTGAAGGAAAAAGATTAGGGTGAGAACTGTATATGCATTTCAACTTCACTGCGCAAAAAAATTAACGCACATTATGGAAATCTCAAATTTATTCTACAACTGAAGGTGTTCTCAATGATAATTATTTTTATCAGAATTATGCATGCATATGTTATCCACTTTCAACGTTTTTGACCCAAGAGGAATGGGCCCAAGCGATAGTTTTGCGAGAAGAAGGGTGGACATACACAAGAATTGCAGAAAGGTTTGGAGTTTCCATACAAGTGTGTCCAGAATGTTGCAGCTATTCAGGGAGACAGGTATGAATGTACGAAGACCAGGACAGGGTAGACCACGGGTAAAAACTGCCATTCAAGAATGTTACTTGAGAGTTTCTTCGTTGAAACAACAGCTTGCCTCCTTCAAAATCAGCTTGAGCAAACTCATGGGGTGCAAATTAGCACTCAGACAATAAAAAATCGCCTCAGAGAATATGATTTAAGGACTCATGTCGCGGCAAGAGCCCCAGCTCTTACCCCAGCCCATCGAAGGGCGCGTTTGGATTTTGCGAGAGAGCCTATCCATTGGAAAAGAGTTCTCTTCACAGATGAGTCTAGATTCTGCCTCTACCATTGTGATCGACGTTTCCTTGTATACAGACGTCCACATGAAAGATATGCTCACTGCAATTTCCTGAATACTACTGGTTTCGGGGGAGGATCGATATAGACGATAATGCCAGACCCCATTGTGTGCGCATCGTTCAGGAGTACCTTGAAGAGGTTGAAGTCTCTCGAATGGAATGGCCAGCAAGAAGTCTAGATTTCAATCCGATTGAGCAGGTTTGGGACAACCTCAATGGATGACTGAGAAGTTTAGAAAATCATCCAGCTACTCTTAATGACTTAGGAATCCAACTCGGAGAAATCTGGGAAGGATTAGATCAGAACATTTCAAGATGACTCATTTTGAGTATGAACCGTCGTTGCCGAGCTGTAAGTAACGCAAGGGGTGGAAATAGGAAGTATTAAATCACTTAACAGCATTTCAGTATATTTGAAAATTGTTCATTTCTCTTCTTTCACATAAGATTCTGTTAAATCCTGAATTTTCCTTCCATTTAATGTGTCTTGATTCGTTCAAAACCTCCCCGAGAGAACATAAAAAACAAGTTATAAAGTCAATGTAGAGTTTAGTTTCATTAAAATTGAGATTTTTTAGAATGTGCGTTAAATGTTTTTTGCGCAGTGTATTTGCAATAATCTAATCAAATTTTTCGTTGCATTCATTGTTGAAAACAAGTTTGATGAATAATTATCAAGGCAGCGTTCACAAACTTACTCAGAGAGTAGAGTAAGAGTATGGCCATATGGCCATATATTTCAGATCATATGATCTGAAATATACTTTACTCCACACTCGTCATTTACAAACTTACTCTGACAAATGTCATTCAAAATTTATAGTTATGAATAATAATTTTGCATCATATACATTTTTTATATATAATTTTTATATCGAATTGTTGCTATCATGAATGAATAATAGAAGTTTGAGAAAAAAATTCTCTCTAGTCGTACATTTTCAGTTGTGTCTTCGCAGTATAGTAAATTTTTCTTTTACTTGAAAAGCAGAGCACAACCGTGTTTTTTTGATGATTTTGAGGAAACTGATAAATGTTCTCAGGACTTTGAATTACTTTTAATGAGACAGAAAGAATGAAAAAGGATATTATTTTCTATAATCTTCTCTTGCAAGCAGAAAATTAAAAATGTTATTACATGTTTTGTTGTTTTATTGACTCTACGCCAGAAAAAAATTAAATACTTCGTAACAAAAAATAGTTTCATTTGAGGAAGCTAACAAAAAGAAGTTAAAAAATATTGTATGAAAGATAAAACAAAATATGAATGAATCTTGACAGATCTAAACTCTCGAATATAACAAAATATCAACGTAGATTCCAAATCATGTCAAGATTTATTTGAACTTGAACGGACCACTCTAGGTTCTGCAATAGAGGGAAAAACTCTTTTTTTTTACCATTATCTCTTGGTAAAGTCCACTTTGAGTTTCGTTAATTCACTGCAAGCAATTTCATTTAATATCAATCATAATAAATAATAATAAATAATATATGTTTATAATAAAAATGGAATAAATAAATGTCGTTGTTGTTTATGTAATCTCACCAATTGCGGTGAAATAATTATTCTTTACTTTTTTTATATTCCTTAGATTAAGCAATTTTTGTTTTTTGACGTGCCCATACATATGTATATGTCGAAGGGGATTGAATAAAATTATTATTATTATTATTATTATTATTAAAGTAATCCTTTCCAATATTTCTTTATTTCACAGAATAGTTGTTTCACTTGAAAAATTAATTGTTTTGTATTTCGTTATTGAAATGAAACAAAACCAGAAATAAATACTTATTCGAATAATATTCAAGTTTCAAAAAGTCCGCGGGAGCAGGACAGAATGAAAATCGTACGTCACAACTGTCAGAGTATGTGTTAACTCTCCCAAATAGCAGAGTATGCAGAGCTTACTCAGAGGAAGTTTAAGAACGCTCACAGTGTATACTCCGAGGAAGACAAAGCAAGTTTGTGAACGCTTCAGAGTAAGGGGAGCTTACTCTAAGTAAGTTTATGAACGCAACCCTAGAGTTAATATACCCACCACTTGATTTAATGTATCCTCCAGCTCCGCTTCTTCTGGATTTTTGCTACTCTTTTTCAATAACAGATCGCAATATTTAGCCAAAAGTTCAGGGGACTTACTACTGGAATTAGCCACTTTGGTCACTGCATTAGCATTTATGAAACGCCCACAAGCTTTGTCAAGAGCTGCGACAAATCCACTGTCATTGTTGAAAGCCACCAGAACTAATGCATTATACTTTTTATGTACTGCTAATATCGTATTAACATAAATTTTTGGATCCTGAAAAAAACACCAGGAAGTTCATTATTTTGATATAAAATGGCAGCAATTAGTTCATTAAACTAGTTGAGCAGTCTGTAAACTTGGAATTCTTGGAATAAATTCAATTTATTTCCGGATTCCTTTCTTCCTACATAGGAAGAATTCCAAGACTGAAATCCCGTTAACCTATTTGGTCGAATTAACTTTCTGAATTTGAACTTCAGCTACAAGAAAATCTGGAAATTCGAATGGGGTGCATGTTTTTTATCTAATAAAGATCTGATATCTGATCCAGCGAATGAAGTTCCTGGTTTTAACCTTCCCAGAAGAATATGGTCCCTTCTTAATCCAATAAGAACAGGTCATGGTCTCTCAAATCAGTTTATTGCGGTTGGAATAGTACCAATAGATATTTGCAGCCCACGAAAATGCAGAAAACACCTGCACCACAAAAATTGTTGAAAAAATTTTTCTCTAACTGCAAAAAAGATGCAATGCGTCATGCACCTGCAGAAAACTAAGTCATTTTTGTAATGTTACATGTGGGGAATGTGCAGGTGTTAACTGCCAAAAAAGTTGTCCAATCTTTGACAAAGGGGAAGAAATAATTTAATCAGATTAATTTTTTGACACAAAAAGTATAAATTTTGCGTGAATAAAGTGACGAATAAATGAAATGTTCAAATGATATTTTCATTTTGTTTTTTTGAACAGATAGGGGTTGCAAAATAAAAATTACTCAAACTAATATTGATCCAAAATACTTTTGTAAAATTGATTGAAATTAATTAATTATATTAATAGATAGACTCATTTTTACACATTTCATGCTGAAAGGAGGTGGTTTATACGGTCTTGAAGTATATGAAGACCCTCATTAAACATCATAAAACTCTACTGAGGCCCAAAATCACTTTGATTTATGTTAGAACAAACTTTTTTCAATTTTGGAGAAAGGGGTTGTTTTCACCCCTTAAAAATAATAAGTATGAATCGGCATAGGCTAGGAGTAGGAGACAAATATAGCTTATATCCAAAATTTTGTCAAAATCGAAGCATCTGGACAAGGACAAAAATTGTATTTCCCACTTCTTACACACTGCATTGGCATGGTTGTTCAAAACGCAGAAATGATAATAAACCAGCACTATTACGTTTGTAATAGATCTATTACCAAAAGAATTCATTCATTACGCTATTACGCCGCTTTGCAATTTAATATGTTTTTATTATTTTGGCCAGAGAACAAAAAATCGAGGTAGTTTTTGTTATTGAAATAATAGACATTTGTTTTTTTGTTAACGTTTTTTCTAAGAATATTTTTATTATCTAATTTCACTAGTATTATGAACGATTTTATGAGAAGTTTTTCTCAATTAGATATTATTTTTACAATTTCTGTTCGTTTTTGTTTGTATATTTTTTTCTTGAATCTATGCAATTAAAGTTTTATTTCTTTTCGAAATTTCGATTTCAAGAAAATGTCAACAGAAACATGTTCAACTTTAGCGACATCTATGTTAGTTTTCCGTTAACCGTTTGGATGGACACCGCATATTGTACAGAAAACTTAAAAAAAAAATCTATTACGAACAAGTCCTAACCTATTACGAAATTCAACAAAATTTAGTACGAAAAATCAGAAGCTGCTGGCAACACTGTATTAAACTAGACTTGCTATCATCGCAACAATATTGCTGGACACTAATAGAAAAACAACAAAAACAGGACCAACTAAGCAATCAAAGAGTTTACACCAATCTTCAAGATAGATCAGAGTAGACCACCTGATTGTTTACCTAAATAAGATTTTAAAAAAAATGTGAAGTGTGTGATAAACACTAATATTTTATATGTATTAAATGCATAACATCCGAAAAATGTCTTAGAGTATGGTCGGATGGTGTATGAAATATTTGAGTACTGTTTGGAGGGGTCTTATAGTTGTAGTTTTGGATTCATTGCACATACAGATTGTTTTTAATCTAGGTGCAATAAATAATTATGGGAATATTTTACAAATTGTTGATTTTTTTGTTAACCAAATGAAATTGTACTCAACCAATTCTAAATAAATATTATAATTGTTTCCATCTAGAATTACCACATATTATAATTCAATGTTAATTTTTCATAGAATGAATTTTAGTCTCTCAAAAACCTACTGTTCTTTTAAAAGAACACTACAAATTTTAATTTGTCGTGAAAAATAAGTACACATCAAGATGAGAAATATGAAAAGGCCTCATTTGAACAATAATCTGACACAATTCTCATTGAAATGAAAGAAAAAAAAATTCAGGTCTATTTGGGTTAATAAACATATTAGTAATTATAATTATTCCGATGATAACTATTTTGTATTCATGTTAAAAAAATGTTTTAGGTGTGGCCTCCGTAAAGGCAAAGATTTTTTTTGTTTCATCTTTTTTTTATGCAATTTTCATGAAAAACTGAATTTGAATGGATCTTTACTCACATTATTCGCAGTTTCTCCACACCTCTCAATAGCTTCAAGACCTTGATTAGCAATATGGACCTCTAGCAGAGATTTTAGTTCCCCAAGTCCATCAGGAATACGAGCGACCAAATTGTACATACGACCTAAATCTTCATCTTTCTCTGCGTTCAACAGCTGCTGAAACTCTTGATGGAAAAGTTCGAGGTGTTTCTGAATCAAAACTCTCTCGCAAGTTTTCGCTAGTTGCTCACTGGTTGTCTCGTGAAGGTAAAACTGAACTCGTTTCTTCTCCTCAAGCAGTCTTTCTCCGGCCTGATGATGAACGAAAAGTTACTTTTATGTGATATAAACGAAGGATGCTATTCTATTGTCTTATTGTTCCCACTTTATAAACTGAGCGAAATAATTAACGCACATTCTGAAAATCTCAATTTTCATGAAAGTTAACTCTACATTGACTTTATAACTTAATTTTATGTTTTCTCGGGAAGGTTTTGAACGAAACAAGACAAGACAAGAAGCTTCAATAGGCAGGCTAACAAGTCAAATCCTCATGTAGACTATTTTCATAATAATTCTGATCAAAAACAAAAGCGATCTTTTCATTTCAAGAAGTACCAAATAGAATGAAACAATAGTTCTCACCTTTTTCATATATTCAGTTACTGGATTTTGAGCAAGAAAGTTAGTACTTTCTCTAGTATAAAATCGTTCAGTATCCTCAAGGAAGATGTTCTCGAAATGTTCCTTGTAAACTGATAAGTTAGAAGTCTTAGAATTTGTATCTTCTTCATTCAAACCTAGTTCAACATAACAGTTTATAACACCAGATACAAGACGTGTATTGATTGTTTCTCCATTTCTTTCTCGTTCAATTAACTTCAGCACAGCATTAGTGACCTGTAGAAAAGAAATAGACAATTGAATTGATGAGAAAATTTCACAGTTAAAACTAGAACATCAATGTGAAACAAAGTCATCAACAATTAAGTAACAAAAATAAACAAAAAATGTTGACAGGTTACCTGTTTATTCAACTGCTTAAATAAATGATCTCTCCATGTAACTAAAGCTAGTTGATAAATTTCATAAATTCCCTTTCTTCCTTCTTCACATTCTCTTTTAACCCAATGTCGATTCAAGTATGCGCACACACCATTCAATACCTTACTGCTGAATTGATATTCTTCCCACTGGCATGTATAAAACTTCAATACATCCTCATCCATTCTATGCATAGCATCCTTAAAAAGAATTTCACAATATAATAAACGATATTTTTATAAGCAAAACAGTTACTCACGCTAAGTAGTGATACTAAGTAGCCCCTTAGAAAGTCTCTTAGTCTTTTGTACAGTTCTAAACCGACTAATTGGGCACCCCCACCAATTTGACACTTTTTATTTTTCCCAGCAGTTGTAGGTGTGCTACTTCTACTATTACCTTGTTGGTGAACAGAAGTGCAATAGTTATAAACATGAGTATATAGTTGCATATAGCGGCATTTGGGCATGGTTTGACGATTGTACACATGCTCTATACCATTATTCAGATCACCCCAAATTTGATCTAGGTCTATCTGCTTCATAGTTTGAGTGTTTCCATTACCACTTAGATTATAATTTTTACTAGCCATTGTCCTGTTCTTGAGAATATTTTAATGAAGGAACTAAAACTAAAAAAAAATTATATGTAATCGCGTTCCGTCAATTCATTTTGAGTGCTGGGATATTTTAAGCTGGGAATAGGGTAAGCAACAAAGGTTTTGTACTTGCTAAATTCAAATTATGGTAAAGTAGTGATATGAACTCACCAATCCTGATAACATAAGAAAATCTGATATAACACTGACAATTACAATCCACAATATGAACGAATAATTTTCAATATGTGAGTAAAGACGATACCAATATCTTACCAGTGAAAATTTGCTAATGAAAACTGACAGATTTCTAAATATATTTTTGCGACAGACAGGATTGTAAAACTGAGAACAATCATAGAGCCCCCAATAAGCGCATTATCTTTTCTTTTTAACGTGATGTGACCACAGACAACAGGACGATGATAATTTTCATCGATGGTTGAATCACAGAAAAAAGGAAAATCATCTTCTTTCTCTTTTACTGTGCTTGACTGCGTGGTCATCAACACATTCAACTTTGATAAAAACATTTATTAAAAGTTGACCACTTCCAGGATCGGTAGAAAGATCGTATCAAACAAAACGTAGCATTGAATAAAAATAGATAGGAAGGAGCATTAGTGAAATATGAATATTAGAGAAAGAGTTAGAATTATAGGCCCCAGAAAAAAAAATTTCTATGAGGATTATAACTGGTACTCATATACTTATAAACTTTAATAGGTATAATATGGTGGTACTATCAAGTCTACACCTACTTCTTGGTTACTAGTCCTCTCAAATATTGTCCCTCCTCATATTCGCAGAGAGACAACAGCTTTGAATTTATGGAAAAAAATCAATTCCTTACAAATTAATTTCCCATACTCAAATATGTTCCAAATAATAGGGCCCCCAGATTTAAGTCTCGTAAACCTTTTTGGTCAAATTTTCTGATTGATATGAATAGTAACGACACAGAAATATGGCAATCTGAATGAAATGTATCCAATTTTCTTAATGAAGATTTTATTTGATTCTTCAATCAGAGTTCCTGGTTTTGAAGTTCCCAGGAAAATATGGTCTATTCTAAATCGCATTAGAACAGGCCATGGACGATGCAATAGCATGCTCTTCCGATGGAATTCGGTTAAGAGTCTTGAGTGTGGGGAAAAGAGGAGACTATAGAACATCTTATTAATAGTTGTCCCATTTATAAATTTCAAGATGGTTTCAATGATCAGTCCAGATGTGATCCAAGGTGTTTGTATTTACCCATGGTTGATTTTTCAAATGAGAACCATCATTGATAGGTTTTGTCCCAGACGAAAAAGAAAAATATCCCTTACTTCCTATTAAATAAATAAAATAATAATGACTATGTGCTCTTTATTAATTACAACTGCAATATTTTTCTCATCACCTCAATACATAATCAGATGGATAATCAATAATTTTGGGAAACTCTTTGACATAATTGGCATCATAATGATCCAATCTTTTTGGTTTAGGCCTAAGCTGTCGAATCTGGCTGGAAACATTTTTGATTAAATGTTCTGGTACATTATTGTCGGGAAAAATATGTAATTTTCCATCGTATATCTTCTCTGAATATTCCTGTCCATACTATTATAAACAGCTTTCTTTAGTATCTGAAATTGGTGTTAACTATCAGTGATGGCATGTAAAATTGATTGATAAAATCCTTCAACAAGGTAAATGCATTGAATTAATATACCATTGTTGGATCTTTTGTGTGTAATTCCCAAGCAACTGTCCAACTAGCTCCTCCTGGATAACCGGTATGGTGGAAATATGCTCTTTTTTTCCATTCATCTCCAGGTAAAGCAATATCTTTGCTATTGATGACAATAACATGGTCCCCACAATCATCTTGAAATAAAAATTAAATCAGACATGTCCGAAATTCAAAAACTCACTTACTCAATGGGTGATAAATTGGTTTATGCATTCCCATCAAGTGTTTTCTCAATATTTTTGCTGAATCGAAAGGATTCTGCCAAGAGGCATCGAACATATGCCATATCCTTGCAAAAGTTGCCCATTGCTGAAAGAATGTGATCAATAATGAAATCCTTGTATATTCTGAAAAGACCGGAATACTTGAATTAATTCAAAAGGAGAAATGTTATTACCTGAACCCTTTTCAAAGTGCTCATTTCTACCCTTTTTAGTTCTTTTTTCTTTTTTAGTTTGTTTTGTGTTGCTTGAAAGTTATAGGTTAGGGTCACAGAACACAAGTTAATGTCATAAATTTACTAATTTTTCAATTCTATGGTCAGGGTCACAGAATAAAACAAAATATGTTCTGTGGTTAGGTTAGGTTATGTTCTGTGGTTAGGATCCAGCCCACCGAATTTTCGAATCCCGAAATCAAAAATCTAAACTCCCTCTAGCGGCGAAATATCGCCCTAAGAAAACAAGTATACCTTGGAGCATTGAATTTATAATTTGTAATATAAATTAGTGATATTTTCGTTTGATATACAAAGTTTGGTAAAATTATTGGGTTTTCTGAATTGTAGAATTGATGCTGGGAAACTATCGAAAAGGAATTATATAGTTAACATAAGATTATTTTCAAATTCTTCTGTTAAATTTCAGGTTAGAAGCCATGTTGAAGCTAACCAGAAATAAAAAGGTTTATTTGAATAATATTGGCTAGTGGAATAATATTTTCATTATGAGTGAATGAATTATTAATGCCCTTGATATATCAGACAAAATTGAAAAAAAGAAGCTTGGGTGACGCTAACGCCATTAAAAATGAGAAAGAATTGAACTCGTGAACTGGTTCAAACATAATATTGTATGAATTTTTGAAGGGTTCTTGCATATTCATCTCAGCATTTTGTTTCAGTCGTTTCACTTTGACTTAGCAATAACATATACTTCTCTTCTGACTTTTTAATATCATTTCTGTCAAATTTTCCAATATAAACGAACATTCTATCTATATTCGATTGTTATATTATCTCAATATTGTGTGATGAACGATATGTACCATTTCCATTCTTAAACCACTCGAACACAAATAAATACTAGAAAAAAATTTCAGAATTCTTCATTCATTTTGTTTCATATGATTAAAGAAATGATTAAATAAAATGTTTTCAATTTAATGTTGTTGGTAATGTTGCATAAAATAAATACTCGCTTTCAGAAATGATTTCGATAAACTTTAATAACAATGAAGCCGTAGGTTTAAAAATTCAACAGATTCATCTGAACCTCTGTGTGCAACATGAATGATAATGCTTCAATTCAATTCATTTACGAATCTCATGGATCTAGGAAATATTTCCAATCATGTTATTTTACGTCATTTGAGTAATCCCGGCAAGTGTGATACATATTCATTTGATCAAAATAATTTTTCTTCCAAGTAATTTAAATATATGTGCTTACAATTTTTTCATCATTCGTTGTGAAAACGAATTGTACTCCTGAATTCGCTACATTTAATGTGCCACCACCTTAAATAGCCTTAAAATCATTCTTAAAATGAAATCTATTTATTTATTACACAAAATAATATTTCGTTGGCATTCAAAAATTTATATACAAACCAATCCTCTAGCGCCACTCCGGTTGGTGGCTAAATTTCGAACCTAGAAAACAAGTATTTATAGCGCCCTCAACGGTAGTTGGATTCGCCAATAATGATTGATTGGGTAATCAGACTTTTTCAAATCATAGAAACAACTCTCATCATCATTTTATATAAATGTCCCATAAACCTCATAATCAATTATTCTTCATAGTCTTCTTTCCTTTTCTCAAAGAAGCTCAGGATATGTGCCCAGTAAAGAAAAAGAAGTAGATATTGTCTTCTGTGATTGTAGAAAAATCTGACAGATATGTTTTGTTGTTCTGTGGGCAGATCGATTATTTATTTTATTTTGTGCCGTGTGTGCTCTTCTGCGTCAGACAACGCTTGGATCGATAACTTGACTTGACGGCCATCTTGTTTCCGTTTTGAACGGTGAGAATTATTAGTGAAAATTTTTATTGTTTTAGAACGATTTGATTGATATATTTTTAGTGCAGTTTACACAAAGTAGGTTTTTTGTTATTTATTTGATTCTGAATTGTGTTAAATTATGTTAAACCGTGTTTTTCGTTGTGTTTCTAGGTGAGGGAGTGCCGTGTCATCCATTGTGTTTATTGGTGTGTGAAGTGCGTATGATCACCCTTAGTAGAGACAAAATAACAGTAAGAATTCAGAACAGTATGAAGAGAAGTAGTGATAGAGATACACCCCCAAGAAGTAAGAGATCCCGTTCTAGCATGGGACGTTACGACGATAGTTCTGATGAGAGAATAACTCCGGATAGAATCCGACGCCGGGGAAGCCGGGGTCGTTCTCCCAGTCCAAGGCCACGTTATCGCTCACCACACAGGGAGGAATACATTATTCCACCAGAACGTTATCCGTACAAAGTTTTGTGTGTGAGTGCTTTACATCCGAAAGCAAGTGATGAAGTTATCAAAGATACCCTATATCGTGAATATAAAAAATATGGGGATCTCAGTATCAGACTTTCCCGGGATTTGGATGAGAGGATAGCATACGTATGTTTCCGTAGCTCAGAAGATGCCAGAGATGCTAAACACGGTAAACCCAGGATAATTATTTATGATAAAGTTGCGATAGTTGAACCGGTTTACGAAAAGCCTCGTTCTACGGATCTCTATTATAGACCCCGTTCCATTACCCCTGAATATGATAGAAGCTATTATGCTAGATCACCGGAACGCTTGAGAGCAGTCGACCGTTACGACCGAGCATATGGGCCCCCGATGGTGCCTGTTCATCGAGATTATAGAAGGGAAGCCTTACCAGCTCCTCATGATTACCTTGCTCCTCGCCCTCCTATGCACCATGGACCACCTCATCACCTACCACCTAGTCATTATGGTCCTCCTAGACAACATATGCCTCGTGTACCTTACGAAAAACCTGAAAACAAAAAAGACAAATTTCCCAATTACCTTCACCACATCCAACCTGAAGATGATCCTTTGGCAACTCGTACACTCTTTGCCGGTAATTTAGAAATCAATATTACCGAAGAAGAATTGCGACGGATTTTCGGCAGATATGGGACTGTCGAAGATATTGACATTAAAAGACCACCACCAGGAACAGGTAATGCGTTTGCGTTCGTGAGATTTCATACTCTAGATATGGCTCATAGGGCTAAAGTGGAGTTATCGGGTCAGTATATCGGGAAGTTCCAATGTAAAATAGGCTATGGGAAGGCCACCCCCACCACTCGAATATGGGTTGGAGGTTTGGGATCGTGGACTTCGGTTCCTCAGTTAGAACGGGAATTCGATCGGTTTGGTGCAATTAAAAAAATTGATTACGTTAAAGGTGAGAGTCAGGCGTACATACTTTACGATAGTATCGATGCCGCACAGGCAGCTGTGAAGGAAATGAGGGGTTTTCCTCTGGGCGGACCTGAACGTAGGTTGAGAACTGATTTTGCCGATGTTACCCCAGGAATCGGTTACAGACCTAAAAGTGCTTACCCTGCTGCTGACGAAGGTCCTGATTATAGGAGAGGGGGCGACTACGGTTACGACTATGACGATTATAAATATAGAGGAAGGGCCCCCTATTCAGAACGTCGAGCAGGGAGCCGGTCTAGGTACGATGGAGCTCCAGACGAATGGGGTAGATCGAGACCAGACGAATTCGAAAGAAGACGTTCTGGCTCTCGTGGGGGCGACAGATCCCGATCCAGGTCACCACGAAGATCCCCGGATTCCGATTCGGACAGTGGATCTCGTCGTGCCGGTCTCCTAGCCTCCAGCCGAACACTCCCAGAAGTGGCACGAAAATGTACCACGGTTTGGCAAGGGGCACTCATACTCAAGAACTCTCTGTTCCCCGCCAAATTCCACTTGATGGACGGTGATACAGACATAATAGACGGATTAATGAAGGATGAAGATGGCAAACATCAACTCAGAATAACTCAGAGACTTAGACTGGATCAACCTAAATTGGAGGATGTTCAAAAACGTATCTCTAGCGCTAGTTCACATGCGATATTCTTAGGTTTAGCAGGTTCAACTGCGTCGGTAGCTAACGAAGACACCTCAGTTCAAACGAGACCGTTGAGGAACTTGGTGTCTTATCTTAAACAGAAGGAAGCTGCCGGAGTCATTTCTTTACTGAACAAAGAAACCGAGGCCACTGGTGTCTTGTACTCCTTCCCTCCTTGCGCCTTCTCCACCGAACTCCTGAAACGTTCCTGTCCCAATCTTTCCGACGAAGCGATCAAAGAGGATCACTTGATCATTGTTGTGGTACGTGGTGGCACCGCTTAATGTGTGCTTCCTTTAAACTTATTCCCTTCCCCCTATTTTTTGCTTTATATTAAGTAAGGTCATTTTACATCAAGTTTATAAAATGGAGTTTACAGTAATTTGCAATGAACAAGTTATTTTTTAACTGAAATGACCTCATTTAATCAGCTGTGTATACGGTTTTATTCTTCATCATCAAACTGATCACATCTGAAACTATGTGTAAAATAATCTTGAATCTTTTTTTGCCTCAGAATCCCTATTGTGATTTTTTTTGTTCATCTTTCCTTGTATACTAATTTGTAATTCATTTCAGGAAATTGGTGAACAGCGATGAATATTAGTGTATCATGTTTGTTAAAATATGCAAACGACAAAATTATGTAAAACTTCGTAGTGAAGTGCTATTAGATTTTAAGGTGACAGCAGTTCTTTCTCATTCATTTTTGTTGGAATGCAATAAGTGTTTATTTTTTTAAAGTTTTATTATGAGAAGCAACGGACCAATGTGAAAGAACTGTATAAATTACAGTGTAAGTGAAAGTTGTCAACTTTAAAAATAAATTGTTCAAAAGTTCATTTTGTGCAGTTGGTGTTATTTGGAGGTGTTATTTCAAAAGCCAAAATAGTCTGAATCATTTGAAATTGTGTTTTTTTTTTTGACGAAGTCTCACCTATAGTAGTGATGTGTGAAAATGACGGAAATAGATTAGTTCTTCCATAATGTGTCTTTATCCCCATAACCACTAGAGAAGTGGATATTTCGGAACAAATAACATGGACAAGATTCAATGTTCTTGGTGGTCCTTTTGTGTTAAAGTTAAATGGATGGCAACTCAAATTCATCAAACTTTTTTTAGTGTTGGGGTGCCTACTTTTCTTTTGAAAGGGATTTTAAAGTGTGGGGAAATTTCTGAGTGTTTTTTTCAAGAAGTTATGTTTAGTGTTGGAGTGTTTTCAATCAGGGTAAAGTATTTTAGAGAGTAATTTTTCTAAAGAGTTGTTAAATTTGCATAAGTTTAGTGAGTTAGTGCTCTAACTCGATCATTCTGTTTCTGCAGATCATATTAATTTATTGCCTGAACTCATATAAGGGCGATCATTCAACCAAAAAAATCCAATAATTTCCTACATGGCAAGCTACCATTCTGCAAAAGTATTTGTGATGAATTTCAATGAAGGCCCTTTTTTGGTTTTTTGTGACAGAACGCACTTTTAACAGTTATACCTAATTATAGCCTCCATCTGCAATGGCATAGGGAAAAGGAATAATTTTCTTTGAGCAACATCTATGTTTATATTCACAATTCACGAGTTTTTTAATAAATTCTAGAATTTTACGAAATTGTTCAATTGGACAACAATAAAGTTTCAGTCTATACATTTTCGATTTCAAATTGAGAGTAATCACATTCACATTGGGATCAAACAAAATCAGAATGGGAATCTGCAACATCAAAATGGTAAACACAATCGAATTGGGAATAAACACATTCAAAATAGGACTAAACAATTTCAAAATGATTATCACAAATCACAATAAAATTCATATTGACACCAAGCAAATCCACATTGAAAAAAGTAGTTTCGTTTCATGAATTGTTCTGAAGTAACTGAGAATCGTAATGAGGAAAAAATTTTGTTTAACAATGCAGAGGTGTAAATACCTAAATTCATGAACAATTTATTTGGATAATATGAGAATCGATACTCTGCATTTTTCTTAATTTCTTTTCAGGTTTCTCTCCTAGTCTCTGGATCAAAAATCAATCAGAAAAATTTTTGAATACATAATAGAAGAAAGACCAAAGTGTAAAACTCGTGCACAAATTGGTCAAAGGCCAAATCATAGATTAATACTATATACTTATATAGATAGGAAACTGGCCTAGTAATGGCCGGAACCGTATTTTGGCGCCATCTTTCAACCTGGAAACAATTAATATCGATATTTGACAATAGTTAATGAATGACATTAGGGAAAAATAGTAGAAATCTGTTTTTTCCAACCAAGCACATTTGAAGGACAAACTCAAGACTCCATTACCATATGATATATATGCAATATACCATCTAAACACTCTCAAGCAATTCAAAAATGGTTGTAACGGAGAGTTTATTGCTTTTCCATTTATTGGAAACTCTATCAAAATATGAAAGTATTTTTACACCGACATCTATCGGACTTGAAGGAAGTACGAATCATTTCCAATCTCAATGAATCTCAGGAAATATGATAGATCTGGATTGGTTCCCCAATAGATCTATTGCGCGAATAATCTTGATCTTTCAAATGCCAATTTTCGGCTATTTAATGATATCCGAAACGATTTGTACTTCCTTCCAGGCCGATAGATGTCACTGTAAACGCGGTTCCAAAATTTCTACGGACTTTCCCATCTATATTAGTATTTATCTATGGGCCAAATCAATGCAAAAACTTGTTACCTCACGATAGCAAAAGAAATGACATTCGAACTTTCAAAGATCGTAGCAAATTCTATTCATAAAAGTCGTCAGAATCGTGAAAATTCTCTAAGATAAAAAAAGGTATAATTTCCCAATATGTAATTGGTGAGACAGTTTTTGAATATGTTAATTCCGAATTCGATTGTCCCATTTTGAAGTTGAAAAGGTATAGATTTGATAGGTATTCAATCATCCTAATTTCTGAGGTGTTCCATTGTTCTTCTAGAGTTATCTATGAAGATTATAAAAGAACCATACTTTTTTCGAAAATTCAAGATAACTAGGTATAAAAAAAATAACAACCAAATTTCGAGAAGTACGTGAACATCAGAGAATTTCATGACAAGGGAAATGGAAGTAGAAGTTTGCAGAGTGAATATCTTATTTTATAGATGTTCTCTAACTGATGATGATGAATTTAAGGGTTGAAAGACCAACAAATTCACGCGATGAAGGAGCGAGATTTCGAAATCCTTCTGTCAAGAGTTTTAGACGATATTTTCTCTATTTGAGTCAAGTTTTATGAAATACTCTCGATTTTCAAATAAAAATTCAGATAAGTGACTTTCATATTGTATCAGGTCAGTACTGACAACCAAAAAACGAAAAATATAACTGAAAACAATGCTGTAATGAGTTGCATTACAGCACAACGTTTAGTACTGTAATGATCTCATTACAATACTGAAATAGAGAATAGTATATTCTAAAACAAGTTGCAGAATGAGCTCCTAGAATAACTACTTCTGCAACGTGTATTAGATGAGATTTTCTCTATTTCAGTGAAGTTTTATGGAAAACTCTAGAAATTCAAATAAAAATACAGATTGGTGACTTTTGTATTGTATCTTGGCAGTTGGTGCCACTAACGAAATTTGACAGATTGCGGAATTTGAATTGATTTGATTCGAAAATTGAGTGGATCGAGGGTCAGTGCTGACAACCGCAAAACGAAAAATATAACTGAAAACAATGCTGCACTACTTTTAGTACTGTAATGAACTCATTACGATACTGAAATAGAGAATAGTACAAGTTGCAGAATGAGCTCCTATTCCAACACGATTGCGAAGTTCGAAAACGAGCGACGAAGGAGCGAGTTTTCGATAGCATGAGTGTTGGAATTGCCTTCTGCAACGAGTATTAGACGGTATTTTCTCTATTTCAGTCAATTTTTGTGAAATATTCTCGATATTCAAATGAAAATTCAGATTAGTGACTTTTGTTTTGTATCTTGGCGGTTGGTGTGACATACGAAATTTGACAGATCACGGAATTTGAATTGTTTTGATTCGAAACTTAATTCGATCGGAGGTCAGTACTGACAACCATAAAACGAAACATACAACTGAAAAAAATGCTGTAATGAGTTTCATTACAGCACTACTTTTAGTACTGTAATGAACCCATTACGATACTGAAATAGAGAAATAATTTTAAAATTTTTAAGTGCACCTTTCAGAGTCATCAACCTCTAGTAGTAAGAATTTTAATCATTATGGGAGGTTTCATTTTCGAAATGTTTTTTCAAAATTTCATCCTTCTTGCAATATGGATAATTATAGGTATCTTTCTCATCAGTACATATTCTTGTTGATTGGTATTAACAGTTTAGGAACCTACCCTCTTTGAAGAGTTTTTTTTTAGTATATAATTTAGAATAATAACGCTTCAGTATATCGTTCATTGTCGAGTAACAATTTTTTATTAGTGAATAAAGATTCTGAACTGTTTTGATTTGACAGGTGAGTTTTAGGCTTATTGAAGGTTCATTTCTTCAATAAATTATTAAGATTATTTCCATCAAGAAGAAACATGTTACATTTGGTTAGATCTCCTTCAGAATTTTACTTCAAATATAAATACAGTGAAGCCCGAGTAAACTTGGTCTGGAGTAGTCTGAAATGGTAGTGTCAGCTCTTTCACATCACTCAGTTGAAGTAAAAATCTGAGCACCCACTTGTTATCTGATTTTTACTTTATTTTATTCATCAGAATTTCAGTTCGAATTGCTGAAAATAATTCGAGTAAAAGGTCTCACAAATTTAAAACGTTGTTGATAAATTGCGTATGGTACGATTGAGCGAATCTGATAACAAATTACTGAATTCATTCAGGATAGAGAAGAGTTTATTTAAGTCGTAGTGTAATAAAGATTTTCATTAATTCAGATTGAATGCCGATGTGTACCTATTCGAACATTTTTATTTATTCATTTAAACGGTGCAACCATTTTGATGATATGCGAAAAAAGATTCTTAGAAAACAATAATGATATCATTAAAACGATGCTTCAGGTAATTGTAATACTAATATGTATTGCACATAAAAACAATTTTGTTTTATTACTTAATGATAAACCCCTTGATACTGAATGAGGACTCATTCAACAAATCTTAACTGATTTGTTGAATGAGGACTCTTTCAACAAATCTTAACTGATTTGTTGATTTCTCTTGCTGACCTATCTTAATACTAGTAAAGATCCCAGTCGCCAGAAATTTTGCGTCGTAAATTTTTCAGCGAATTTGTTCAACTTGGATCCATCTTTATTTTATAGGTCCTGGCTACTATAATGAGAGAATATGTTTAATGATTTGTTGATAGCCAATATGTACCTATTGTATAGATGAAGAAAATAATGGTGAAAAGTGAAAACTCTAATGGTATTCGATTCTTATGAGTTTCTGATGAATCATCGCAAATAAACACAATTTCATATTCCTATTAACGATTACGTAATCAGGGTTTTTAACAGAAATTTTGAGAAACAGGTAACATCTTTTACGCACGTATTTTCTGTTTTTTTTGACTGATTCTTCTCGAGTCACTGCCTAGGATTACATGCAACTGATATTTTGAACAACTACAAACCCATAAATATCTAGTAACATTTGGAGATCTTCGAGACCAATAAATAGAATCAATTTTACTAATCCCACACTTTGAAAATCTGCCTTATAAATGTTGATTATTTATTCTTGATTATGCTACTTGAGACAGTATACTATACTATCTCTATGCTTGAGACCAATCGAATAACATTACATTTTAGTTTTCACTATTTCGTGTTCAATACAATGCTGGAGACAGGTTGGTTCCTCTCAATAAATTCTATGAAAAAACTAGTAATATGTTAGTTATAAACAATTTTTATTTTTGGCAATTGCACAGCCAACATTATCTGAATTATATTACATTCTGAAACATTCATGTAGTAGTTGTTTATAATAAATGAATACGAAGATACACAAATTTTGTTTTTCCTTCATTTTCCTACTCAGATGACCGATTCATTTTTCTAAACACTTTAAGAAAATTTTTCATTCCACAGGTGCCCCTATTTCAACAATACTAAACTTGTAAAATATGCTGAATGGCAGTTTCTTCCACCATTTTTCAAAGTGGAAACCACGTTGTTTTGATAAGCTTGAAAATTTGTGCAAATGCAAATTCTTCCAGTGGTGTAATTCAAAAGGTTCCTGAGTGTAAGCAAAAAAACTGAAAATTGCCATTACTTTTTCATATTTAAAAAATATGAAAACTTTCCACAAGCACTTTCTCACTGGGAATGAGACAGCATTTTGAATTTTATCAACTTGAAATTTTTTTTGTAATAACATGGGAAAAAGTGCGTTCGAATTCAAAATAAAAAAAATTTTTTACCACTAGAAAAAATCAAATATAGTTTCGTTATTTCGGTGAATAAGCGCTTTTAGAAAGTTTAAATCGTGTTAAGATATTTTCGTAAATGAAAAAGTTAGGGCACATTTTCGAAATCGATTATTTAAAAAAAAAAAAATGGTATGAATGGTTTTCATGAAAATGGGACCCAAGACACCTTTCAAAGTTTTTACCTATCTGGTCCAGAAGTTATAATTAATTATATATTCTTCTTCATAATTTATTTCCTCAAAAAAGAATACAGTCTATGACATGGAAAGTATTTTGAATCAGATGAAAAACACCTCTCCATCTTCTCAAAGATGGAAAAAAAAGGAGAAGAAAAAAACTCACAAAGGTAAAACCTGTGGATAGTAAAACAGTCAAAATAAAGCAATTTGGGATACTCTGTATACTATTAATTTTCTTGAATCGTTCCTAAACACTTAATTGGTATCAGAATAAACTTGATAGTTGAATATTTGCTTGAATGAGAAGCTGAAATAAGAGAATTCTAATTATTGAATTAAGGTGATTTATTGATATTAATATAATAGATTATTCATATGTGGAAAATTCAAATATAACATATGTCATAAAATTTATAAAAATTTTCAACATACATTCTGAATAAAATGATCAATAGCAGATTAGACATGTAAAAATTAATCGACATCCCTTTAGGATAATCTTATAAATACAACCCTATCAAGTTTATCATTCAGTCATCATCAATATATTATAAATAAAACAACAGTGCAAATGACAAGAGTTGTTACAATGATTGAACAGTCATCATAACTTCAGGCTTCAAGTAGGTAACATTCTCCAGAGATTGAATATTTTCAACAACGTTTCCATCAAACTGAAAATTCAGAATGGATGCTGGAACCAGTTTCAACTGGACCAGAGTTTGATCATTATCCTCAGGTTCAAACTTATGTCCTGTCGGAGCTGTTAATACAAAAGGTAACTCATGTTCTAGGTTAGACTGGACAAAGTCCACAACTTCAGAGAATTTCTCATAGACACTGAAAGTACCCTAAAAAAACCGATCAGTAGAAGAAGCTAAGTAATCACTTCGTTACCATTCATTTCAGAAAAAAAAAATTAAGTATACCTGCAAATACAGTCCATCTGGGAACCTAACTCGAATCAGAGCGAACTTATACTTTCTTATTTCCCTCAGCTCTTCTTTTTCTCTCATAGCCTTTGTCCGTAGTTGCATTTGCTTTTCCATAGCTTCGCTTTCTAAAACATGAATTAATTTTGAGAATTGAAATAGTAATCAATGGAGAAACATACTTCAGTTGTTGTTCTTTCTTGATTTCTTCTGGTGACAGCGCATAAAATTCAGAAGGAAGTTCTATCCTCCTTAAAGCTTCTCCTGGCGATAATACTTGAGTATTTCTATCTAGTTCTAATTCCACGCGGTCTTCAGATTTCAAGGATTCCCGCAGAAACTTAAAAAGACTGATTATTAACATTTTTCCTTCTAATTGATACTTACTCACTTCTAGAACATTAATGGCTTCAATATGTTCAGGATTGAACACCCAGTAATCCTCTTCAACTCCATTATTTTCCAGTTTTGTTAGACGAAAACCAGCTGCATATAACAATTCTGTAGCTCCTAAAATCGGTATTACCTTATCCCTGAAGGTAGCATTGGAACATCTTATTTTGTGGAATTTAGTTTCAGTTGGGTTGCCTATTATGTTATCTAAATATCTGACTAGAACATCTATACACTCTGAAACCTTAAAGTAATCGTTTCATTAGTGCCACAATAAATATATTAATAAACATATTATTCTAAAGAAGTAGTGTCACAGCAGATGAAAAATACCTTTGCTCTATTGTAGTTGCATGAATGTATAATGAGACAAGCAGTGAGACCCCTTTCTTCTTCAAGTTGCTGAAATAGGAATTCCCTTATTTTTGCTCTCCACTCTTCCTTTGTTAGAACTTCTTCATTTATCAAAGGACAACGAAAATATACCCCTTGAAATATTACATTCAGGTAAGTATTACAATAAAGGATGTTGAATTTAATTACCATTCACAGCTAAATGAGGAGAGGCTTCTAAATGTACAGGGTTACTGCTGGTATGAGGAATGGCATCTTCTACCTTGGACTTCTTCTCTGCTTCTAGTTCCTTCCTTACTTGAGCTTGAATGGCTGCTAGAGAAGTATTGAATGCTGTGTCTTTTTTCTGGCCACTTAAACGTAATAATGCAGCTTCAGCTGCTTGTCGAGTCGCATCTGTAGGTTCTTGCCTCTTTGGTCCACTTTGACCCTTATTTTTAGTCAGAATTGATGAGCTTGAAGTACTAGTTGACTCTGTCAACTTATGACCAGGTCCGGCTAACTTGAACTTGCTTCTAGTTTTTTTCTTAGCAAAAAATTTCTTAATTTTGTCAGCCATTTCAAATTCTTGGGGAATGTTCCTTAGGTAGTCTGAGTTTAGAAAAGCTAGCTTTAAGTTCCTCAATTGCCTTTATTGTAGCTGTTGGAAATCATCAATTGAAATTACTGTAAATATTGCGACACGAAAATATTACCTGGTTTCAAAAACTGATCAGCAATTCGTAAATTGTATGTTCTCCAAGCAATGATGATCAACACAAAATTCAAGAAGATTATGATAAAGTAGGCCTTCAAGTCTGACAAAGTCTCAAGAATAATTCCAACTTTGGAAGATTCCTCGGTACTCAGAAATGCTGTATTTAAAAAGTAACCACAGAATGTTCCCCAGGAGAAATTTATATAATCGAGTAAGGTGTTGTTCAAGTGGTTAGAAAAAAATGAGTTCATAACTTTTGCTTTTCATTTGACCAAATCGTACTGCGAAATAAAGCAATTTGAATCATTTTCCGCATAAGATAAAAAATTATGACAATTTGACGATTCGACCGCCTGACAGTAGTTTTGTTGTCCCAAGCATAGAAGACAACTCTCAATCACGGAACACACATAAAGGTTATTTTGACAGATGATTCTATGTAACCACAGACCAAAATTTTCTGATGAAAATAATTTTCTCTACTCCAATCCGTTCATTCCGCTGTAGAACAAAACAATATTAGAGTTTTTTATTCTAACACTGTTTTCAGTAATATTCAGGGACCTGAACCAATGAGCCGATATGGTTCGGTTCAGGTTCAGCTCCTAGCATTTGAATCACTCCGGTTCGCCGCTCCGGTTCAGATGAATTTAAACGGTTCGGGTTCGGTTCAGGTTCGGTTCGGGTTCACTCATAGAAAAAAGATAGACAATGTATTAAAATTTTTTATTTATATTTATTGTTCAAATTAAACAATATTGAAATTGAAGCAAGAAAAAATACTTCTTCACTAAGAGTTGAATTTATCGAATGATCTTACTAGTATAATATTTTCCATTAAGGACTCATCAATATTAAATCTCAAATAAGATAACAAAAATTTTAAATTGGAAAACAGGCGCTCTACACTCACTTGGGTTCCTGGTACTGCATTAAAAATACAGGCCAATTTATAAAGAACAGGTGACATCTATGACGTTTTGATTCCCAATATTGGAATATATTGCACTTGTTGTTTTCTCTAGGCAATTCAATAAATTGCTTGACTATCATGGAGATAGTTTCATCATTCTCATTTAATACTTTTTCCAAAGCACAATATTGTTGACCACTATTTTCTTTAATGAAGTTTTCAACATCATCATCATCATCGTAAACTTCAACCATTTGTATATCATTTTCTGGTTCATCCGTCCCTTCTTCGTTTTTCTCTAAATTTGTAACTCTTTTCCAGGTATGTAATAAAAGCCTTGTAGCTTGAAAAATCTGATCTTGGATAAAAGTCGGTTATACCTTGGATCTAAATATAAAGCTGCACTAAACAATTCATTATCCAGAAGCTGATTTTCTCTTAATTTCATACAACTCAATAACTTTTCTGCCAGTGCATATTTCAATACCTTTTTTATTTCTAATCCACATCTTATCCAGGCCCCATACACATCTCCTGCAACAAAACTACAAAATAAATTTCGAATACATACATTTACTTTTCAATATTTAAAGCTAACGACAATTGTTCTTTCTGAAAAATAACTGTGGTAAATTTCAATGGCTCTAAAATCTGGCAAATGATATCAATTTGGGTCCACTCAATGTTAGTTAAGAACATATCAGGGTTTGAATGAGCCATATCATTACAGAACTCCTTGAATGTTAAAAGCCTTTTAAGCATCAAATATGTAGAACTCCAACGGGTTGGCATGTCGATAATTGGTTTAAGATGGCCATACTTCGCTAAGACTGGTGCCATATTAGGTGTTCTGAGCTTTTTACATAATGTTCTAGCTTTTTCAATGATTATCTGTGTTTCTGCATCAGATTTTATGCCATCATAAATTGCTAATTGTAATGTATGGGCCGCACATCTTAAGCCTTTAACACCATGGCTGAATTCTTGTTGCTGAATTATTACATCAGTTGGATCAGTGTCATGGTCTTCAATATTATAATCATAAATTTCCATTTCTTCTGAGAACTCTACCTGTTCACTTTCATCTTTCAGTAAAGAAACTGCCTCAGCATATTTTTGCCATTATCTGTTGTAATGCTTAATAAATTGTTAGGAGAAATTCCAAAGCGACCTATACATTTCAGAATAACTTCCTTCAGATATTCACCTGTATGTCGATTCTTTAATTCAATAAGGCCTAGAGTTCTTACCACTACTCTTCCATTCTTAATATATTGGACATTAATTCCTGAGAACGATCTGTCCATTCTTGTAACTCCATCCACTTTTAAGCATATTAAAGTATTCTTTAATTCCTCTTTTATTTGAGAAATGATATGTTCTGCCTTCTCTGTTATCCACATTTTCACATTGTATTCATTTACAATGATTTTCTGTTTCAGACCATCCAAAATTGGGTCTAGAAATTTAATAAACCGAGTCATTATAAAGTTTGTAAAAAATATATTTTGATGTTTGATATTAATACCTAATATTTTACGAAATCCACTATCATTTACTGCTGAAATAGGTCTCCCATTTGCGCAAACTAATTCTACACAAGCATTTTTTATTGCTTGTATACTAATTTTGATGTTAACACCTGATAAATCTTCAAGTTTTAATTGCTTCATTGAACCTGCACCAGCACTTCCAGAAGATTCTGCCGATGACGATGGTCTTCTTGAAAGACTTTTTTCGCTTATGTATAATTTGTATTCTTCTTTATGATTCCTCTGGATGTGTCTTTGTAAGTTTGATGCGTGTTTGCCCTGCATTTGTAACTTACAGATATTGCACACCGATTTGTTTTCTTCTTTAAAGTGTTGAAAATATTATAAATTTCACTCTTTTCTTTGCCCATGCTGCATGCTTTGAACTCTGAAGATAATGAATTTTTAATTACAATCCTCTTTTCTCTTATTAGCCTATGCCACAGCGATAGAGCGATTAGAATAAATTCAGAAAGGAAATTCAAATTTGCAAGTTGCTACATGTTGATCAGTGAATCCCATAAATTCGAGGAAAGAAGAACACTTTTTTTTATGTATTCTAGTGAGAGATATTTGGCCTCTGTGCAGTGGGAAAGAACCAGAAGAAAGTGTAGATGAACCGGAGTAATGCATTTTTTTTAAGGTTCGGTTCGGGTTCACGGTTCGGGGAGTTCAAATAAAAGGGTTCAGGTTCACTCCGGGTTTGCCAAAATTCAGGGGTTTACTCCGGTTTTTCG